>VZTN01035284.1:4798-43592 GCA_013400515.1 Erpornis zantholeuca | reverse complement strand
GCTGAAGCGAAAAGGACTGATTTTGTCCAGTACACCCGTCCTGTTCCTCGCTATCTGTCCAGTACACCTGTCCTGCACAGAACGACAGACCCCTCACAACAATGGCAGTAGATTTCCCCACTTTTTGGCCAGCTGCCCCTTGCCTACAAAAAGACTATAAAGGGACTCTTTGCAGAAACCACAATGAGATCTCCCCACGGAAGACGGACCTATTGGCTGGACCACGAGGGTTCTCGTCTCTCTGTTGGTAGCTATATTCCCCTTCCCCCTCTTTTTTCCTCACTGTCCTTTTTACATCTTCTCTCTCTCTCCCCTCTATCGCATAAAACTGATGTTGGCACAATAAAAGTGCATTGCTGTTTTGAGCAAAACTTGTGTCCCATTGCTATTTGTCTTCTGCACCCGGGGATCAAAAGAACCTCATCATGAATCCTGCCTTGGGATTGTGACACCATCACATCCACAGCCAGCACAGCGCACACAGCCGTGCGCTCCCTTGTGCCAGCCCCGCCCCAAGCTCCGCTCGGAAATTGCTTCTGCTTTTCTTTACTTCCACTTAAAAAACTTAAAAAATCAGGACGAGGACTGGGTTTGCTTCACCTGCAGAACTGCTCGCCCTCTGCAGTGGAACAAGAGGGACTCTGCTGGAACCTTGTTATTCTCAGTTGCCTTCTTACCAATAAATAACAGTTCCAAGGATCTCCAGGTCAGATGGCAGCTGGAGGGATGTGCAGAGGAGCCCATCCTCTCTGTGCATACCCATATGGAACAGAAGCTCCTGGGAAGCAGGGGATCCCCAGCACTCAATAAGCACCCAGTGAAGCTGTGATTGCTGTCTCCAAGTGGGACATAAACATGGATTTTTACACTTGTATTATGCTGAGGCAATGAGAAGCTTCCCAACCCAGCACATTTTAATACATGGTCTTGTCTCTTCTCTGTTGCTTCGGGAAAATGATACAACACTATTTTTGCCTTGCTGATCTTCCTGTAAATGGAGGCAGAGAGATGAGTCATTAGCTACTCTGGCTTCCCTTTGTTCACAGCCAGGCAGGTGTGCAGAGCCAACGCAAGACACCCGAACAGCGCTTGGGCAGAAAATCTGCCACCCGCAGAGTCATGTGGAAAAGACTAGCTATCATTTAAGACATTATCCAGCATTATTTAGGTAAAATAAACCCCCACATCATCATTTTAAGCCATTTAAAGGCTGCCCAGCTCCCACCATTACAAATCTTATTGCTCAGCTGTAATGAAAGCTTTTTTTTGGACATTCACTCCTCCTCACTCTGATTTTTTTTTAATTTTTTTTTTTTAAGTTTAGGAAAAAAGAAAAAGGATCCTAAAATAGCCCCAGGTGCAACATACACCTTGCAGGAATTTTGGCATGGGATGGATGGACATCTGCTTCTGGCCTGACCTACTTCTAAGCATCTGCGCACAAAAATCTCGTTGTAAATATTCCCTGTAGAGTACTTCTTTTAGCTGTTAATCCCCAGTGATTTCACCTGCCCCTCAGAAACCTTTTTTTTTTTTTTTTTTGCTCTTTGAAATCCCAGCTGAACTCAGTTATCTGGCCACTGGAAGGTGTTGGTCACAAAGGAATAACCCAGACTAGAGCTCCCACTGTGCCATGCAAACACCAAGTGCTCAGCGAGGAGGTGCCAGCCTTGCAGGCAAAGCAGATGTGAGACAGGCTAGGACTCAAACCTGTTCTTATTCAGTGAGCACATAAAGCTCACAGCTAGACTATAAAATTTATCTTAGATGAAGTTTTTAATGTATTTCTAATTATACAATCCATGATTTTTCACCAACCCTACACATCAGGCCGATGCAAAGGAAAGTGTGCTAATTGGGTATTCCTTAGAAATGCAAAACTGTGGGCAGAAAGCAGGGAAGAAAATGAAGTAAACTGCATCAGCAGCATGTGTTGTACTCTCATCCAAACAAAGGGGAAAAGAAGGATTCATTAAGCAAGAAATGAGTCTTGAAATGGCATAGAAGAAAAGTCTCCTGCTGGGGCTGAGAAGTGGGACCGTAAAGAGAGATGAGAGAGAAGGAGAGGTGGCAGCAGGCTCTGTCTCACAAAACAGAAGAAAAAGAACCATTCCTGATAGCTTAAGGCTCGCTTAGCAAAGTCAGTGAAAACAGCTAAGGGTGACTTTGATAAGCACAATTTTAACGCTTCATTCACTTATTTTACTTTTTGCTAGTTTGTCCTCTTTGTGAGTGTTAAGAAAGTCTGCAATAATGATCCCTTAACCTCTGGTACTGCTGTAACCCTTCTCTGCCATTCCATCGCTGGCAGACTCTTGCTTTGTTTCCAGCTCTCATTACAAGCAATTTGTAAGAAGCAGATATGTCTCTCTGTAGTTATAAATCATGTAACACAATGAGATACTGTACCAGATTTGGCATACAGATGCCAGTGCAAGCAAGCACTTAACAGCTATAAAAAAATTAAAAAAAAAAAAAAGTAGTTTAAAATAAAAATGTTAAAAATCAGCATTAAAAAAGTTTGAAGTGTTTTTATTAGGTAATTTTTTTCTCATGAAAATTCAGAATTTCATTGAATTTCCATGCTGGAAAAAGGAAGGTGAGGTACAGGTGCCAGGCTTACTTGTGTCCTCCCTTGTTACCATTATGTGTATCAAGACTGCACACCAAGACAACAGCAGTAAGTGCTATCAGAGAAGCCAGGCATTTAAAAGTAGTTACATTAATCATGAATGAACTTGAATTAATATAATTTATAATTTATATTACAGTATACCATGGGTGTCTTGCCAGCTTTCATTTAATATAAGACACAACGAGCTGTTGGAAAGAGAAGGATTTCTCAAGGAAAGAGAAGGATTTCTGCAGGAGGAAGGCAGTCATGTACAGTGCTTGTATTTATATGGTCTTCTGCCACTGAATGCCTTAATTTTTATTTTTTTTTTAAATAATTCAGACAAAAGACATTGACATTTTCAATTGTGTGATGCTGAACCACTACTCCTCTGCCATACATGGAGACTTTGGAAGAAACTGAGAAGTCCTTTACATAATCATTCAGGTTTGTCACAAGAATGTTTGTCAAGAACAAGACTGGGTGAAAACAGAGAGAACCAGGAGGAATGACTGGAATAGGTGTATGGGATCCTTGAGATGAAGGAAAAGCCTCAGCCAATCCAAAATACTAACAGGACAAGGGAGGGGCACATTTCTAACTTTCCTTTTCACTGACTCTTGGAATGTTCTCAAACCAGGGCTGCTGCTGGTCTGCCAACAGAGGACAGAACAGATGCATTCCTGCCCACCTCATCTGTCCCTTCAAATGCTCACCTTATCTAGGCCTTTCTTATTTCACTCCTTTGCAGTGTGAGGGTGGGGAAAGCTTAAATGCAGAAGCCACTCAGAGCCTCCCTGTAGAGCTGTAGTTGTAGCACTAATTAAAAATCCAAACTGAAGCAAGAGCCAACCAGAAGACACTCTGCAGGAAAGATGGAACTGACTGCATGAGGGAAAAGAGAAAAACCCGAGTTCATATTTTAGCTTCCACTGAACAATCCTAGAGTGGTTTAGGCACTTGAAGACATTTCTGTGTAAGCAGCAATTAAAATATCCAGAACAAAAGTAATTACTGTTTCTAGAGCAGCAATCCTGTGGCTAATAAAACCCCAGTGCTCATGCCTGCCCAGGGCATGCAGCCTTTCCAGCAGTGCACCACGAGGAGTCCAGCCCTGGCCCCAAGAGGTCTCTGTCCTGCTGCCCCAGCTGCAGGATGAGCAGGGCCATGGCTTGTGGGAAAAACACTCTCACTTCCATGCAGTTTGTTTGTCTTGTCACATCTCCTCACAAAAGGCAGCACTGATTGCAACACTAAGTTTCATCAACAGGTCAGAGCTATCACTAAAAAAAGAACAAGGTTTTTTTTGAACTGAATGGAGGGTTGATTTTACAAGGATCAGCAAAGACGGCAATAATTACCCTAAGAATGACTGTGGTCTGTACTGAAAAGGTTGCTTAGTTCTTCCCAAAGAAGAATGAACTCTCACATGGAAACCTGCATGCACAAACTGCAGGGCATGAAGGAGAATACCAGCAGGGCTTCCAGAGGGCAAAAAAGTATCCTGAAACTCTTTTTTGGTAGCAAATAGGAAACTGCAAGGGGGCTTTTGCACCGTCAGGCACTGAGTACTAACCACTCACATACACCACCTAATCATTTTAGCAAATTAGATCATCTTGTAAGAAATTATTCACCTTGAGGGGTCAGAATTTAATATACTACTAGGAATGTATTAGTTTTTCCTTCAATTTCTTCTTGATCATTTGACAGCTCAAAACCATGGATTAACAAAATGCTTTTTGTAATATTCATTACTTACAGTTAATCTACAATCTCCTTGATTACTTTCAGGACAGCAGTGGAACTGCATCTAGAATTTCTGAAACCTGCAGAAAAGGTATTCTGCTGATTGGTTTGAATTTTGCAGCCAAAAGGAAGTTTAAATTAACTATGGAAGACTGACTCAGTTAAAGCATGAAGGAAAATAAAAAGCAGTATTTTTCTTGTAGGTAATTGCTTAGCTAATCTATTGCCTGATACAACAAAGTGAGTGATAGTTAAACCATAATCTGATCTCTATGTTTGTACATGCTTTTAATCAAAACACTGTGTGTCAAAAGATGCATTACAATATGCATGATACCTCAGGAACCATGGACTAAAAAACTGTATTTTTTCCTATCTTCAAGTCCTAATTATTGTGTCCATTCTTATCTTACTGATGAACTGGAAAAAGTATTTTCTTTTGCAATAGCGTTGGCCAAACATCAGAAACCTGATAGATCCTGATGTGGTAAAGCAAAGTTTAAAACTAGCCTCAAGTTCTGCTAACTTGCATGCAGAAATTTTCATTAACTGATTTAAAAAGACCAAGTTGAACTGAAATACATGAGTAGAGTTTTAAATAAAAGGAGGAACCACACAGCAGTATAAATGCATGCCAGGGAAAGGAATATGCAGGATGTATGGAGCAAACAATGTTTCTTTCTCTCCCTTACTCCTCCCTCTCTCTTTCCCTCCCTCTCTTTCCTTTTGCATTGATGCTGTGATTTTTTTTTCCCCTCACTGAAGCAACTTGCTCAGTCTAGATTTGGAAAATAGTAATAAATCACCAGTGTGTAGTTGAAAAAAAATTCTCATTTATTTGCATGGGAATTTAATATTAGTGATTTATTGGGTTAACAGGCTGTTCTGGATATTGAAAAGAACAGAAATGAGAAGGCTGCAATAATTCAAAACCAGGAAAAAAATAAAGAACCGAGGATAAACACTAAGTTTAGTATCGGAGGAAGGGCTGCAGCTGGGTAAGGCTCCTCCTGCAGTAAAGAAAAGGCTCCTCATGGAATCAGTAGTGTCAGTGCATGGGGTAATTTTCTGTTTGCAGGCTATTAGTGGGACAGATGGGGCATCTACTCCTCTACTGTAATTGTGTTTGCTCTAAAAACACTTCTTCAGAAAAAAAAAAAAGTCAATTAGTTAATCAAACATTATTACAGAATTGAATTTCCCAAACCTGAAAACAGAAAAAGTCACACAGTATCTTTTCTGTTGTAATTACTAAGACAGGGACACAGTGATATGTCTTTTTTTTTTTCTTTTTCAGTAATGAGAAAACAGAATGCTCGTTGGCAACAAAATTGGATTTTGCAGGATTAATACTTTACTCAAAAATATCCTCATCTAACCTGTCGGTACAAGTTTTGAGCTGAAGAGTGCCTAAATACTCTATTACACTGATACCCATCAATTGCTGGGATTAAATCTTATAGGTAAAATAAAATACTGAAAGGAAAACAAATACATTTTTCCTTTTATCTGGGAAACAGTGTGTGAAGTTTCTCCCTAAATATACCGAAATATTAAAAAAGAACAGACCTTATCTATAAAATTTTGAAACACATTCTGTAAAGTGGAATAAAGACTCCCACTGGCAGCCTCCTGCTGCGGACACCTTACTAACAGGCCAGCCAAACACTCTGCCAGTGTCTTTGTGCCCCAACACAGTGGGACTGCGTTTCCTCTTTTCCTGAAGCCTTCCAGGTCCTGCTGGCTTCTCTCTGTCCACACCAAACCTGACCACACGTGGTGGCAGGGGTGACCCCCAGCTCAGCAGCCCACCCCCCCAAAACAGGGGCACAGCCCCACAGCCCCCGGCAGTGAGATCCTCGGTCTGGCTCCCTCCTTCAGGGCCCAGTGGCTCCTGTCGCCTTCTGCCTTCCTCTTCACAGTAACAGCAAAAGGCTTTTTGTTTGTTTTTATTATTTAAAGGAGTTAAAAAAGGAAACGTCAAGTCTATCACCAGGCTCAGCTCCAGTGCTCCCAGCAGTGCTGAGATATAATTAATAGACCTGGTGATGACCCTTATTAGCATTAATGCCAGCACAAGTGCTTAAAACTTAAAAGGAAGCTTTTCACTAATAAAAAAAAAACCACTCAAAAAATGCAAAGAACCACCAATCCAACCACAAAAGATCATTAAATAATGCAGTCTTAATGGAAAAAAAAACAAACCAACCTGAAATGCAGTGCCAGAGCAGTGTGTGTTTGGGAGAGCAGGGGCTCATTTCATGGTTGTATGTGCATTACAAAAACATATATGTAAATGAATATGCAGCTGAACATTTGTTTGTGTTCCCTTAATATTTAAAAAGGCTACAAAGATGACTATGTTTTCCTGAGGGAAAAAAAAGAAATATAAGAAGACATGCCAAGTTACATTCTGGGAAAGCAATAACAGTATGAAAGGACTGCACAAGATCGATTCAAACACAAATGTTTAAATCTCATCTATGCTTGCATAGTTAAGACTGCCTGCCCACGAGGGCACACTGAGATGTGGCTCTCTAACATGAGAAACACGATAAAGTAAGAGAAGGAATATAAAATTTCTTCCATTCCAGAAAATTCAGCTGCAAGAATCCTGACTATCTTATATTAAAAATAGTAAGTCACTTAGACTAAAGAAAAGGAAAATATAAAGAAGCAAAATACTGAAATGTAATTATTTTCACTTGCAAGGAATGACAAAAACTGACACTGCAAGTGCATCCCTGTGTCCCAGCAGCTCCATCCAAGGGCACGTGCCGGGGCCACGCTCTCCCCAGGAGGGTGGAGCAGCTGGCATTGCACCTGCAGCCTGCTGCCCTTCCTCACTGTCCCTGCAGAAATGCAGCCACCCCTCAGTGGTGCAAGGCACCGTGGGCTTGGCTGCACTGCAGCCGTACAGGCACTTTCCTGACCCAAGAGCAGCAGAGTTATTTTATGAACTCTCTTATTAGTGAGCATGCCCGAAATCTGACACACAGTGCTTCACACTTCTGTTGTTGTTCATGAAGGAAATCTTCTGAAAATTTTTTAAACTCTTCAGGTTTGATCCTGTACTACACCAAAGCTCTGGACATACTGCTCTAGAAGACAACAGGGTTTTTTGAGAATCATTATTTCTACATTTCAAAGATTGCATACAACATGTTGCCTCTGGCTCTGTCCAATTCCCATAGCTCCAGGGGAAGCCAACCTGCAAAAAGCAGGTCTGAAAAAATGCAGCATAAAATACTGCTGGCTCTCAGTAAAGAGTTAATTTCTTTCACTTTATAACTCTCCCAGTACTTGTGCAATTTCCCTGCAAACAGATCCAAACTCTTGGGCTATTCCAGAAGCTGCAGATGCACTGCAGTGCACCCTCTGCAGGTGCCAACCAAGCAGAAGAGATGTTTTTTGTTTTTTTTCAGAGGGAGTAACTCTGCAATGAGAGCTTTTAAGAAGAATTGTAATGATGAATACAAGGATTCGTTGCTTTGTTTTTAAATTGCAGGCTGAAACAACTGCTAACATCCAATTATCTTTGCTGGGAATACTGGCATCCCAAATGTGCTATACTGCTCTTAATTTATACCTCACGTACCTTGTAACTCATAGGAGGTACATATTTAGTAAAAGGATGGAGTTTATATTAATGTTATGCCTAATCACACCTTTCCACTTACAAATTTCTTGTTCTCCTCCACCCATATTCCATGAAATACTTATTCAAACACATTAAAATTACTTAAGTTTGGACTTTTGACTGATTAGAGATTGGTATTCTCTAACGCTAATAGAGAATATCTCCAGTTTATCTGGCACTGATGTCAAAAAAATGTGCAAAGAAAAACATGCAAGGATAGTAGAAAAATGAAGACAGGAGAAGTCTGTGTCTGGAGTAGGGAAGGGGGACAACTACTATTTTAGTCTTCCTGCATAATTCGTGCATTATTCCCCACGTACAATTTTAAATACATTTGTAGAGCACAGAGATAATTTTCATCCAGAGACAAACAGTTTGAGAAATGACCTCAGATTCTGTGGGGAAAAATTCCTGGTTGTAATTCACTTAATTGATTGTATTTTCATCTGTAGATGCAAACACATTAGGGCTATTTATTTTTCATCACAGCTTTCACTGTTATTGTTGTTGTTTGGTATTTGGAAGAGTCCTCCTGGGAGGGGAAAGTACACCAAGCTTGAGTGTGCTGCCGTGGTATTAGGTGATTAATCAGAAGTTCTGGGATGGAGACTTTCAATGCCTCTTTGTCCCTGTAGACAAAAGCCTCTGGAGGAATGACTGGGGCAGGGGACCGTGCTGTGTGGTCCAGATTTCTTCACCAGGACAGCACAACTCGCCCAAGCAGCTACGACACGAAGGTCACTCAGAGCCTCAGACTTAATGCTCAGCTGCATTTATCAAACACACAGCATCTCGAGGAGCTCAGGCAGGGTTTTCAGCACTTCACAGAGCTCCTTCCAGGGATGGAGGAAATGCTGCATAGCATCATACAGATGTTTTTAAAGCCCTGGCATGTGTCTCAAATCCCGCATTCTGTGGGTTTAGACCATCATCATCAAATAGCAATTCTCTCATTACTATAGTAAATAACAGCAGTTCTGCCTTAGTTACTCATCTCTCTGTATTGAGCTCAGAACATTGCTGCTTTTAAAGACACCAGCATTTTATTTTGTTGGGTTTTTTTTTTCCTTTGTCTAAGCTTTCAAAGCAGAGCAGAGAGTTCATTTTTCTCTATTACCACTGACTGCTTGCAAGTTGCTTTTCCTGGAGTATTTCATAAAGGCTACAGATATGCTCTCCAAACAATATTGTAAAAGCTAAGAACAGGAGAACACTAACAGAGGCAGTGGGGCTCCTGAGACTCTAAACTCCTTCAGGTGCCAGGAAATAAAACTGGGTTTACCCTAGTCCTGTGCTTTCTCTCAGGACTGCTCAGAAGGTGCTCATACTATCTCAGAGTGGGTGTTCAGAAGCTGTTAAGACACAACAAATCAAAACACAACCAACACCTGACAGCACAGGGCCTCCCAGCCAATGGAGGAAACCCACATAATAAATCTTCTGGTTTAAATCCTGTAAATTTTCTGTGCTAGAAACATTTGAAAGGATGGAAAGAAAAATAAAATCTTCTACAATAAAAGTGAGGTACAGGAGCTATTAGGAACATTTTCTCTGGCAAACCCTCCCATGGCTTAGATGGTGTGATAACAGGCTGCATAATTAGGTTTAAATATGCCTTTTCAGAAAAGCTGGGATGCACTCAGGTTTAAGCAGAGCTTTCATCCATTTGATCATACAAAAACCTCTCTTGGGTGCTGGGATCACTGAAACCAAACTGGCTGCACACACTTACAACTGTCCTTGGGCAGTGGGAGACTCTTTGTACAAAGCACTTCCCCTTACCCATTATTGTAGAAAAGTGTGACAGAAGGAAGAGAAAAGAAAAAATACAAAGCAAAATCCAAAGACAGATTACCAGTTCCTCTCAACTCTACTGAATTGCTGGAAAACTTCTGCCATTGATGTAGGAAGTCTCAGGACAAAATCAGAGCATTCAACAATAGCAGCTGCATATGTCTCCAGCAAGCTTATTAAAACTACCCAAAAAAACCCCATTTGGTATGAAGTTCTTGAAAACAGAGTAAATCAGAGTAAATCAGCATATGCTGCCTGCCACCTTTTACACTCAGTTGTGGGAAGAGGAATGGTTCTTCTTCACTACAGTAAGAGAAGTCACCACAAAAAATATTCCCGGAGAATTACACTCAACATTTTATCTCAGGAATCAATAGTTTTATTTGGCAGTAATATAAGTGAAAATTTTTACTTCAGCCAAAAAGCATCTATACATTTTTTTTCTGCTTGAAAACTGTAATTTTTTTTTCTGATTTCTTAGCAAGGAGATTAGACTTGTGAAGGTCCAGCAGAGGAAGAGGATGGCTTCCTGTGTTTCACCAAACACATCCACAGAGCCACATGCAAACACAGACACACAGGCCCACTGCAGAAAAGACAGAGAGGCAGGATCTGCCACGCTCCATCAGAGGCTGGTGCAGTGCCCACCCTCCCCTGTCCAAAGCCACAAGAAAACAAGAATTACCATGTGAAACACTGGAAAGAAGTTCCTGTTCAGTCTCACACCTGACGTCAGCTTCAAAATCAATTTTTCATCAATACTGAATAGAGGAACAAGGACTGCAACCTTCAGGTTCTCATTATTTCAAAGTGCTTCACAGCACTTAAAAATTAATAAATATAAATCCTAAGTGAGGTCAAGTGGGGAAGACTCTGCCCATCACTTCTCTTCTCCTGCCATCCATCAATGACGTGCTGCTGCATGAACATAACATCTGAAGGATTAGTTCCAGCTGTACTTTAACTAAAACTCATAATCAACAGCTACAGGATGCAATGAGGCTACCTGCTAATTTCTTATCTAATGTATGTATCTTTCCCTCCAGCTTCTCACAGATTGTAGTTGCTGCCAAGGTCCACATCTTCACAGTTCTCCAAACTGAATCTAACACTCACACTGACAGTGTAAATTATGGGCTAAATAAAAATACCAGTGAGAGAGAGAGAGAGAGTGTGTTTCAGGGACTAGGGCTAAAGAAAAGAAAAGCAAATCATTCTATATAATACAGATATAAAAGATGTAGTAACTTATCTATGTTCACCCTGAGCAGAATAACAGGAAGAAGGGAGATTCAATTAGAATGAAAAGCAATCAATCCAGATACACAACCATATGATTTTCACCAGACAAAAAAAAAAAAGGTACAGAATAATTACCAGCTAAGTGGCCTAAGTAGGAATTTTCTGTACAGTTATTACATGTCTTTACACTATCATTACATATCTCTTCAGGGGAGTCAAGATGCCTTGTCTTTCCCTTTGAATTATACAGATATAACCTCTGTGCAGATCAGGATGTTGCCCCATTGCCTCTCTCATCCTGTGGAAGCACTGCTTTTACCTCACCAAAGTAAGACACACAGCTTGGAGGTAAAGTGATACAATGTGGTGATAAAAACATAAATACTGATGCTTTAAATCTAACACATTGAAACCTTTCATTAAACCACTTTTTTTTTTATACAATGCATTTAAATAAAATCATAGCTCATTTCAGAACTGCACCTGCACTAATTTAAGTAGTCATAGGCTGTTTCAGAACTGTATCTGCACTAAAAGAAAGTTTACCAAAGAGCATGTCAAGATTCTTCTGCACATCTTGCAACAAATGTTTCCCAGTAAGTCACGTCTGAGGTAAACCACAACACTTATGTTAAAAATTAAACTGGTAAGAAGGAAATTATACATTTACAGTTTTAATAATATTATTCATTATTATTCATCATTCCCTGTTCTTCTTCACAATTAAACTGGTCAAATTTCTCTTTCTTCTCATGTCAGAATTTTTGACTGTAAAATCTGCATTATAAGATTTGTTTCCAAGAAAACAGTGTATTTTGCTTTCCAGAATCTGAAACTGAGGACAACTCAACTGTGATTTCCAAGCCCACCTGAAGGACATCTTATTTCATTACTCTATCTGAATAGTTGAAGTAGTGAGCAGATTTCTCTTACCTGTTTGTGAGCATGATCATAAGAGTTAATGTGATTGTCAAACTCCTGGTGTTTATAGTACTGCTTGTCACAGAGTTCACAGTAGAAGTTGGCTTTAAGATCTTCCAGAGCTTTTGCTATCGTGTTTTTCTTTTCAGCATAATCCTGGAGGGGGGTGGGAAAAAGTAATTTTAGTTTTGCCTTTGATGCAGCGAATGGATTTTGTGCTCTGCAGTTAATCATATTTGTAAACATTTACACACCTCTGTAACTAAAAGCCTTCCCATATTTGCTGTGTTACACTGCACATATTTACTGGATCTGCTGCAAGGCTGAAGATTTGCACACTTCAGTTTGCTATTCAGTTGCCAGCTCCCCTTCGGGCCTGTGTCAGAGGCTAGAAGGTTTTGCCCGGGTTCTATTTAAATACAAATATTTATCATGCTGAAGGCTATTTTCGAGGTAATTTTGATCCAAGCCTTGCTCCTCAGTAATATACCCAACTGCAATAAGCATGAGTTAATTTAGTGATAAGGCTTTTACAAGAAAGTTTGCTTACTTAAAAAAAAAAAAAAGAAGAAAAATAAAGAAACTACTAGGTCCTTCTTGAATGCCTGTACACATGAAACACAAGGAATGCTTTCATAGCTGAGATGTAATTACTAACTTCATCACTTTGTGTTTGTCATCCCATATTAGGGCATATCTCTGTTTACCTTACATTAGCCAAAGCATCACATCCAACTCTGCTTATCATTTATGAGAAAATTACATATAAGATGTATTAATTCCCTACATACACTGATGGTAACATGGCCTGTTGTCAAACAGCATGGAAATGGCCATGTCAGATGGGTGTAATGCCAGCTAAACACTGAACATGCATAACCTCAGTGCAGTGCTTCCTGTTTTGACAAATCTGTCCAGGATAGAATCTTGGGACGAAATCACAAACATGTCAAATACTGCTCAACAAATAAACCCCTCAGATTTGTTTCTCAAAGTTTCTTCACTCTTGAGTTCTTCGGTTCAGGCAGATTAAGATAAAAGATGATATTGTAATCAGAACATCCAAAACTGAGTTAATTTGGGGAAAAAGTCTTTATTTGCTTGCAGTTTTCACAGCTGACAACTCATATATTTCCAGTATATTTTGGGGGCTTAAAAATGGAAAATGTATGTTTATCAGATTAGAATATTTTCATAACAATGCTGTTTATTCAAAAGAGAGAGGAACAGTAATCATAAAATTAAAATTATATGCAGAAAGTCCTTATTATTTAAAGTAGTACTTTAACTATAATTCAGCATGATTGGACTGCTAGCAAACACTGTTGATTCATACCCAAACTGAAGTACTCCCTCACCAAAATTCTGTCCATTAATAGAATTGCATAAGTCACTTCAGAGTGGTGTTTTGAATACTGGCTGACACATGACAAATTCACACATTCCTAACACTTTCCTACAATGATGTTTCATAAAATCTGTTCCATTTAAACCCAAAGTGAGTTAGCATTTTATTTCAAGAAATAAAGGTACTTTACACTCAGAAATATGCACTATAATATAGAATTTATGCCTGGAAACTGCACTTAGCTCTTGGTATCAACTAGTAAAAATTACAGGTTTTAAACCACTTCAAGTATTACCAAGATGATGCCTATGGAAAGCAGTGGAAGTAGCATGGAGACCCTAAGGAGATATACTCCCTTTAAAAGTAACTCTTGTAGTCTACAAAGGGATGACACCCAATTTGGCTTTATGAAAACGAAAAATCTGAACTTGGGGGAATTATCAGAACTCTGAAATACTATAAAGCATCATATGTATATATATATATATGTATGACATAAGAGTCACTGTCACATGTCACTAAGACAAGAACAGTGAATTGAATAATAATTTTTCATAAAGATCTTACTCCATGTTGTTGATTAACTCTCAAGCAAACTTTTGCAAGACTTCCTAATGTGGTGTAATACCTTGAATAAAGTTCTGTAACTTCACTGGTGGTGTCCTTGAAATAAAGCACCATTTTTGAAACAGTATACTTTTTTCACAGCAAAACCTAACCTGAATGCAATTACATTTGGCATGCCAATGCATATTAATGAGGCAGGGGCATTGGAACCCCATGAAAAACATTACTGCAAAGTAATAAAATCTCTTCAGGATCTTGGGGTTTCTATCACTAAATTCCTTCAGCTGGGGTTTTTTTGGGGACAGGGTTAAATTTACATTACAATAGTACATCAAAGTTTCAAGGTAAGTAAAGAATGGCAACACATCTAAATGAAATGCAAGTAGATGGGATGGAATAGAATAATGGAGCTCAATCATGCATGGAGAAGGGACTTTTAAATGACAAGAACCAGAAGTATTTGACCTTGGGAACATACGAATGGCTCTATTGGAACAGTTCAGCCTTTTACACCTGGGCAAGATTTTGATATGTACAGCTAAGGAAAGAGACTCTTAACTAAGCCCTGTTCCCTTTGCTTTGCACCTGCATTCTGCTGGTTTCAGTGGCTGCATATTGGAAAAGGTCATAAACACTTACTTTTTATTCCTTTGGACAGGGTCATTGACAAGTATATGTACCCCTACCACATCTTCTCTCAGGTATTGCTCCCTGAATGACATAGTTCTGGTTTATTCAAATATTCCTTACACCAAGGCCACTCATGACCTCTGCTTATTCTTTCCATGGTCTCCAAAAGAAGATCTGAGAACAAGCTACACCACAGTGCCATGCACGAGTCTATTCATAGTCTCTGTTTTCTACCCTTTTTGAATTTTTTTTTAAATCATGATAGAGGACTAAACCAACACTTTATACAACTCCTTTATCACCCATATCCTTTGCTGCTGTATAATATTCTGCTGGCAGATCTTTCTATCCAGCTCCTAAACTTCATCCAACTTAAAAAAATTCCCCATTTCTCCAGGGGCAGCAGAGGCTCAAGACAAACCTCAAGACCTCAGTTTACTGTATTTCACACACACAGACACAAACCCCCCCACTCAGAACACCCCTAATGGAGGGTGTTCAGGAGATTCTCCATGGCCATGGCATCCCCTGGGCTGGATTAGGACTGAGTCATCTGTTCCTGCTGCTGGTTGGCACTGGGAGTGAGGAAAGTCTGATTTCAAGGATGAACAGGGACTGGAAACAGGAGAACAGAGGCTGCTGGTTCTCTGCCTGCTAGGCTCTTACTATTGATCTTGCAAGGAGTGCTGCCTTGGCAGAGGAGGCTTTCCCTAGCCCTGTCCATTTGGATGAGGGATAACTGCCCAAAAACTGACAGTAAAAAATTACAGTCCCTGGACCTTGAGAGCAGCAGGCAATGGACTGCAGACAGAAATAACCTGGAAACTTACTGGAGAGGAATATCCCTGGAGTAAAGTAGCAGCCAAAAACCTCACTTAAACTGGTTAAATATGATCAAGCTTAGTTTCATTTTCATCAAGATTTGCAAACCGTCCTGGAAGTTTTAAAGAACTTTGAATTATGATTCAGCCTGGTAATGAAACTCAGAACTGAGTGTCACTTAGTTTCATTATTTTTTTCCTGAAAGGCTTATTATCTGAAAGCCTACAGCTATAATTCACTGTAGCTATTTTTCATAATTTATATGAAAGATCTCTAATAAGTGATCCCATCTATCAGCTGGCTTTATTTCTTTAAATCCATCTTCTCCATTCTCCAAAGCCTTAAGCCCGTGCAAATGCTACTGCAAACATCTGATAAATTGGATTAAGAGCAGGCTTTATTCACAGAGGGGCTGTCACAAACCAGACTGGACTTTGTGCTCCCATTACAGGAGAGAGAGAGAAGGAAAACTACAGGAATGCTGAACTCTTTACACAGCTAACTTTGGAGAGCTCACTGGATGCCTCAGCCTAGGGGATATTTTTATGGAGTTCACTTCAGGCTCATACTTCTACTATCTACAGAAAGGTCAGCTACACAAAAAAAGAAAAAAAAAAGGAAGAATGTGAAATTATAATAAATTATCTATTCCATGGTGATTACTAGTGTGAATATTCTTACTTTACAATAAATGTGAGCTCCTTTCATTGCAGTATGCTATGCTGCATTTATTGTAGATTTAAAAGGGTCAGGCCTGCAGCCACTGCAAAGCAAAATGTATTACAGAAATAAACCTCTTCTTCAGAATAATTTACTGGTATAGTCATCCCAGAGAGGATTAGGCTGCTCTGGTCTGGTCCTCTGGATTAGAGCCCATTAGACCTGACAGATGTTCCAGTGTAACCTTGTTTCACAAAAAAGTATTTAAAGCATTTTTCCTGTCGCAATAACTAAAACAAAAAAGGAAAACTGTATTTTAAACATTTCCAAAAAAATCAAACTGATACTCTTGTTTTGGCAAAACTTGGCATTAGCTATATTTATATGAAAAAAACAGCCTAAAAAAAAAAAGAATCAGCCACAACTTAAGGGCACACTTCCCTATAGTCAATTAACTGTGACATCCATGGGCACAATTAAGAATAGATTCCTTAATTTCTGGTATATTTACTTGGTATTATAAAGAAAGAACAAAGAAGCAGACTTTGTGAAATAAAATGCACAACTTACTAACATCTCCTCTGCTATCAATCATGGTATTACTTGGTATAAAGAATTTTTTTAATATCTTTGCATAGCTCTTTTTTTCCTCATGTAAGCAGTCTATATATCATCCACTGATGTACTTAAAGGAATAAATAAAAAATAGAACACATTAATAATATTAATACAGCCTAGTAACAAATGTAATTATTTACAAGGTTCCTGTCTTTATCAAGGCAGGGAGACCAAAGGAAAAACGCTATTAGATACGTGGATCAAATTACTCATTGATCCTAACAAATTCATTTCCAAGCAGTGCAGAGGGAGTTTCAGATTTATAGTAAGGAGACTGATGACTGGGAAAATAATTACCAAGAGAATTGTCAGGTCTTTTTGATTACCTTACCTGAAAGTCTCCCATTAGCTGTGAGAGGTGACAGCAAACTGCAGCTCACAAGGCCACAAACACTGCATGCTATTTGATCCCTTCTGACATTCTCCTGTTGGGCAAAGGTGTTTCCCACAGTGACCCCACTGCTTCACTGCATGGGATGAGGATGGGCCCAAGGAAGGAGTGGTACCCTATACTAATTGAGTATCAGAGGCTGAAAAAACCCACACTACCTTCATTTTCTCTTCAAGATTACCTGCAGACACCCATTTCCAACCAAAACACTTATTACATACAAGAGAGCTAATCAGTATTCTGCTGAAAATGCATACTTGAAAATGCTATTGAAGATGTGCAAATTATTATAAAACTGGTTTCTCAGCTTCCCAATAAACACACAGACAGTACTTCGTGTTTGGGTAAACACCCTAGCATTAGGATAAATAACACCATGAAATTAGAATGAAATAGCAAAATTTATTCCCATTAGTGCTGTTTGCTTCCTAAAGTCTTCCTAATTTTGTAACACCACATTTTCTAGCCATACACCTACTAATGCAAACAGCTGAATCCCACACCCCCTGCACCAAATGGAGTGAGACAGATGAGAGCAGGGCCAAAGCTGGACTCAGTGGAGAGCAAAGCAATGCAGAACAGTGTCCTGCAATGGTGAAACTGAATTAACTGCAAAGGAAGCTTATGACGAGGCAGCAATTTGTTACCAGATTTGTCTGTCTCATTTACTTACTTAAAGCACTTATACTGTATAATTACTTTTAACTGGGACTCATAAAATCACTTGATTGGTTTTTTCTGCCATTAAAACTAACGGTTGAGTACAGGCCTGTAGAATTATTTATTTATTCTAGTGCTTTTTAAAACCAGCTTTCAGGCAGAGCAGGCAGCTCTTAGGTGAGAGTGCTGGCCACACATTTTTGCTTGGGAGGTCGTATTAAGAAGGAGCTATTTCTCAGCGCTTATTGAAAAACACAGATCTAGTTATATCCAAGAAAAATTTATCAGCCACATCTCTACCACTAATCTTCTGACAGCGTGGAACTGAAGGAGGCTTTACTGCAGAAAGGAAAGAGGGTTTAGCTCTAGATAATATCTTCTTCACTGAATGTTCATCGCTGCTTAATGATAAGCAAGGGAAGAAGTAGCCTGGTATTAATCTCCTTTACTCCTCTACATTAAATAGTCCAGTCATTTACTTTAATTAGAGCAGAATTTTGATTTTAAACCATCCTGGGGTTTAAACATTTTGGCTTTTAATTTCCTTATAGGAGGCACGTAGATGTCTCAAGATTTTCATAGCTACTTAATGTAATTCTATTGACAGGTGAGTGTCTAACATAATTAGACTCTTTGGGAAAATCAAGTTCCTCTATCTGATGCTTCCACTGACACACTGAGCTAAATGAAGTGCCTTTGAACCCTGCAGAACTCGCTGCCCTGGAGATGGACAGAAAGCCCCTCTTGAGCACAAAAACTGAGTGGAACAGATGTCAGTGTTTGTGCCTGGCAGCCCTCAATCCAAGGGTTATGACCATGTTTTTCATAAGCATTCCAGGACCTGAGGAAGGGCAAGGGACAGGGTGAGGGCAAGTTGTTTATTTATTTTACTACAGGTTAACTGACTGCCAAATTGACTGGCTGAGATTAATTTGTATTAAAAAGTTGGCCTGGAGCTCTTCAAGCTTTAATGAGTTGGTGAACTTAGTTTTTGGTCTAGGAAAAAGTGCCAGTAAAGTTGGCCAGGGTATCAGGGGAACAGAAAATTGGACCCTATATTAAATATATTTAATTTGGAGCATGTGATTGATCTCAGGTACAACTTACACATGAAATTTTGCATACTTACATTTTCAGGATGAGGGTTCTTGGTGATTATTGCGTTCAGCTTTCCTAGCCTTGGCTTGTCATGCTTGACTGTAATAATTTTCTTTTCTGCAAGATTTTTAGCATGGTCCTCTGTAGTGATTTTTTTTTCTTACTAAGCTTTCAAAACAGTTCTTGAACTTTCTCTTTTCTGTTTTTGCTCATATATTTTTAAGTTTTTTTAAAAGAAAGACAGAATTAATATAATACATGAATTGAAATAAAGATGTTTCTGTCTCATTTTGTTCCCTTGAAGAACACAACTTCTCCGTGACTGCTTAAAACTGCAATCTGTTCTCCTTTAAAAAATCTGATATTTAAATATAAAACAACGTTTCGACAATGCAAGCATTACATTTGTTGCATTGAGGGAGTTAGAAGTCATATTTTAAATTCAGTCAATGATGTTTTCAGAGCCAGTGTGTCAGCTGGGAGCTACTGAGGAGCACGTGGTGCCCTGCTGAACTAAGCACTCCTGGAAACCACCACAGCAGGCTCAGTGATTTTTCTTTACAGACCCTTTTATTTAGTGGTTCCATTTTCCTGTGGCTTTCCAGACCATTAAGTCTTTTCATGCAAATTTACCATCTTTTTATAGCTTTGGGGATCCACCACGACTGGCCCCACGTTAGGTGCTCTGAAGTTATGTGCCATGAGTGCTTACCTGCCTAGCCACTGAGACAGAGACCTCAGATCCAGGCCAGGTCTGAAACACTCCAGGGCAGCTCTGTGCATCTGCCCAGCACATCCTGGATGGGGACAGGATTCCGGCTGCAAACCAGGACAGCCTACTCTAGCATGTAGCTGATGGCTGTATGGGTTTATCCCACTGGAAAGAACCCTGTCCATGTACACAGACGTCTGGTTATAAAACAGAGCACATGCCACAGGGTTGGAACTTCTAGTTAAAAAAAGCCTCTCAATCACAGCATCAAACTCCAAAACCCACTAGGAATTACTTTCCTGAGCTCCTTCAGTTGTCTAATTATGAATATGTATGAGCTTAAGATTTGCATTATGATGCAATATGATGCAGTAAATATTTATTTTCCTAAAATTAATCCTCAGTGTTATCACAGTCAGAAGAACACTTCATCTGAAGGAAAAAAAAAAGGGAAAAAAAAAGCATCACTCCTTTTGGCATCGTTAAATAATGCAAATAAATCTTTTTACTCAGAAGCCCAGTGAAAAAGTTTGCCCTATTGGGAAATGGGATTAAGTTTAAATTTGCCATAGAGAGCAGTCCTTGAAAAAAATCCTTCTAAAGATTTATTCTACTCTCGAGTTGATTCAAAATCCTATTCACAATCAGTATTGGAGCGTGATGAGGACGCTTGGTCTAAGTGAAAAGGCAGTAACACTACCAAGGCAAAGAGAAATGAGACTCTAAGAACAGTGCTCTGCAAATACACAAAGAGATTTTGAAGATCCTGTTCTTTCATTTCTTAGATTGTTTTTTAAGCTGCCAAACAATGAGAAGAACCCTGTAGGGGTCCTGATTTACCCTGGCGGATCTATGCTAGCTCTATTCGGAGTGACCTTGCAGCAGTCTTAAACCCAGGCACAGAATCTTTGAGATGAGATGGGCCTGCTCTTCCTTCTCTCTGAAAACATAATTAAAAACATTGCAAATGTCTGAATGATCTCAGGTTGAATAAAAAAAAAAGAAAATAAAGGATACTGGAGGAAGTGCAGCTGCTGCTGAAGCAGCTGCCTATATGCTAAACACAGTAGCCAACAACCCATGGCAAATGTCTTTTCCTGATGACTTTTAATGAGTTTGTCTCAGTCTTTGTGTGAGGACCAAATGGCAAATAAAGCATTTATCATTGTTGTGACCCTCACCTGTATAAGAAGTTATTTGAATAGATGCAACTCATAAGAACAGCTACTTTATGTGAATGCTAATACTTCAGTTTTGAAAACTTTAGGCCATAAGGCTAGATAGTTGATAGCCAATAATTTCAGCAAAATAGAAAGGCAATGGAAGCTTAAGAGAATTACCACTTAAAGTTCATACATGCCTAGAAGCCAGAAGTTCACTCCACCTCCTGGCCACAGGTGAGAAGAAAAAATGTTGCTTGACTTGATACTTCTCACTTTTGTGTTAGAAAATTAGGAGTAAACGAAGGACTGTGGTACAGCCACGTGTCAAGACATATGGTTAGGCAAAGGCTTCTGAAGTTAACGGTGTGAGAAACAGAAAAGGCATGAGAAAGCATTTTTATTGATCTATTTGCTGTCTAACTGCCCAGGCAAGCATTCAGTAACAGCCAACCCCGCCACAAGGATAGCCAAACTGAAGTGCCTGACGTCCAGTATCCGTACACAAGCTGATGGAAAATACCTACAAGTGACTGGCCACTACTGCCAATGACATTTCCAAGGAGACTCCTAAAAAAGCCCCAGAACTGTGGCTGTGCTTGCAATGGCTTTGATGCCAGCAGTACTGCTTGCAAGGCACCTCTCCCTGTGAGATAAACACACAGAGATGAAGCAGTGCCTGTGATCATCAGCCCCCCCACCCAGCACTGCCCGAGATCATTAACTACATTCTGAGGGAGGCAGGGAAAATGAGCTGCATCCACAAAACAGTCAGATCCTCCTCAAAAATAGCACACTTAAGTTCACACCCTAGCACGAATAATACATTCAGACTCACCCTTAGTCACATTGTTCTATTTCCTGTCCTGTTTTTCTGCACTGAACACTGTCAAAAGTCCCTGAAGTTGAGCAAAAATGCAGGCAATGACATCTTGTCATGCTGTCAGTGAGTGAAATTGGGTTTTAAATACATTTTCAATATACACTGACAAAAGCTCAGGACGGGACTAGAGCCTGAGATCTGAGTGAAGTCTGAGGGACTATTTCTGCCAATCTGTCACACACTGCAGGGCTCAGACCAGCTATCAGAGAAGGAGACACTAAACCACAAACCCTCTGTGAGCAGAGCTAATCCACTCGTGTCGGCTTTTCCCAGAAACGGGGACATTGCAAAATCTATCAGGTCTGGTTTGAAACTCCAAATATTCCATGTACCTTACTATTAGACTATTTCTATTAGAGAAGTGCCCATAGGTTCCTTTTACTTTAGGGACTCTGAACAGAGTATAAAAGACAGTTTTAGAGTCCTCAGAAGTTGAAGTGGTACTTTACTGGTACCTCCTCCTCAATAGCAAGGCCTCTTCTCTGTGCCTGGCTATTCCTCCTCAGTGCCAGCACACATTTACCTAAATAAACCAGCAAACTGATCTAGGTTAAAAATATTTCTGCAGGGGAAAAAAAAATGCTTACTTAAAATCGGAATCACTTCATACATGCAGTTAAACTCCATCACCACCATGCCAGAGGAAACAATAGGTAGGTTGCAGGAGATGGATGGGAGAGATGGCCAAGAGCGACCAAGCTTTTTAAAGGGGAAATCAAAGCCAGTAACAAAAGCACAAGGTCCAAGAGAAATAAATGCAATGCTCAAACTAAAGTCAAAGCCTCCTGAAGTCATGTGCTCTGTAGGGAAAAAACCCTGCACTTTTAGGTTTCCATGAAACTACAGATCCAAAGATCTTTATTTTTCAGTCTTCACAAAGAAGTTTCCAAATGGCTGTGAACTGCCCAAGGAATACAGCAGCATGACCTCGAGCCTCAAGGATCCTCTGACAGAACTAGAAAAAACAACTGGAAGGGAAAAGGATGGCTCAACACACTAGACACAAATGTATACTGAGGAGATGCCAGCACTAGTGGTGAGCTCAAAGTATTTGGTAACAGAAAACAATTTCTTGCACACAAATATTTCATATCCTTGTGTTATTCAATTCTTTCTTGGCCCTAAGCCACACCTGCCCAGCCAAAAGTTGTCCCTTTTTAGTTGAAATGAGCTCCAGTTGCCTTGAAGAAACAAACAGCAGACAAATGCCGCACACCGTGGAAACTGATGGATGCACAACAGGCTTCCCAGCAGGACTCATCTGTGGAATGTATGCAAAATTAGCATTTCTGAACCTGAAAATCATTTTTGTTACAAAGCAAGAGTATCTGCAATAAGGCTGATACAGGAATCACGTGAACAGGACTCCAGCTTAGCTACAGTTAGTAGTAAACCAACAAAATTTTATATCAACACAATATGGCTATTGATAAAAGAAACAACCTGACAGTCTGAATATAGAGCTTAGCACAGCCTACTCAAAGAAGTGATGCTAAGTAGCAGTGAGTGGACAAAAACCTGAAAGGTCTTCGGATCTTAGACTTTGTTCTTCAGCAAAGCAGAACACAGCCAAGCAACTGCAGCACAGGCTGAGTTCCTCTGAGTTGAGATTCAAGCATGGATCCTACAGCATTAAGAAGTAGTATCCTCACAGTGTAGCCTGGTTTTCTTTTCCATTAGACCCTACATTATTGAAATATACATAAACTCTTGAGTTCTTTGCTTCTCTGCTAATTTAGGCTGACATGGGGTTGCCATTTCATGTATACATATGCATTAAGATGCACACATGCAGGGCATGGCAGCTCCTGCATCAACACTCAGAGTACACAGAGAGCTCTTCCAGATCAATATTCCTGTGCCATTTTAAAATACATTAATCTAGCACAGGTTTATCAAACACAAAACTGCATACTAACAAGCTGCTTCTTAAAATTGTGCTAACAATTATAAGGAATTCACCAATTATTATTTTTCCATATTTATTATATATATTCTGTGCATCCATTGAAAAAAAAAAAACCTATTTCCACAAACTGAATTCCATCATATAGTACAATACTTCATGAAGATTAAATGAGATTAAAGTATTTGAACTACTCCAGACAAGCAATTTATTTCCTCCAAACAGGGTGCAAGGGTACTCAGCAGAGGATGCTCATGTTGAAGTTCTGTGTCGAGTTGCTGCCAGGAGGTGTTAAATGAAGACAAAGCACTTAGGGTTTTTGTTCCAATTTCATCCTCAACAATGCAAATGAAGCTTTTATAGATGTATATTTAAAACATTGCTCTATCCAAGTTTTCGGTGTATATTTTTATCACCCTGCATGTCAAATTTCGCAAGCAGAAGTTTAGAATTACGTGTTTAAATACACACATACATGTGTGTGAAAATAAAGTAGATGGCAACTTCATTTATCATCATTACCCTTGTTTTCATAAGCAGCTTTTCAAACAACTTGATCTACAAGACCACATTAAATCAAGTAATGACCATGGCCCTGCGCTGACGGCAGCAGAGCTCAGCTTCCATAATATGAGTCAGCAATTGTTCTGTGATATCTTTAATTTGGTACAAGCTAAATCCTCTTAGGAGCGCCCGCTGCAATCCAAAAGGTCAGACAGGAAAGTGGCAGAAAATCAATACTGACAGCTTCTGTCACCCTCCACAATCTATATAGCTCTTTTTAAGTCAAATTGCTTCTTTCTAATCTTTCTAATATTTGGCTGCTCGACTCTTTCTTATGTAACATTAAAAAAAAATATAGGAAGAAGGAAATAAAAAAAGAAGTAATTACTTTCCTGAAGAGAAGTTGTAATTTTAGCATCAAAAATCTGAACAAAGCTGGTTCCTGGCTGGGGTTTGTGCAGATACTGTTGTGCTCAAAGCTGCATTTTAATATAGAGACTGTCCAAAGCCACAACAAAATGACTGACTGCACTCCTGTATCAGCCACAATACTTTTGAGGTGAGTTAGCCAAAAATTGAAAAACAGACGAATAGCAGTTGCGCCCATCTGATTTTCTTACAGCTCTTTAGAAAGTACAGTTCCTCTGTTTACAGGCTTATAAGGGTGATTATCAAAAGACAGTGAAATAAAAATGCCAGAATGCTTCAGATCAAACTTTAAAAATGGTTTTCTCGCCCACTGTATTTCTAATTATGAGTAAATACCAGCACTAATAATCAATACATGCAATCTGGACAGAAACATTAATTTTTCTTGGAAGGGATTTTAATGCAAAGAAAAGAAAAAGTAAGTCTTATATTAATCAGGTTAAAATTAAAATAAATTAGTTACCCCTTTAATGTTGATATGAAAATTTAACAGGTGCTGCAGCTGTTAGCAATCTTGTCTTTTAAAGAATGCCCTAATAATCATAGCAGAAAAATACAGATTTTAGCAGACAGTGAATGACAATTTGTGTCCTCAAAAAGAAGGCCAAAAACGCATAGAAAAGAATAAATGCTCAGCAGTATTTTGCTTTTATTTGGAGTCTTTCCTTGAGAATGTGAGACACAGCTGTTGATTATAATTTTTTCTGCATCCTGAATTCCTGAGTTTTTTCAAACATTTTTTCAGAACTGTGTCCCCAACCACCTTAAAATTGGGCTTTCCAGCTCAGTAACCACAAGTGAGCAAGTGATGCAAACAGAGAAGCTGTGCTGGTGGTCATCACTTCAGGACTTTAAAATAATTCTGTTCAATCTTTTCAAGGAAGCCTCTGAAGTATTGATTTTTGTCTTTATTAAAAAGAAAACCTTTTTTTGGCCAACTCAATCCAGCATCTCTCTGCGTGGAAATACAAACCTACAGCAGCGGCCGAGACGAAGAGCAAGCCCAGCATCTCATCCCACAACCAGGGGTGCTCCCCAAAAGCAGCTCCAGCCAACCAACCACCTCCAGGTGAGCCCCAGGCTGCTGGGTGACCGACACCTTCCTGACAGGAAAGGGAGGTGAGATGCCTGCCTGGTGTGATGCAGGCAAGCCCTGTGCCACAGCAGGGCACGGAAGAGTTACATATTCTCCCTGGGTGGCTTCCTTTAGGAGCTATCAAGTACTAACTACGGGAGACTCACCTTTAAAGATTATGTTGCTGGTATATATACACTTACATTCTCTACATACAGACTGCTTCCTTTTTGGGAGGAACCTTGCCAAGGGAGGAGTATATAAAATTGCTGCTGTGAAAAACAGCTCCTGAAAAAGTGGTAGAAAGAAGAAAACCTTTTCACTCCTTTTTCTTTCTGGCGCCCAAGTGTTTGACTGCTGCTGCAAATGGCAATTCAGCCACTGAACATACAGTTTTTAATGTTCACCTTGGACACTTAATTTTAAAGGCAATGAGAGTAGAACAATTTCACAAAAACTCACTGACCTTTTAAAAAGCTTTCCTAAACCATTTTCTCTCAAATTGGTAAGATATTTACTAGCATGAAGTTTTTACTTTTTCCATTAACAAATATTTTCCCCTGCCTGCCTGATCCTAATCATAGTATTCTTTATGTCATACAAATAATTGTGAAATAGAGCATTTTAAAACAGCATGTAAAAGTAATAGAGTCACAAACAGAAGTAGTAGACAAAACAGTTCAACTGCATGCAAGTAAAAATGCAAATCCTTAATATTTAGATGTCTGGTTGCATAATCTCAGAGCTCCCTGGCACTAATATTAGTTGTTTCAGTGTTTACTTTGGGCAGCTGACCACGTCAGAAGGACAAGCAGTAATGTTCCTGAAAAAAGACATAAATAACACTTCTGTGCAACAAAACATGCCATTTCCTTCCTCACTTCAAAGATTTTCTTATATTGAGAAGGTTCTGTTGCAGGTTTTTTATTATTTTGATTACAATAAAATTTATTATGATTTATTATTATGTTTTGGTTTGGGTTCCAATCTCTGGAACATTAAAATGATGTTTCAAAAAGACTCTCTGATTATGTAATGATGACAGAATTTCAGACTTTGAAGTCTTATTCCTTCTCCAAAATTGACACACATATACAAGATTTTATATCATTTGTACTTCTAGTTTTGCATTTTAGTGTTTCAACACTAGGTTGAGTTTGGGGGGAAGAATTTTCGAACAGAGGATAATGGCACACATGTTGGCATTTATTAATGTCAGGAGAGACCTGACAGCTTTCCTGCAGCCCATTATTGAGCATCCCACCAGCTCTGCTGCTAGCACAGGAGCACCAGAAGGCAAAGCCATGCTGTTGTACTTATTTTCTCCAGGCAGAGGGGAGTAGCTCTTAATCTACTGCTGAAGGTATTGACTTTACACGAGCAGAAAGGTGACACTAGTATCATCCATGGGCAAGATCAATGGAAAGGCGAAGAAGTCAAACAATCCCACCTAAAGACAAGAGGGCCACGTTAAAGCCACTGTAAAATCAGATAACACGGATTTGATTGAACAGCACGGGGGAGAAAACGTGATGTGCTGGGCTAGCACTTAACTTCACTAACCAATTTCAACCCATGCTCTCCAGATTTGATTATCCACAGAACTATTTGGAAGCACAATGCCGTCACAGAAAAAGGTGTACAGGATCTCTCCAGTGCTATGTAATTAAAAGCAAACATTGATCATTTGACTGTAGAAGCCAGAACCTCTGTGAAATACAACTTTATTGAACAATAAATTCAATTGCAAATATACTAATTATTTTAAGATTAAAGCATGTTGCATTACACACACAGAGCTACATATTCTGACCTCTAGCAGAAAGTATTCATTACAAAAGCAGTCATGCTTCAGTGACAGCAATTATCATCTCATACTTGTTAAATGCCACACAAAATGAGACTTGCTTCAGATGGTTTCATTTCAGCCCACCTGACCTGAATCAAACTAATGATGTAATGCAAAAGCTACACTTATGCAACAACTGACAACACCACTTGATTACCGTGTGGGTCTTTTCATGGGTTTTAGTATGAAAACAGCAGAGTGAATACAAATAACAACTTTAATTTTACCTTTATTTTAAAAAGAAATCATCCATGCCTGCATTCATCATGGAAAAGGAATTTTACAGATTGCATTTCAACAGATGTAGCATCATTTTAAAGACTGCACTTCAGATTGGACTTACTCCAGGTTTAGAATATTGAATTACATTTATTAGCAACAGTTGATTATAAGTGATATATTCAGAATGAACCGATTTCCTTATTTAAAATGTGTAAATACAAACTGTAAGAGTACCTAGAAAAATGGTTTGAACCTGCACATATTCAAGGGCACTTGGTATAACAGTAATAAAGCCTCCTGTATTCATGCTGAAGCAATGGCTCCCAACAGATCCCTGCCATTTGATTCAACTATTTAAGTTACAGGTTGGAAAAGCCTTTTCCTACAAGAGGGTAGGATTGCCATGCTTGGGACATCAGTTACTTTTTCTGTCAAGGTTCTAAAAGAGCCCCAAGCATGCTGCAGTTCTCTTTGAGACCAGCAACAGAAAACAAGTGTGAATGAATGGCTGAATAGTCGCCAAAACCTACCTGGAAAACAGCATTTACCTTTCCACTAATTAAAGCACAAAAACGAGCTGCCTTCCCAGGGCCTGCACAGGGATAGGCTTTCAGCAGCTTCTCTGAAACACAACCCAGCTGAATGAAGGAGGTCTCCTGGCAATCTTTCTTCCCTCATTTCACACATGTTTCTAAAGCCCATTGAAGCTGATTTTTCCTTGTCATTTACATCCAGGTAACAGGGGAGAACTAAGGGCTGTTCTTTCAACCACCTCATATTCCAATTGTTTGTCAGAGCACTGATACAGCCCCTTTTGAATAGCAAAGAAAAGCATCTCAATAGAAGAGAACAGACTGAGTTAGGGAAAGAAAAGTGGTGATGAACTACAGATACTAACTTTCTTTAGCATATAATTCACAGATTTGATTGAGACTGATAAAATCAGTAATACATCAAAGCAAAAAAAAATCCCTCTAAACTCTCTACCAATAGGATGTGTTGAATTACCAAACTTATAACATTTGCATTTTCTTCTCAGCTCTGTATGAAACCCTGTTTAGGAGTTTGCATAGCTTTTATGTTGGGAAGCGAATTTTTTTTGAAATTATATAATCTAACCTGTTACAACCAGATCTCTCAGAGAAAGCTGAAATGTTAGTGAAGATGTGAAAGCTCAGTCTCAGAGCACTAGAGATGATATCCCCATTTTCAAGTACAATTTCTTGCTCATTTCTTCATCTTATCTGTACCAAAACCTTTAATTTCTGTAAGAATGCCCAACCCTAAGACACAAACAGCCTTTTGGTCAATACTACTCTCCTGCAACGTGATGCTCACAAAAACAGTAAGCAAGCTAAGGCTTATGAGAGTTTAACTTTCTGAAGGCAACCTTATGACTCAACATGCAGCCCCTTTTATTATTTAAAATGTGATATTACGTATTTGGGACAAGAGCTGCAGTTTTGGGAGCTTTAATATTATATACAAATATAGCACCAGGCTAGAGTCAGACAAAAGGAACAACTGATATTGTTTAGCAGATTTCTGTGTGGAGAGCTCCCACAGGAGCTGCTCCACAGTCTATTTTAAAAGATGTGACTGTCTTGAAATGCTGATATTTTTCTGAAATATTTCTGAAAAGGCATTTTGTATTTCCACGGAAGTACTGAATGGTTCTATTACTGCATCAACATTTCTTTCACAAAACTGGTTAAAATAACTCTATTCTAAACCAGTGAATTCAGTCAATAAATGGCAGAGCTTTGCAATCCATGCCTACACAGCTCTCCCATGTCTGGAAGTTCAGATCAGTAATCAACTGGCTGAAGACTTAAGTTCTGACCATTTTTTCCCCCTCTGCTCCCCCAACACCACATGTGTCTTTTACACCTGCAAGGAAACCAGGAGATTTGATATTAAACTGTAATACAGCTAGAAATTGGTGCAGGAAGCAATTTGGATCTGATCATGCTGATGTCCCACTCCATTTGACGTGTTTGACCTCAGCAAGAAACAAGGCAACAGGCCACTGTCTTTAACTATGGCAGTGATGAAATAAGGAGGACTTGCCTGCTCTAAAATGTGTTGGGGTCAAGTGCATTGGAGGAGACTGATGCACATAATCAGCTTGGGCTATTTGCCTCAGACAGCCACACTCGCTCTTCAGAAACTACTGCTCTCCTTGGACACTTATTCAGTATTTGTATTTCTAACCAAAGCTCAAGAGAAGCTGAGCAAGCATCTTGAAAGCTCAATCTAAAGGAATACTTTACTATGAGAACATTTATTACTCCTAAGCAAACAAGTTTTGAGATGCTTCATGACTACCAAATTACAGCTGATAAAGCCAAACTTGAGAAGATAAAATTAACTGGCAAAAGGAAACAGATAATTTGTTGTCCCTTTCCTTTCTCCCTTCCCTAACCCTTCTAAGAAGCACCACCACAAGGAGTAAAGGCAAAGAATAGTGCAGGAGATGCTACATTCAATTACACCTGGGTGAGAATCAGAATGTAATCGGATTCCTACTAAAGAGCCTTCAAAAGGCACTGAGGAAGCCAGAGACAGAGAGCCCCCAGGCACCCACCCACCAACAAACTCTTCTCTGAACTACTGACTTGTAAGTGAATTTGAACTTTTTCTCAATAAATGTATGAATTCATATAACCAAACATGCCATACCAACAAAGCCCTATCTTTTATTGCCACTGCAGCACTGCCTGTTGTTTCCCAAGCAACTTCCACGCCCCCTCAGTTCAGCCATGCCCTTCCACTCTGCCTTTATTTCACAGAAACAAAAAGGTAACCCTGCTGGCTTTAACAGCTTATGGGATTTTCTAGGTACAATCTGAACAACTAATAGAAATGAAGCTTGAAACTAATGAAAACAACATAAGCATGCCACATTTTAGAATGAGAAAATGGTTTGGGTTGGAAGGGACCTTAAAGATCATCTCATTCCAACCCCCTGCCATCTCTTCCACTAGACCAGTTTTTCAAAACCTGGAATTTCTTTTTCCCTCCTTCCAAAGAAGATGGGCAATTTTTTTCAGTTATTTGCTTCTGTGTAATTATAATCTTCACATGATTTTTGTATTAGAATGGGGCTTCATATCAGCTGAGAGATAAAGGGAAAGTTTTATCTCTGACAGCTACTCACAGAAGCTGCAAATCAGCTTTCTTAAATGGATGTCATATGGCAAATGCTAAAATTCATTGTGGGCTGACTTTGTCTGAGCTTTTATAAGAAAAGTCTGCTACTTCAGTCACTTCCTTAATGACAATATTTTACATCTATATTGATGCAACAAAGGAATGCCAGTAAGGTCCATCCACTGGGATCGGGACTGTACAAACACATAGAAAGGGACAGTTTGCCTTCTAGAGTGAGATGCCAATAAACCACAGAATTTCCAGGGGAAAACGTTTATGTTTATGTTACAAATATCTTATTAGCTTCAAATAAGAACATGAGTTTTCTGAACATGCACTTGAATTAACTATCATGTCATATCACAGTAGGGAGAGTATCCAGAACAATTTTTTTTTTATGAGTGGGCATATTAGTAACTTCTATATATATATGTGCTAACTAGTTCTAAATAGAGACAACCCAAAATTAAATCATAACTTCATAGGAGGGCAAAATTCGTCTACACAAAAAGGAAAGTGTGTTAGTACATCAAATTTCCTTGTAGGAAATGTACAACTAATAATTACACCTCTACTAGAAAGTTGTACAGGAAAAAGAAATTATTTTAGTGAAAAGAATAGTATCTCAATTTAAAAAAAAAATACAAAAGGGACAGAAAGAAGGAAGTAGATATTTCATAGTCTATAGGATCCCTAATTGTATTCTCCTCCCAGACCTCCCTACTGGCAAGAAGGTTGAAACTACTATGAAACAATAGTGCTGATACCACATACTTCCCTACCAGAACATGTGCCTGAATTTCCCAGTGCACGTGTAACTCTAATGACATTGGTAATAGCTGTGGTAATCAATGCAATATCAGCTTCCATTCTTCAAACAAACACATCTACAGATGCATCCACAGCCCCACTGCCAGCAACTTCCATGACCAGATGGAAGGAGGGAGCACGGGCAAACACTTTGAAGAGATGCAAACTACATTTTCTTCAAGAAATTATCCTCAGAGGAGGATATGATGCACATGTTCTTCAAGTCAGATCTTTTACCAAAGAGTGCACACTCCTCTTAATGAATCGTATTGTGACATGGCAAGTCAGAAGGAAAACTAAATTAGTGAATGCTAACCTCCAATCACATTTCTCAATGCTCTAATCTCCATAAAATTAGATTCTGAGAAAAAAGAGATCAAGTTAATATTTTTTCCTCAAGTCTTTTATACATACGAGAATTTGCAATGGATGACCTCCACAGACTGCAGAAATGTGTTCAATAAATTATTTCAGTGTTTGCAGCTAAATTTTCTGCAATTTTTTAAATCCAGAAACGTAACACGTAAGCAAGAAAGACTGACTGCCCTCCAATTCTTAACCAAAACTGAATCTGAATGGCACCTTGAAAATGCAGTGTTTGTGCAAGTTCACTGAACGCTGTGCCATCAGTTCTGTGTGGTGAAGTTACCACATCCCAGCTGAGCCTTGCTAGCTTCTGCATCATCAGCCTTGTTATGCCTGGTGCAGGACAAGGAAAACAACAATCCCAGTTCTAAAGAAATGGAGACAAACAATACAAAGAAATAAAGTAAATTTACTTGATGGTATTTGGAGAAATTACTTTTCTTACCTCATTCTTCGCTTTTGTGGAGACAACACACAATTTGGAGTGGATGTGCTCTTCAGAACTAATTGGCTGAAAATCTGGGGTTTTTGTCTTTTTCTCCCCCTCCCCAAATTTACGTTTTCATTGCCTGCTTCATGTAGTTACTGTAGCACTGTTGTAATTTACTGTTTTATCCTAGAATCACATTTCAGCCTTTTCACAGCCAAGTCTCTAGTATGATAATCAAGAACCACGTTGCTCCTTATACAAATATAAACCTGAAGTAAGTTCAGCTGAATTTCTCCAGCTTTACCCCCATGGGAAATTAGACTTTGACACCTGACCCCAAGTATTCTAGACACTGGTTTTGGCAATATCAGTTCATTTTAATCAGATTTCCCAAGAGAAGAGCAGTGTCAATAACATGATTAGAGCTACCAAGTCATGTCAATACGCATTGTGCTGCATTGTTGGAAGATCTCAATAAAACCATTTCTAAGCTATATAGACAGGTAGGCAGCTGCATTTTTAATAAAACATTTTATATTCAAAGACTCAAGTGTTACTGAACGACAAATGCCTAATTTACTCCACAGGAAAAATGGCCTTTTAGGGTACCTTGAAAACACACCATTCTCTCGACTCCCACCTCTCTTTCTGCCTTTCTTTCACTCACTGCAAAATACTGAGCAATTAAGCAGGTTGCTATATTTGGTGTGCCCAAACTTCACAGGTTGATAGCATAATGATTTTAATAACCACTTTAAATGTAACATAGTGACAAGTTGACACCCAAGGTTTGCATCCTGCAATTTGATTTTTCCAGAATTCTTCTGTTATGCCTCAGGAATAGCAATATGATTAGGAATAATTTCTTGTTAGTGTTTCTTACTTTTAACTTTTCCCCCTTTTTTTTTTCTCTCATTATAAACATTGAAAATGTACTAAATACAGGCTCCTGGTAGGTATCAAAAGTTGATTCTTCTACAAAGCCTCCTGGTACTACCTTTATCAAAAGGAATGAACTAACATTACCAAAGGCATTCAAATCAAAGGCAGTTATGCCCTTTGTGAAAATATGAACATTAATACATGTTCATACCATCAGTATTATAATATTTCAGCACTATAATACTTACAAGCATTTTAATGAGCACTTGCAGAGCATCAGAGTTTGACTCCATTGACAATGGCCAAGACCCACAGCTCGGAAAGAATTACCATGTCCCTCTGCCCTCACAAGACCACGAAGCAAAACAATCTTGAGTGTTTTAGGCAGTGTGAAAGCTTCAGAGTTCAGCAGCCCAGAGAGAGAAACTGGACTCACTCACACACAGCGTGGCCTGGTTTTTGGTCAGGAAAAAGGCAACATGACAGGAGAGATGTGAAATGGTGCTTATCTGTCTGGGAGACTTGGGAGAAATTCCAGTCTCATGTCAGATGCTGTGCACTGCCACAGCCCTCAGAGACACGCTTGATGTATTATTTTTAATTTTGATAATTTATACAGCACTTTCCCCAGGTTCCAGGCATTTTGATCCATCCCTGTGTTTTGATGCTGGCTCTCAAAGTTCTGTATGTGTACTGAAAATAACTTTAATTGGAAGTGCAGTACACAGAAAGTTGGTGTTTAGCACATTTCCACCATCTGCAGCAAAGTTGACAAAGTGTTTCACTGCTGCCTTTTATATGAGAATGGGCATAATAAATTCCACATTTTAAGAATGCACATGGAAACCAGAGAATAACTAAAAAACATTACATATCCATCCTTGACATATTCCTGCCTGTGTACAATATTTTAAGAGCTCTTAAACCTACACTCTTTATATTGTCAATGTGAGACACATGTAATTTTTTTTGCTTGAGTCAAGTCAAAGGGAGTTCTTCAGAGTCACTGAGCACCATTTCATGAAATGTCTGGTTTGCTGTGATTATATATAATACATTTATGACTATGAATACTCATCTACTCATCTATTTTTCAAGGCAGGTAAATCTTCATTGAATTCACAATGTCAGACTTCCTCACATACAAGATCACTATAATTTCAAGACTGCATCATAAATAATGTAGCAAATTCGGAAGGAATACAAATGATACACAGAGAAAGCATTTTTCCATCACCCTGATTTCAACATCCTTAAAGAACTTAAAAATGTAGCTGAGCAATTCTCAGTAATGTACAAGCAGCAGCTTATGGAAAACATTTTAAAGTCTTTAACTACAGCATATCTTACCCCTGTTTTTCTGCATCTGATCTTGAAATAATTACACCTCTGCTAATGCCACAAGTTTTCTGGAAGATGCAGAAAAGTCATAAGAAGTACTTAGAAAGTACTTTAATGCCATTTTCATGTTCTAATGATGATTAACCAAGGCTGTTTTATATGCAGCGTATACTCTGAGAAATCAGTAAAACTCATATTCATTCAAAGTACATTGGGCAAACAGCAGCCTACAAAAAGTAGCATTTGCTAGCTGCATATGATGAAACAGATCTCCAGTTTAAACAGTCTGCTTTCTCACACACATTTCACATTTTCAAAGACCCTTACTGGCCTTTTATTGCCAATTGTATCAGAAAGAATCAGGCGTAGTACTTATGGTCAGGCATTAATTATTGCCTCTAAACTGTGTGCAATGAACAGCTAAGGAAAACACTTAGATGGTTCTCTGCCTTGAGGAAAAACTTACTCTTTTTTTAACACATAATGGGATTCAGTCGCCTTAGCAAGCCTAGAGATGAGGTGGTATTTTTGATTCTCTAGAGTGTAACATGACAGGACCTACAGAGCACCCACACATTTCTGCAGCAGTAGCTGCCGGCCAGACAAAATATTTTAGAGCACTGAATACATTAGATTTTCTATTTATAGATAGCTAAGTCCACCCATGTCTTTAATTTTCACTTTGGAAGTCCGTTAAAAATATTTCTGGCAACCCACAACAGCTCTGCTTGACCTACCAACACTAAAAAAATCTAGAAGGCAACACTTGTCTCAAAGTAAGAATTGTAGAATCATGTCCTGATATCCCTCACAACTAAAGTTGTTTTCTTTTAACAGTCTGCTGAGCATAGATGAATTTTCCTGAGACTAGTAAGGCTTCTGACTAGTAAATGCCTGGTCTTGCCTGGGGAAAATGCTTAATAACTCCTTTTAAAATTTTGCTTGAATACAATATCCACTTATATTTTGCAGTAAATATATGAATGCCCATATGCAGCAAAAATTTGCAGGTGATCCTTCCTAAGACCCTCTGTCTTTTATTTCATATAATATTTATCTTGGCTTATGAATGCAATAATAACCATTTCCAACAGCATATTTCTAACTGGTAAAATCTCAGCTATAAACTCACGTCCATGTTTTTAACTCAGAACTGCAAATCTTGGCAGCTAAATTAATTTAATTTTTTTGCAGCAGTGTTTACTTGTAAAAGCATATTACTTTGTGTTTAAAATATGAGTTATGCAATGCTTGGACTGCTCAATGATGCTGCTCTGCAAAGACTTGACTGACACAAACTTCCCTCTCAGGCCCATGCCCTGTTCCTCAGGCAGAAGGCATGGAACAGCTGCATGGAACAACACCATTTCCACCTATTCCCTCTGTGTTTCAGAACATCAGGATCAGGTATCCACACTTCAAATTCCCATTTTACTGCTCAATGGCAATTTTTAACTGTTTCCTATTCAACCAGATCCAGGCTAAAATGATCAGCTCAAATACCATTTTCTGTTTGTGTAAGTCATTCAGCTAAACACTTGACATTGATTTCTCACCTACTGTTTAAGTGCCATAGGGAAAAACTACAGAACATTGAAATGCTAAATCCAATCTATATCCACTTCAATGATAGTGACTCTATTATCTATAGTCAATAAAATCTAACTGTTTTCCCAGTTCTTTCAAATGCTGTGAACACCCTCCTCCACCCTCACAAATAATACTGCAGGTGTACTATCAAAGTACAGGTGTATATAAAAAACAGCCTGCATGTATCAAAAAGAACTGTGGCTTGGAGGACAAGTGTGAATGGCAGTTCAGTCAAGAGAGTGGAATTTCTGTGTTTTGTTAATGGAAACGAAATAGGACACAATTATGTGTCCTGTAATCTCAGAAATCACTGAGATTCTAAGAGTTTGTCTTGTAAAAAGTACAATATATAAAATCTTTTCATTTCAGACATAATAAAAGTAGAATCACAGAATCACAGAATGGCCTGGGCTGGAAGGGGCCTCAAAGATCATCTTGTTTCCAACCCCTTGCCATGGGCAGGGACACCTTCCACTATCCCAGGTTGCTCCAAACCCTATCCAATCTGGCCTTGAACACCTCCAGAGATGGAGCAGCCACAGCTTCTCTGGGCAACCTGTGCCAAGGCCTCACAACCCTCACAGGGAAGAATTTCTTCCCAATATCCCATCTAACCCTGCTTTCCTTCAGTTTGAATCCATTCCCTCTTGTCCTTTCACTACATGCTCTTGTAAATAGTCTCTCTCTCTGTTTCTCACAGTCCCTTCAGGTACTAGAAGGCTGCCATTAGATCACCCAAAGCTTCCCTTTTCCAGACTGACAGGAGGTATTTAAAGGCAGAACTCTCCAACTGAAAACCGAAGACTTTTATTTCTGTCCTCAACCAGGAGCACACTGATGTAGCTGCTGATGTTCAAAAGACACCTGCCACTGCATTAAAATCTAATCATAAGTCTGCTACAGATAAGGATGAAGTAGCCTTTCACTCCAATTCTTAAAACCAAAGCAGAGGAGATATACAGTGGAACACTCAAAGCACATGGTGAAAAGCAATTTTTGGCAGTGCAAAGAAGATGCAAAGCCTTGCAATCGAAGTAAAATGTTACAGGCATACAGAGCATAAATTAGAGCTCAGAAACAATAATGATGCCTGAATTTCATGTCAGTGATCTGGTTCCAGGACTCTGAATTAATTGCAGCCTATTCAGACTCACATAGTTCTATTTAATAGCAAGAGATTGTGGCTACAGCTGAGGTGTAGACCAGCATCCAGCAGCTAAGGATCCCTGGGACTGATCCCTGCACTTCTGGGCACTCATCTTACTGAGATTACTCACAGGGGTACCACCATTTCCCTGCTTGCAAGACAAGACCCACAGGGCATGTATGAGTGGTCTTTGTCCAAAAAGAAATCTAATAACAACACAGTTTAGGATACTCTAGGCTGCAGGTATAACTATTATTTTAAAAGGTTACAAAAAGAAATACATTTTGCCTTGCTTAGCTGGTAGCATACAGTTCATCTTCTTGCAGCTATGGACAAACACATTCAGCATATCTGGCTGCCACTGTCTTATCAAAAATGTCTCTGTATCAGTAAAAGAAATTACCATACAGAGGAAAGAAAACATTACAAGTAATAGATTCACCAATTAATTTCTTCCATGAATACAACCTTGCTTATTTGAGTGTGGCACAGCGAAATGTCTCTGAGTCATGGAAGCTTGAGCTTCAGCTGCTTGGGGACAACAGAGGTGAAGGAATTATCTATACAAAAACAATCAATGAGAAGCAAAGGTTACACACTTTTCACAGGAATTTATTTTCACCTGCCTGGTGATAAATCTCCAAACCATACCCCAATGCACAACTCCAGAGCAGCACAGGAGAAAGCCTCTTGTCTGCACTACCTTATCACAGACTAATAAAGGAGGGAGGAAAACACTGTGCATTGCAATGTTTCTTGTTCTGCTCCTCATCTTTAATTTCGAGGATTTAGAATTACTCAGGAATTAAAAGAAGCCGCCATCCCCAAAGACTGGGCCCTTCCCCCAAGCCTGGATTACTTAAAATATGCAAGGGAGGAAATTGTGTTTGCTTTGCTGTGGAAAGCTGATTAATTTGTTAAGACTTCAGGCCTTAAAACTCAGCCTCACAAAGAAACTGTATGGATAAAAAGAAGAGTACTTACACAGTTTATTAAATACTTCAATTATAACACTATGGCAAGCAACTAATCATATTAGGCTATTTTAAATACAGATACTGAATCTAGATGACAATTCCGGATTCTGACTTTTAAGGTGAGAGTTGCATCAAGGGCTTAACTATACTTTGAAGTAAAATTCCAAGGATTTAATGAATCCTAGATTACACTGTGTTTATGCTATACAGAAAAAAACCCTTTTCTTATCAAATTCTGCCTTCTAGGCTGTAACACATTTTCATTAGATGCCTTCTTTTAACAAAACCTCAGTATCTGCATAAGAATGATAAAGGAGTTTTTCAATGTCCCACTGCTGTCCAGCATTGTATTTCACTGAATCACACCCATATTAGTTGCTAGGTTTTAGTGTTACTTGCAGACCCCCAAAAGTATGCAGCTGAAACTAGCTAAACCAGAATATGATTCAGAGTCAACATTAATAAATGGATTTAAGTTCTGAAGTTTGAGAACAACATTTTTTGCCTTCAGAAAAACTGTGTTTGAGGTAGCAGAAGCTACCTTTTCATTTTAGAAAAAAAAAAAAAAAAAAGAAAACAAAAGTTTCTTTCACTGAGAAGTTTA
>VZTN01035281.1:355807-406949 GCA_013400515.1 Erpornis zantholeuca | reverse complement strand
GCTCCGCCGCCGCCTCTGCCTCTCCCCCTCCTTCCCCTCCGGCCGGGCCGCCTTCCCTGGGGCCGGGGGGCCGGAGTCGGCAGGTAAGGCCTTCAGCGAGGGGCACTCCCGCCCGCTCAGCCCACTTCAGCCGGCTTTGTGAGGGCAGGACATCCCCCTTCCCCACGCGGGGTTCCGCTGCCTGAGGAATGGGCTACGTCGCCCTCCCCTCAGGGGATGGAGACCCTCTCCTGGGCGGCCCCTTTTTGGGGCTGCTCGGGCTCCCCGCAAGCCCCAGAGGTGAGGGGCAGCGGTGTGGGGCTGCGGCGTGCCCGGGCTGCTCTCGGGGAGGAGGGATGGGATCCACAGGGACCACAGGGCCTGTGTAACCCACCTGGAGCATCTGAAGAACTGGTAGAGAGGTGTGGGCTGGAAGGGTCTGTTAGCCCAGGGGGATCGGTGAGTGTGGAGGGACGGGAAAATTCCCTGTGGGGAGATTGGTGAGGATGTAGATTCCCTCCATCCCATGGGGTCCATTCGTCAGTACCATGGTTACCCTATCCAGTTATTCCTGCCTCTGCTGCTTTCTGTGTGGACATGCTCAGTTCATGGAGGCGTAAAGCCATGTGTGTCCAGTAATTGTTGTGCTCATTATGATGTGTCTGTGTAATTGTGTGCAGCCCAAAAGGAAAGGCAGGAGTTTGTGCTGCAGCCTGTTCTGTGGTGCTTGTGTTCAACTTTGGAAGGTTGGCCCACCTCAAACCAGAGGATTATGGTCCCGTGTACCCCTGTGGAGTCATGTCTTTGCACATCTAATAAAGTTTTGTGAGCTTGCTTTCATCCCAACACCTGTTTGAAGGTTGATATATCCCTATGATTCTTGAACTGCAACTTCCCTGCCCACACACACCATAAACCCACTTGTAGCTGCTGAAGTGCATCCACAAGAAAGTCCTTGACCTATAGTTATGTGAAGAGCAATATTCACTGTTGCTTGTAAATACATCAGTATCTTACTGTGGTGTAAAGTGCACCTTCAGCAATAGTTGGGAGCCAACAACTCATCTTTTCAGATTTCATAATGCTTCTCATTTCTCTAACCCATGGGACAAAGGAGACACGTAATTAGATAAAAAATATGCCTTCTGAACACTATAAATGCTTTTAGTAACACGGAAAGTTGCCTCCACGCTGTTCCCATCCAGGCATACAAGCAGGATGCTCTCAGGTGATGGTCTGAGACCTAAAAGCATTTCAGGTCTGCCCGCACTCTGGTGGATCTGGGATGAATCTTTAACACCATCATAAATATTTGATGGGTGATGGCCATTAATTGACAGCTGGGAGTTGCAGAGAGTGAGTGAGCAGGACAGAAAAACAGCTAGGAAATGGGGTTATTTTCGGTACTTAGTTTGAGAGGGATACAGGTCTTGCTTTAGGGATATGGGGCAACCCTTCTGGTTTCAGGGCAGTGAAACATTCAGATGTTCTAGGGGCTGAAATTGTTGCTGTTTGTGCTGGGTCTCTGCACAGTTTGGAGGTTCTGATGACAGGCAGGTTTTCATTCACAGCAGTTGTGCAGAGCTCAGCCTTGGCATTAACAGATTTGTTGTTAGGAGGTTCCTGACTTGGCTTTGGCTCTTCACGAGAGTGAATTGGGTTCCTCTGACAAAGCTAAACTGAGTGAGACTGTGTCTGGTTGTAAGGGAGGTGTGAAGGAATTTTGTTACTGACCTAGCCAGCTGTTCCTACAAATACAAAACTCTTGTTTTTCTTTTAGTTGCTCTTTTGGAGTATTTAATAGGTGATACATCATCAGCTTTTTCTAACCAATTACATGTGACTATTAGGTAATTCTGTTTCTCAGCAGGGAGATGTTTACCAGAAAAGAAGTTACTGATTTAGCTGTAACTTTAAATTATGTCACTCACATTTAATATTTCCAGTCCCCTGTGTAATGCTGAAGTGGACGATGAAGGATTGGATTATTTATACAGCAGAAGTGAAGTGCAGCAGGATATTAAGTTGAATCCTGCTTCGATCTATCCAGGGCTGCTGGTGAATGTGATCTTTTTTTTCCTTTTATTTGACTAAAATTTTATAATAGAAGTAACCATGAAAATGTGTTTAACAAAGCATAATAAAAAGATGGAATCCCATCAAATCCTTAGTGAAATTAGTGGTTTGTGCCTTTATTTGAAACAAAAACCAAATGATACTGATTTCCTCCTGATATTTTTCTCCTGTTTTCACAGGAGAAATATTGGTTTCAAAGAATGACAACAGCTGCTTCAGCAAGTGGATTTGCTGTGCAAGAGGTCATTATTTACAGCTGCCAGCTTTATTGAATTCTACCTTACATTTCATCCTTATTTGTAAGTTTATAAGTTACTGTAAAGTGATGAACAGAGACTCAGCCATGGAAATAGACCCTTCTAGCCCGGACCCAGGAGCTCTGTTTAGCTCAATTCTACCCCTGACTGTCTTTGTGATCTTGGAAAAGTCAATAAACATTGCTCAATTCTGGAAAATGAAGTGGACAAGCTGATGGAAAAAAGTAGCAGTGTTACTGGATGATAGCCTGAGGAAAACAGTTAAAAAAAAAAAGGAAAGAAAACCTGTTGGTGCTGGAAGATTGTCTTGGGGGATCTTTGGAGAGCTGTAGGGAAGCTATTAAAGTGGGGATAGCATATATTAAGGATGCTGGAATATCTAGGATTCTGGGAAACTGCACTTTCTAAACAGAGAAAATGTGTTTATTTTTTGTTGTTTTTAATGTGGATTTAAATGATGTTTGATCTCTTGCAGCCTTTTAGAAGCGGCAAAACAACTTAGGGTTGATGTTTTGTGTGCCATCAACTGAAATTGGGGCCATCATGAATATCACCAAGGGTGGGCTGGTGCTGTTCTCAGCTAATTCCAATTCCTCGTGCATGGAACTGTCCAAGAGGATTGCTGAGTAAGTAAAGTCTGCAGGGGATCTTGGGGTTATTCTGATAGGAGTGTTGTTAGTGGACACTTGATTTCCCTGTTGAAGGAAAGTTACATGGGAAAACTGCCATGGTTTGCAAGAACATGGTGTGTACTCTATTGCAGAATGTATTTCAGCAGCTCAATAACAGAGTAACTCGTGTTTGAATTGTTCCGTGGCAGCCGTGGCAGGTTGTGATTGGCTGTAGCATTTTATGGAAACACATGGGCTAATTAATGTTTGGATAGTGTTAAATCATCATGGCAGAAGCTTTCTTACTCCTTGTAGTGTTGTTTTGGTTTGTTTTTAGGCAGGTAAACTACATCCCTCCTGCTTACTGTATATTTTGGATAGGAACATTACTTTAGCTTAAATCCATGAATAGCTTCAGCAGAACTTTTAGGATTTAAGTAAATATTTACTGTGCTAATTAGGATGCATGACATTACTGGGAATATTGGACAGGATGGATTTCTTCCAGAGGCTTATTTATCCAAAGTTAGGTGTGATAAGATGAGAAAGGGGAGTGTGGAGGAACTCAGGTTACATGTGGGGAGAATTTGGGCCTGAGTGCAAAGCAAACTCTGGTCTCCTTTTTGTAGTAATGGGGTCTAGCTAATGCTGACAAGGAATAAATACAGCAGATATTATTCTTCCATTATCCATAACATAGTGCTTGCTATTCTTTCCTCTTCACTCTGCACTGAGTTTTTTCTAGAGAAGTACAATTTAAAAGTGGTGTTTTTAAGTACTGTGTACATGTATGTTGCCACGTGTGTGTGTATATATATATATGGCTGGGAATATATATTAAAAATTAGAAAATGTTACATGGTTTAGTATTCTGGCATTTTTTTCCTGCTGCTTGTTCTGAGCTTGACTTGAAAGTAAGTTTAGCATAATCTTCAGTGCAGCTTTTGGAAATTGTAGGTGCTTTTTAGAGAGATGTTCACTGTAATTACTGGTCTTATGGTTTGGGGTTTTCTTTCCTTGGTTGTCTCCCACAAAATGCAGCCTTTTCAGTAACTATTGCATTATATGGGATTTACATTTGTTTTGCTCTTCCTTTCCCCTTCTTGACTTCTACCTTTTTTCTGTTCCCACAGGCGCTTGGGAGTTGAGATGGGGAAGGTTCAGGTCTATCAAGAGCCAAACAGAGGTGAGCATTTCTTGATCAAAACTGGAAATGTACCTGACACTGGCTTGCATGTATTGGTTCCCCTTTTCTTAGACTCTAAAAAGAGTTTTGCTCTTGCAAATATTATGTATTTCTCTTCTTGGCAGAAACACGAGTGCAGATTCAGGAGTCTGTGAGAGGAAAGGATGTATTTATCATCCAGACAGTTTCAAAGTGAGTAACTGTTTAAAGGCCTTGTGCTAGCATTTGGTGTGGGCTGTCCATAGGAATGCTTCTGGTTTTCATTTTTAATCACTTCTTATGTTTGTGATACAGTGTAATAGGCTTAGATTAACTAGATAGAGGCTTTTCTTGGTGGAGGGCATTTGTTACTGGTTTTCTTGGTTTTTTTTATATGTACACAAAGACAACTTTGGCATAAGCTAACTTCTGTGATCTCAATTTTTGGTGAATATATTAATAAAACCTTACTCTTGATCTCTGCATTCTTTCCCTAAGTGTATTCTTTTGCTTATGTCATTCTCTTTAAATTCTTCTCTTTTCAGCGCCCTATCTCTAGCACTATCACAAAGTTCTAGAGGAATGTAGGAGGAATGTTTCCTGGGCAATGTGTCCTGCGATTCAGAAATTCTTTCATTTTATGTGAAAAGAACTTTACAAATGCTTAGACTTTTTTTAACGGCAGCAGGAATAGTAGATCTGAGTTGTGACCAGTTCTTTTAAAAAGTGCCCTCTTCATCTCTTCATTTAGTGCAGAGAATAGATCCAAATTATTAAGTATTTAGCCTATTGTTGGCTTGAGCAATAGAGGAATACGTTGTAATATATAACTTTTTTAGTTTAAAAATCTGTGTGGAAAAAGTGATATTGGAGATTAATTATGGGCTTCTTTGTTACAGCAGCCTGGTATAACACAAACTGTTGAATTGTCCAAAATAGCCAATTGAAGTGTAATTCTTGTGAAAAATTAAAATGCTGAGTCTAGTGCACTTTTCATTCTGAGGGCCACAGCTGAATTCTTAGTGGTGTTCACTCAGTCAGCATACTTGGGTATGAAATCCCTGGAGTGGGTGTAAATACTGTGTTGAATACAGGATTTTTATGCACCAGATCCAGAAGCAGATGTTTCTGTTGCAGGGATGTGAATACCACGATCATGGAGCTCCTGATCATGGTGTATGCGTGTAAAACCTCCTGTGCCAAAAGCATTATTGGAGTGATTCCTTACTTCCCCTACAGCAAACAGTGCAAGATGAGGAAAAGGGGCTCCATTGTCTCTAAGTTGCTGGCCTCTATGATGTGCAAAGCTGGTAAGAATGTGGCTGTCCCTAAATAATCAGGGCAAGGGGGGCTTCTGCTCTCAGCTTCCAGGTTTAGAGAGATCTGTACACAAATTTGGACTCTGTTTAAAAATAACTGCCAAGCTTTTAATGTGTTTAAAACATACAGAAAAAGGAAAATGTAATTAGAAATGTTTCCAAATGATGAGTTCCTAAAAAACCCAAATTTGATGCAACCATTTTACATTGAGTTGTACTAAGCTGGCAAAATTAGTCTGCTGAGCTGAGCTCCTTCGGACTGTGGTGTCCACCTCTCATAATACCATCTCTTTCCTTTCCCACAGTCTGGAACAGTTTTGCCTTGTCATTTCTGGCCTGTTTTTTACTTGTTGGCTGAATGCACTTTGTCCTTTACATTTGAGACCACGTGGGAGAATGAGATTATTCATTTTCACAGCCTTCAACTCATTTTCTCCTGCTTTCACTCCCATCCATGGGAAAAAAAACCAGGCAGTTATAACAAACTGTATGATCTGAGTTGTTACTTTGAGAGAAGTGGCTTTTGATTAGGAGCTTGGCCCATTTTTCAGGAGTTCAAAACTAATGAGTGTGCCAGGGTCTTGCTGTGTTGACATAGGACGAATCAGTGCTTCCATTTTATCCCATGTCCAGTGGAGAGGGATCTTGGCCTGCCTCAGTGTGGCACTGCAGAGTCAGTTATGTGCAGTGTTCTGAGGTTCTTTTTAAAGAGTCACTCTAGAAGTCTCAAAGCATGCTGGTGCCAATGTGCTTAAGAGGGACATAGTTAATTTATTATGTAAATTCACTTTCACTTAGTGTTCTCATGCAGCTTAGAGATTTTCTGGAGAAACTTCAGTGAAGTGAAACTTAGAAAAAGAAAGTATCCATTCTTTCTTGCTGTTCTTGATGTGCTTCTCTGTGTGTCTTATTATTCTGTTTTGAAGGACTAACTCATCTTATTACCATGGATCTACATCAGAAGGAAATTCAGGGCTTCTTCAATATTCCAGTTGATAACTTGAGAGCATCCCCATTTTTACTCCAGTACATCCAAGAAGAGGTGAGGAAGGCCTGTTATTACAGTTGGTTTTTTAAATTTTTTTTGTCATGTCTCAGGGCATCTGAAACAAATTCCTCTGAAAAGATTAACTGTTCAAACTGAATTGTAAGGGGAAAAGGTCATGTTGGGGCAGGGAGTGGTGTTGGGGCTGTTGGTTCTTCTCTTCCCCACATGTTTAACTTTAGCTTTCACGAAGAGCTGGTGTTTTCTTACCCATGCAGCAATACTGCTTTTTTCTTAGATATATTCCCCTAACACTTAAATAGGATTTTCTTGCTCTTGAAGTCCTCTTCCCTTCCTATTTCCAGTTTCCTTGACATTTATAGGGTGGGCTGCTTGTGTGGGTATAAATATAAATCACATAATAAGAAACATTTTGGATGTTGTAAACTATGAGAGAACCTATTGATTGTGCTCTGAAAGTAAGACTGGTGGGTGGAAATCTTAGCTGCTGTTTGTTCAGACTGCGTGTCTTGACTTGAGGAGCTTAACTTGGGATGTTCTGTGCCTCCATTTCTCCATCTTATTTTTATAAGGGTTTTAAGAAGTGCTGCTGGGAGATTCGCCTATACAAAATGTGCAAATGATAATTGTAGGTATAAGATGCACATTAAACCTCTGACTAATGGTAATTTGGAATAAAGCAAGTGCTTTCTTCCTGCTGAGAGAAAAGGTTTAGCTCACTCTTGCTTTTGAATCCAAGCTATTTCTTTTTATAGAGATAGGAATGCCTCAATTTAAAAAACAAAACACACCCCACCCTGCCCCCTTAAAGAAACCCAAACCAACACGATTTTGTTATGACAGTATTAAAATCTGTTTGGAGAATCAGTTACCATTTGAATCTCTCATTGTCATTTCATTTGGTAATAGAATCAAAAAAAGATGGCAGAACAAAACTCCAGGCTCTGGCTTTGTCAGAGTCTTGGGTTCCAGGAGAGAAGTATTGCACATTATGTAAGCACTTCCTAACTTAAAAAAAAAAAAAAAAACAAAAAAACCAAAAAAACCCCAAAAGTGGAAAACCAAATACACAGACACAAGACAAGTTTTGCCTTTGTCTTGTTTGAAAGTGTGGTTTATGGTCGGTAACAAGACCGTGGTCCTGATTTGGTCTTGAAGCACATTTTGATTCCTAAACTTCTGATGGTTTACACAGAATTGTTGCAGCTGTGAGTCTGGCACTGCTGTGCAGTTTAACAAATGACCATTTGTAGAGATCTGAAGTATGTGTAGAGAAGTCTTAAAAGATACTTTGAGTTCTTCATCCCTCTGCTCATCTCTGAGGGGACTTTCTGAAACCAGAGTTAACTGAATGGATCTGATCACATGGGATCTGTTTTGGCAAGTACCTTCACCCATCAGATCATTTAAAATATCTTTGCTTAAAACTGATCCCCTGCTGCTCAGGAGGAATTTAATATTCATCTCAAGTTCCTGGTGGCCACATCTTGCTGGATATCCTGCACTGGGAATGCCAGAGCTTTCAAAGATGTGGGAGTTGTGATAGGATGAACTGAGGAGCATGAAATGGAGTCTGGTTTGATAAGAATGAAGGTCACTTAAAAAACATTTCACTGAACGTTATGAGGACTAGGGCTTGTAGTTTTTCCATCTTGGAAATTTATGTCTAGGTGTGAAGAGAATCACTTACTGTTCTGGGATCAAGACAGTCCAGTCAGTGAAATCCTGTGATGTGATAGGAAAATAATTTGGTGTTTTCCTCTGTATGCCTGGCAAATGTTGGATGCTTGGTGGGTTCTCTTTCCTTTGCACACATGTTAATCCCAGAGTGATGTAGCCCTTTGTTGCATGGACTTGTTGACACCTTAGTGTCTTTTGGATGATATTTCTGGCTTTCTGACTTCATTTTTGAAGAGCTGAGAACAAATTTGGTAATTTGGCAGGGGAAAAATGAGGCAATGATGTCTGAACAAGATCAAAGCCTTTATTATGTCAAGTGACAGGCCCTGCCTTGTCCATACCTTCCGTCATGTTAATCTTTGTAGCCTCTTGTATAACCCAGTGTTTATAAAGGACAGAACATGCTGAATTCCCAGTTTATAGGTGGAGTTACTAACATTGTGGATTATTAATGTTGCCTGACGTCCTCAGAAAATTTCTTATTTTCAGTTGCTTGAGCCCTGACCCCAAAAACAGAACTTATTTTTTCTTTCCTGTGCCTGTTACAGGTAGAGTTTTTGGAAATAGTCAGCCAATGCAGTTTCTATATTTTAGGATAAGATTGTAGAAGAATGTACCTTGCCTGTGTTTGCAGAAACCCCAAGTATTTTTGTGCTCTGGAATGGGTATGTGACATCTGCCAGCAAGGTGGTGAGCTGCATGACAGGGTTGTCATCCCCACAAATCTGTGAAATTACCTCCCTAACAGATGAATTTGCAGGTATTTAGTGAAGAGTCTTCCATCCCTTAGCACTGGGGTTCTGAGGACTGGACCTGCTCTGTAGGACTTTGCTTGGTTCAGGACTATGGTTTTTGGGAAGGAGGACAGACAGGTTCTCTTGAAGCTGCTCTCTGTAGAGATGGATCATCCCAGGGCAGCACAGTGCAGGAAAAGGCTGAGTTTGCAAGGAGTGGGGTAAGATGAGATACCAGAGGGGGTGTAGTTGTAGTTGCTGTTGGAAAGGAGATCTAGAAGTGTGAATGGTGGAATGCTTGAGAACTGACAGACAAGCAAGATGAGTCTGATGTGGAGTCACTGTTTTTGGGGAAAATGGAGACGAGGATAAGAAACTTCTGAGAGCTGGGGACTAAAATGCTTGTTAATGCAGAACAGGAGTCTGGAGTGAAAAAACAGTATGAGAATGCGGCAGGGGCAGCAAACTCAGGAGCAGACTGTGCTTGTGAAGCCTGACTGAAACACCTGTGAGACCTCAGAGGGAAACTCAGACTTCCTGGCCTCATCCCTGTGGCACTGTCAGCGTTTGCAGCAGCATCTCCTCGTGCTGACCAGTGTGGAAGAGTTTGCAGCACTATGAGGCTGTGCCTCCAGGATCAGTGCAGTGGCTGTGGAAGTTTTATCCCTTTTGATGGACCATAGAAAAAGTCAGTGTGATGTACTGGGAAAGATGTGACCTTTCTTGGGGTACTCTGTAAAGCAATAGGAAATGGTAAAATGCTGGTTTTTAGTGATTAAAGACAACTGAACAGGAAACTTAAATTTGATGGTTTCCTTTTTCTTTTAACACTTGTGGGTGTAACCCTGATGTCCCAAAGCAGTTACTTTTCCATTACCTGTACTATAAAATGGGGTTTATGAAAGGTATAGTTTGAAGTTAATATCTGAATTTTCTAAATACCTGTTTTTACTGAGCTGTCAACTCTGACCATGTACCATGGATTCTTGAGGTTGCTTTCTTAGGTAAAATGTTCAATGCTTAAAATTCTTCTGGCAAAATGAAGTTCTCTGATTCTTACTAAGTTTAAATTTGTCTAAAGATATGAAGTGGACATTGCTATCTGTTATTTACTACAGATACCAGACTACAGGAATGCTGTAATTGTGGCCAAATCTCCTGCGTCTGCAAAGAGGTGGGTAAGATCTGCTCTCTTGCCTTAGAGCAGGAAATCTTTTGGGATTTTGTTCTTAGGATCAAGTGAAGGACAGATATCCAATAATTAGAAGATGCAGCCTTCACACCCCTCCCAGTTCTGCTCTGTCAGCTGTGTAGTTTTTACATCATCGCTGCAATCATAATAAATCTAATGAGAGTGAAAAAAAAAAACATACAAAAGAATGGGTTAAATCAGTGCAGTGCCTATGGTAAAGAAGGTTTTAAATCATGTTATACTTGTGTGCATTTCCATTATAAATTTCCTGCTGTAAATGAGGAAAAGTGGCTGGAAGTGTAAGCCCATTAATCCAGATCAGTTTCTTAACATGGGCATAACTAAGAACATGGTTGATCAGATCCTAAATACAGATGGTTTGCTGTTTGAGATGATTGTGATTGTGAAGTCTTTGGTAGTTGAATGACTGTTCTTAATCCATGAAGCTTTTTAGTTGACTGTTCCTAAACTCTGGAATTACAGGCACTGCAAGAACTGGATGATGATTTAAGAGGTGCTGTATTTGCTGTGGTGACAAACCAAGAGTTTGTTGAAAAGTTATTTAGACTTCCATGCCAACGAATTGTGATACTCTGTGTTTTTCTTATTTCATGTAGCAAATCACCTTTTGTCATCCCATTCTCCAAAGTACTTTTTGTGATTTCTTTTGTTTTGGCCAGATAATTTTAAATTTGTTTCTTTTCCATTTCTTTCCCACTTCTTTTCCACAGTGTCAGTATTGCCTCTTGGGTGGAGGCAGGCGTTTGTTGCAGCATTTTAATGCTTATCCAGTAATTGTCAATGCCAGCAAATAGACAGATGAGTTGCACATCACACAGTGATTTCTGGAGGACAGGATCCCAGAACTGTATTGTTTAGCTTCTTCACATGCTCCTATGAGTATTTAAAGCAGTGTTTGAGGAGTTACATTGTATTGGGAGAAGGATGATTGGATGTTTCAGCCTAATCCAGGCTGAAAACAGTCTAGGAAAATACTTTTGATGAGTGTCTACTTGTGAAAAAGAACCCTTGCATGGTGAAGTTCAGAATGTCTCTGTGGTTTCTGAGCTCACTGGAAAATTAATAAGTTATTTTACTGTTACTTTGAACTTTATTCAATTTAATACTGCATTTTAAGGTAATTATTATGGTTTTATTGATACGATTATGCCTGCTAAGTCATAACTCCTAATGTTTGGAATAATAATGACCTGTAATTAACTGCTTGCAAAATATTATAACTATGATAACCACAGGGTGGAAGATTCTTCATTTTTAATTGAGTATCACAATGGGCTAATTATTCTCTGGACTTCTGATTGTTCAGATAGTGAAACAAGGCTTAAGGATGGAGGAGGTGGTTCAGGCACAGGTCTGAGGTTCTGATGTTAGAGCAGAGTGAATCACTCTGGATGTGCTGGGCTTGCTTGGACCAGAGGAGACGTGGATGGCTGGCTTAGGCAGGATCCCAAACTCATGGGTGTGCGAGGTAAAGTGGGATGGATGTGCTAACTTAAATTTGCTGTTTCCAATATCTGGGATACAAATTCCTATTTTCCTGACTCTCTGCCTTTCCTACTCCCCCAGCTAACCTTACACTTCTTTACAGAAATTTCTAATTTTAATTGTAAAATACTGCACTGTGAAGGAACTTTATGTCAACTAATTAAAAAATCCAAGCTGTTCAATGGTTTGTCAGGCAAAGTGATCATCTGGATCCCCTTTTCCCTAGGGTATCTCAGGTTATGTGTCAGCGGGTCAGGGATATTGTCTTTATTTTAATACTAAAATAAATAGGTGAACACTTGTTTTTGCTTTTCATGTGAATATTTTTTTCCCATAAAATGTAGACAATCCAGACATCAAGGCTGTTCTTAGTTACTGTTAGATGTGTCCTGCTAAAGCACGGGATCCCAAGGATGCTGAAGGCTAGGAAGTGTTCTATTGGCTGTTAGGCAAAGCAGAAGGGAGTAGTCAGCATTTTGTGACTTGCAGCATTTATCCTCTTGCTTTAAGGCCCATGTGGGCACTTTGAAGGTTATTCTGACTTTAACAAACCTGATAGAAAGAAGATACCGAGGGGCAGCTGATTTCTTCCATGAATTCTAAAATTTTAGGATCATTTGACTTCCCTCTGAACCGTTAGAAATAAAACGGAAATAGATTAGGATTGTACATATGTGAATTATTTTAAATTTAAACTTTTTCTGGGTTCTTTTTAACCCTTTCTCTGCAGGGCACAGTCGTTTGCTGAGCGCTTGCGGTTGGGAATCGCCGTGATCCACGGGGAAGCTCAGGATGCTGAGTCTGACATGGTGGATGGTCGGCACTCACCTCCCACAGCCAAATACGTAGCTGCTATCCACCCCAGCCTGGAGATTCCCAGTAAGTAAGTGTGTGTGGGAAGGTGTTACCTGTTGTTTTTGTGGGTTTAGGGATTGGGTCTGGCAAGGATGGGTTGTCTAAAAGGAGTGGTTCTTCACAGAGAAAAAAACATCATCTTTCTTAGTGGTGGGGAAAAAGATTCCTTCTTGCTGGAGTATGGGTGTGACCTCCAGCTGCACCACCAAAACTGCAGTGCATAAACCCAGCATGGGTATCACTGGGTGACTGAACTGGTTGTGTCTGCAAGCCACTATGTTTCTGTGCTGAAATTAAGAATTAATAGAATTGGTAAAGAATTCAGATATAAAATATTGTAGTTACTATTTTAATTAAGCTTAAAAAATTATTTATGTATTAGAATCCTGCTGGTTTTCTTAGTAATGCTGTTGAAATATTTGCTGCTTCATGTCTCTAATAGTGGTGACCCAGCAGATATTTCCATATTTGAAAGTAAATTATATAAACTTTCTCCTTTCTACCCCTCTAAAAACATTTGCCATTAATCAGTGCTGATTCCCAAGGAAAAACCACCCATCACAGTTGTTGGAGATGTAGGAGGAAGAATAGCTATCATTGTGGTAAGTGAGATGCCATCACTTCTGATAAATTATATTAAACATGTTAAAGTTTCAGAAATCAAGGAGCTGTTCTGTATCAGCCACTAAACTTTGGTTTCTGGTGAACTTCTGATAGCATGGGGCAGCATTGAGCACTCTAAAAAAGCTGACTGGGAGCTACGAAGGAATCCACTCTAGAAAGCAGCATTTGGACCTTGTTTCCATGAGTTTCCACTTCCACATCCCTGGAAGTGTTCAAGGCCAGGCTGTGTGGAACTCTGAACAACCCAGTCTAATGGAAGGTGTCTGTGCCCATGGCAGGGCTTGGAATGTCGTGGTCTTGAAGGTCCTTTCCAACCCAGGCCATTTTATGATTCCTTGGTGCACTCATGGTTTCTCTAAAGCAGAGTGTAACCTCTGGGTTTGTCAAGGAAAGGGGCAATTTTCTTCTAGTTTGGGGTTTGTTACACTTGGTGAAGCTGTAACATTAGTCAGATGTGTTGTGTTGTTCTGTCTGATGTGGTGAACCCTCAGTGACTCTGGGATTTTGGCAGGATGACATCATAGATGACGTTGACAGCTTTCTGGCTGCAGCTGAGACCCTCAAGGAGAGGGGGGCCTACAAGATATTTGTCATGGCCACCCATGGCCTGCTGTCCTCAGACGCTCCCCGGCTGATCGAGGAGTCTGCCATCGATGAAGTAAGTGTGGAGTCTGAGCTCTGATCAAATTATTTGGGGTTTTTCTAAACAATGAATTTTCACCTGATTTGATTACTGAGATATGCTGGCATTGTGGATTTAGACGGGAGGTTTCTGGGTTCAGGCTTTCTTACTATGGAATTGTGTGCTGTAATATTAGCATCCACATGTCCTTAAACTATAGCAGTGGGAAGTGGTGAGATGCTGGACTGTCAGTATCAGCACACCTTTCTCTTCAGTGGGTGGGATATTGTATCTTCCTCTGGACCTGTGTGGCAGGATGAATGAAATGAAGGAGGAACAGTGCCATTAGTATCCATGGATACATGAAATCTATGGCAACACATGTCTCTTCTAAGATTGTGACCCTGACAGTAACGTAAAATGTTTTGTCAGCCAGGGTGGTTTTGTGGGATCTGTAAAACTCCCTTTCCCATTTCCAGTATGAAAGGTGGAAAACATAGTGGAGCTACGTTTTCCTGATCATTTTTTCTTCCTGTAGGTGGTTGTTACCAACACAATTCCACATGAAATACAGAAACTTCAGTGCCCTAAAATCAAGACTGTGGATATCAGCATGATCCTGTCAGAAGCCATTCGCAGGATCCATAATGGAGAGTCCATGTCATACCTTTTCAGGAATATAGGAGTGGATGATTAATGCTTCTTCCTCTCAAGAAACACCCGGGACCAAACTGGAAGCAAACAGAGAACGAGCTGTGAAGCATCGTGCTTACCTTAATATTTCCGTTGAGCCACTTCTTGTTTTCTCTTGGTTTAAGTATCAAGGTAGAACAGTTTTTAAGACCTTTTCTTTTTTTTCTTTGCAGGGTTTTTTTTGGGGGGTGGGTGGGCATAAACATTTTACAAAAAACTGTTCTAGTTGCTTTTAGGTTAGTTGCACTATACATGATGGAAAAATCCCACAAAACACTTGGGGCAAGGATTTGGCTTCTAAATTAAGCATTCCTTTTCCAAAGCTGCTTGCTACAAGTGCTTTAAATGATAACAAAACGAAGTGACTGTATAATATTTGCATTTTAAAAGCCAAAAAGGTTGTACTGTTGTATGCAGTTCGGTGATTTTGTAGGAGTGCTTTTATAGAAAAGCATATGGAATATGCACCTGTATTTATTTTCTGCGACAAAGAATAAAGACTTGTTTTGTGTGAGCTTTCTAAAAATGTTAATGTGCTGGTCCTTTGTCTTCTAAACTGTGTGTCCTTAAATATGGCAGGTGGATGTCAGGGAGCCACAGGGACTTGCTCAATGGCACAGGTTGCCCAGGGAAGCGGTGGCTGCCCCATCCCTGGAAGTGGCCATGGCCAGGTTGAATGGGGCTTGGAGCAGCCTGGGATACTGGAAGGTGTCCCTGCCCATGGGAAGGTTTTGGAAGGAGATTATCCCTCCAACTCAAACCATCCTGTTATTCCTTGACTTGGGAATATTATGTGGGGGAATGTAGGTTTCAGCTGGTAAAATCCAAATTGGCTCATCACAGGTAAACCAGGGGGTGTTTTGAGGTTTCTTGCTGGCCCTGAATATGTGGATGAGCTAAAATATATTCCATAGTGCAGAGCTGAACTTGTCCATGTTTGTTTTCCCAGCCCTCCTTGGGCAGGTGTGGCTGGAATGGCCGGCTGGCTGCCAGGCAGCTCCCAGGCCCAGAGACTCCCAAGTTCCTCACCTGTTGCAGAGAAAACAGTGGTGGAATTGATGAACATTTAGCAGTTGGTTGGTTTAATCTTCCCATCATGTCCTACAAATGAGTATAAAGCTTTTGGCATGTTCAGAAGTGAAAATTAACCTTTGTTGACACCGTTTCTATGTTGGAGACAAACTTCCAAGGACTTTGGAGGGTTCATTGACTTTAAAGGATAAAACCAGGTGCTTTCTTTAATGTTAATGGATACACCAGGCTGACTTATTGACACGTGTGGGTACTTTGGATGTGTTAATGCAGGTCAAATTCCAGCTGAGCGCTGAGGGGGAAGGTCGGTTCCTCTCACGGATGTGCAGAGCTGCTCCCGGTGCTGCCGCGGCTCCTTCAAAGAGAGGAGAATGCTGACCTGACTCAGTGATGGGCACATTAACTGCACTGTGTTCATTTTATCAGTGAGACCTTGTGGAAGCGTGCTGCCACTTGAGAATGAGCCAGCCAAGCATCCAGCACAGCAAACTGATGGCTAAATACCCAAACCCAGGAATTCTAATGTTGTTTTCTGTGCCTGTCTTGTGGTGGCCTTTAGAGGAGCAGCTGTGTCTTCCTCTCTCCACAACTCCATGACAGGAGGGTCCAGCCAGGGGGAAGTTGGTCTTTCCTCCCAGGTAACAAGTGACAGAGCAAGAGGAAACAGCTTCAAGTTACACCAGGAGAGGTTAGGTTGGATACTAGGAAAAATTTCATGGGAAGGGTTGTCAGGAACTGGCACAGGCTGCCCAGGGCAGTGGTGGAATCGCCAGGGATTTAAAAGCAGTGTAGGTGTGGCACTTGGGGGCGTGGCTTAATGGGGTGCTGGATTAATGGTTGGACTCAATAATCTTAGAGGACTTTTCCAGGCCAAATGATTCCATGATTCTGTGATCTCTTCCGTAGGGGTTTCTCCTGGTCAGCTCTCACTGCTGTGCCAGGCTCTACCTTGGGCATTCACCTGACTCCTGTTTGATCTCTGCTTTAAAACATAGAAACCCCCCAACTTGGCCTAGTTTCATGCAGAGCAGTTATGATATTGATGAGAGCTCAAGAATTTGGGAACAAACTGCATCCATAAGGCTGGATTGCTTGTCCTTTGGCTATTCATAGTATGAAAGGAAAGGAAAGGAAAGGAAAGGAAAGGAAAGGAAAAACATGAGGCGTCACTCAGACGTTTTTCAACCCTGCTCATTTATGAGACACTGAGATCAAGCAGTTTTGATTCCCTGGGGAGTGGAGAGGGGTGGGAAGCAGTGGAGGCCAGGCTGCCCACCCAGGTACCCTTGGAAGCACAATTCCTACTGCTGGGCTGTTTAATGATAAATGCCCTTGGGCTGCTAACGAGTTACTGATTCAGTGACTGTGCCTGTGAGGCTGAGGATGAAGAAGGAGGCAGAGGAACGATGGAGCTCAATTCCACTGCTGGATCTGTTACCCCCTCGCAGCAGTTCAACGTTGCTGACATTGTTGTTGTAGTGGTTTATTTTTTCTTAAACGTTGGTGTGGGAATATGGGTAAGAGTCTTTTGTTCCTTTCTGCTTTCTTGTTTGAATAATTTTCTTTTCAGGGCTGACTTTTCTGTGTGGAATTTTTTGAATGCCTTTATTTTCTTGTAGTTTTCACTTGTGTATTTTGTTGTGCTTTGTGGAGACAGGCTGGGAGAGCTGGGGGTATTCACCTGGAGAAGAGAGAGGCCTGGGGTTACCTTAAAGCCCCTTCCAGTGCCTAAAGAGGCTCCAAGGGAGTGGTAGAGGAACTTTAGCCTGGAGTGATAGGAAGAGGGGAAATGGCTTCTCACTGACAGGGCAGGGTTAGATGGCATAATTGGGAAGAAATCCTTCCCTGTGAGGGTGGTGGGGCCCTGGCACAGGTTGCCCAGAGAAGCTGTGGCTGCCCCTGGATCCCTGAAGTATCCAAGGCCAGGTTGAATGGGGCTTGGAGCAACCTGGGATAGCGGAAGGGGTTTGGAACAACGTGAGCTTTAAGATCCTTTCCAACCCAAACCGTTCTGGGATTCTGTGACTTGCTCTGTTTTGTATAAATCCTCTGCCCCTTTCACCCCCTATGGAAAGGCTCCTATAGCCTGGGAGCAAGGTGGAATTAACCATGCAATTAACCAATTAACCATCTCTCCGCCAGCCTCTGTCTGCTGGGTGTGAGCAGCTCTGCCCCTTGTCTATTACAGGGTGTTGAGCCAAATGCCCTGATAACAGCCCTGATAACAGAAACAACCTTCAGCTACAGCAGTTTCAGATAAAGACTCTCCAATCCCATTTATTCTGCCTTGCAGAAAAATCCTGGCCAAAGCTGGGTCCTATTAGCCAACCTGTCTGCTGGGGATGGCACGAGGACAGGCACATCCTCCCTGCTTCCCCATCTCCAGGTGCTTCCTTTGCTATTCATGGCTTCAGGTACCTGGGGTGCAGCCACCGTTTCGTGTAATTAAGCTCAAGTTGCAGAGCTCCCATTAATTATCGAGTCTCCTGTCTCTTGGCTTCTTGTCTGGGAGACTTGGGTGCTGGTGACTTGTCTGGGTTTTTAGGGAAAGGGTGCTCTGTGCTGATCTTTCCTCCTCCCAGTCTTCCTGCAGGGTGAACAGGGACACCGTCAGTGGCTATTTCCTTGCTGGGAGAGACATGGCCTGGTGGCCAGTAAGTACAGACAGACCTCTGTCCCTCTTGTGACACCCTGAGCACAGGGGCATCCCCACCACTGCCACACTGAATTCCCTCCCTGCTTTCTCTACTGCTTGCCCATGATTTCTCCCACCCTGTCCACCTCCTCTTGCCAGAATTTATGTCCTCGGAGCTGCATTTTCCTTCTCATTGCACAGAGGATGCTGGAGTTTATTGGATCTTCTCCCAAGCTGCTCTGAGCTAGGGGAGGAATCCATGGAGCCAAACATCCATCTCCACCCTTCCTGCATCCTCCTGCTGACTCCAACAAACTATGCATGTCCCAGATTTCTTTTTTCCCCTTATTTCTGTATGATCTTGACAAACTGGCAGTAGGTTCTTCCTGTGTCTGGCATTGGCTCCTTGCACTGGGCCACCTCCAGCAGGGTGTGAGGCCACTGTGGAAAACACAGCAATGTGTGGCTCCTCATTCTCCTGGAGACAAGAAAGTCAATCCCAAACCCACCAGGGGTGCCCAGATGAGCTGGGTCGTGGGAGCACCACATTCAACTACCTGAATTTTATGTTTTGAGGGATTTTCTTGCTCAATACACACACATCCCTCATCCCACATGGGGGGTCCTTGGCCACACTTTACTTTTAGATGCCACGGGGACATCTGTGCCCTGTTGCTACAGTTCAGACCTTATTTTTTTCCACCTCCTTTTCCTGCGTTATCCCCTGGGGAAGCACCAAAGCTGCTCCAGCTGGCACAGCAGCCGTGCCAGGCCTTGGGGCACGGCACCTGTGAGCATCTGCGGCACCTCCTCTGCTCCCCGCAGATCGGCGCCTCGCTCTTCGCCAGCAGCGAAGGCTCCGGGCTCTTCCTCGGCCTGGCCGGGACCGGCGCTGCCGGGGGAATCGCTGTCGCCGGCTTCGAGTGGAATGTAAGAAATGTGTCGTGTGATTAAGACAATGAGTTCTGTCGCAGCAGATGGGCCATTTCACAGTCTCGAAAGGTTTGGGAGGAGCCGTGCAGGGGGTAATTAACACAACCCTGCTAACCCTGCTAACCCTCCTCCAGTCTCCAAAGCAGGTACTATGAGGCTGGAGTCAGCTCAGCTCCATGTGCTCAAGGAAAAGGACATTTTGGAGCCGAGTTCCTAATCCAGCCCCTGCAGGTTCTAACAAGGACATGACTGAATAGGTCACCCATTCCCTGCTTCCCCACACGTTGTATCCAAAGTCCTTGGGTCCTGCAGAAAAAAAAAAAGGCATTTGGCTTGTGTGGTGCTCAAGGACTTGGTGGGAAATGTCCAGTCAGGAGCTGAAGGGCTGAGGGAACCAGGTCCCTGCTGGCAGGGATGCCAGGGGGTCTCCACCATGACCACATACCCAGAAAGGTATCAAGGGTATCTGGAGCCATTTGTGGGTGTAAATGTGCCCTTGAGGGTGAACCAGGGCCGGACCAGGAGCAGAGATGCGGTCTAAGGACTGCAGTCAGTGTTGAGCTGGAGCAGGATCCATGTTTTTTTTCTGGCTCTTTCCTCTTTCCTGACAGGCAACTTACGCTCTTCTGGCACTGGCCTGGGTGTTTGTGCCTGTCTACATCTCATCTGGGGTATGTACAGCTGCCCTGAGCCTGCTGTGGGCAGCGTGGCCTTGGACAGGTCCCCCACTACCAGGAATCCAGGAGTCCTGTTCTGGGAGTAACGCTGTCCCCTTGTCCTCCCAGGACCATCCCAGGAGGATGGGGCCTGGACAGGGCAGTGATGGCTCTCCCTCCCTGGCAGATTGTCACAATGCCTGAGTACCTGCAGCGGAGGTTTGGAGGGGAGAGGATCCGGATGTATCTCTCCAGCCTGTCACTCCTGCTCTCCATCTTCACCAAAATCTCGGTGAGTAGTCCTCCATTCAACTCTGTGACCAATCCAGGACTTATTTCCAGCTATCAGAAGGTTATTTTTGGGTTCAAACCTTGGGGGAGAGCAGCTACTGCAGGATGCTCCAGGAAGGAGTGGGACAAAAAGTGGGAATTTGTGGGGAGATGCTGTCTGTGACCTCCCAAGAGTTCATATGTAGATCCAGCAGTGATCCAGGTCCTTTCCAGGTGGCCCCGATGGATGTGTGGCTGTGTCAGGACTCCCAAACTTGCCTCGTAGCAGAGGTTGTGGGTGAAACGTGCTCAGGGGTTGGGCTGCATCGCCTGGGTTTGTCCCCATGCTCTCACAGTGATGTTTTCTGGCATTCCCAAAGGACCTGGCAGAGCCGGGGACTGAACTGGGAATGTATTTATTCCTTTGGGGCTCATGGGTTTTCTGAGGAAAGGAAGCCTTGCTGCAGCTGTAAGCTATTCAAGCCTGTACAGTGCCTGGAAATCAGGTGCTTTTCCACAGGGATGTTTTCCCCTCATTTTAACCTCATTCACAACTCCCTGTGCGCTGCCTCTGCTCACGCTGGTAACCATGGGAAGAGTTTATCTGAGGTAAAACAGCTCAGGAGCCTGTGATACCAGGTCTAGGGCAAGCAGGAGAGAGCCTGGCACAGACAGCCCTGGGGGGCTGGAGACAGCGAGACAGAGATCAAGAGCAAACAACTCAGAAAAGCTGGAGAGAAAACCTGCCAGAGGGAGCAATCCTGTTCTGATGGAACAGGTGGATCTGACCTGGGCTCTGCCAGGGCTCAAAGAAATGTGCCTTTGCAGGCTGCAAGAGAAGTGCCTTTGCACGAGCAGAGGCTGTCTGAGGCAGGAGGGGCTCTGCTGGCGCCCACATCGAGGCGCTCAGCGTCTGTCTCTGTTCACCAGCTCCAGCATCTGTGAATGTGCCATCGCTCCCTGCACGGCGTTTCTGCAGCCCCAGGCCCTGGGCTGAGCTGTGGGGGGATCTTGTGGCTGTCCCTGTGATGGATGTGGAGGATGGAGCAGCCCAAACCAGGCTCTCTGTGCACACCCGTCGGTGCTGCATGCAAAGGGAGAGGCTGCTTCTGCCTCGGACAGAGCCTGGGGCTGCTGATGGAAATCCCTGGCTTCAGGAGAGCCCTGTCTCCCCCTCCTGAGCTGCTCTCTGACCCTGGGCAAGGCACTGTGCTTTGGGCTTAACAGGCAGGGACATTGCAGCCCTCTCCACAGACCTGCTGGCTCAGGGCTTCCAGAGTGGCAGAGGTGGCACTGGTGACTCTGTTGCTGCAGCTCTGCCCTGTATTTCCCCCCCACAAAACCATGTTCTGTCCTGCTGGAGGGCATTCTTCCACATAACTCATATTCTTTATATCTTAGTCATATATGGTGTTGAAAATCCTGCAGCATTATTCCTGAAATCATCTTGGTAGCTTTTGGAGCACCAGTTCAGCTTGCAAGTTTGGACAGTGACGCTTGGATTATTCTCTGATTGTCCTGATATCCAGTAAACTCTTTGTAACTCACTCCCCATATGTGTCACATCTCCCTCCTGCTCCCCACAAAGATCTAGGAGGAGCTCAAGAGACATGCTGGAGCATGTGTGTGTCTGTGGTCCCTGGATCTGGGATCTGTGGGATTCACACAGATCCCTCCTGGCATTAAAAAGGAAAGGAAGCTGGGATAGGATTTCTGCTGGGATAATTCGTTCTTGCTGATCTGAATTTGGAGAAAGAGATCACTATTAGCTTGAGGTTGTCTTTCAGTCTCTTCCCAGACATTCATCCACATCCCCTCTTGTCTCACCAAATAATGTCCTACTAAGCCATGGATGGATGTCCTACAAGCTCCCTCTTAGCTTGGGAGGTGGTTGTGGTGTCACCTCTTGCCCAACACCGGATGAACCTGCAGTGACCCCTGTGCAGTGCCTGCTCCAAAGGGAAGCTCTGCAGCTCTCTGGGCCCTTCTCCACACAGCCTTGTGTTTGGAGCTCTGTGGACACTCCCAAACTCCTCTTCCTGAGCCTTTCCTCAGCTTGTGCTGTCTTTCTTTGGTCTGCTGAGCTTTCTCTGATCTCTGAGTCAGGCAGGATGCAACAGAAGAGGAATCAGGCTAATAAGGGGATTATCTTGGCATCTGGCTCCATTCACAGTAAATCCTACAGACAATGGCTGTTTCCAGCAGTGGCTTGGGATGAGTGTCTGCAGACACAGGGCTTTGCCAAACTGGCCCGATGTCCCCATCCCTGTGGTGGCCACAATGGGGAGTGTGGGAGGCAAGTGTGAAACTCAGAGCAATTAGGCAGGGCTGTGTCCCTAGGGGTTTCTTTGGTCCTTGCTGGGGGCTGCCTCAAAGCCCAGGATTATCTGGGCTTTTCCTGCCTCCTCTCCCTGCAGATATTGTGTTTACAGATGGATTTTTGCTCCACGTTCTCCCAAGCTGAGACACTGCATCAGTGCTGCTCCCTCACCTCCTCGTTTTGGCAGTGGGGATGACAGACCCTCCTCTCCTGGAAATCTCCTTTTGGTGGACCACAATCTTCCACATTTCATGGCAGGGTGCAGCAGGGCAGCCCAAAATCCTCCTGGAAGGTGGTGTCCCACCCAGCTGGGAACATGTGAGGAGTCGCAGAGGCGTCCTAGCCTTGGCAAAGAGCCTCTGGAGACTCCTCTGTACCCTGGGTAACTTGTTCTACCGAGGTTCTGGCTTCACCAACTGTTAATCCCAAGGTGTCTCCAAAACCAGCTTTTATTGGGAAGGCTTTAGCGACAGTTGGGTAAGAACAAGTTTCCAAGTGAGGTCACCAGTGGAGGAAGGGATCTCTCTGGATTATGAAGCCTGACTTCAAAGGCTTCTCGTCTCCTCTTAAGGTTGAAAGGACTTATTTTATGAATAGGTCATGCCTGGTTTTAATTAGCTTGTTTTTGTATTTGGGATGTCTTATTAATGCCTTGGTCACATGTGCTTTTATTTTTTCCCACCCTTGCAGAATTACCAGGAAGGGAGGTGGAGATACCTCTGCTTCCTCATAGCAAAGGCTTCGACTCATTTGCAGACGACTGCAAAAATGATTAAGCATTGAGAAAGCCAGGAGAAGCAATGATGAAATATCTTGTCCAGGTCTGAATCTTCCAGCTGAGCTGTGGGGAAGGGTTGCTGGAGAAAGGTGAAAAAATCACGGGGGAAAAAACTACCTGGGTGGTGCTGACACAACAAGTGATGGATCCCTCTGAGGGACGTGAGGAGCTCTGAAAGACACCAAGGATGCTTGGCTGGCACTGTGCTAGGAAGGGTTAGAATATTTTGGGTTCCCACTTCAGGCTGTGTTGGAGGAGATGGCTCAGGGCCCTTGGTTGGGGCTTTTCTGCCTTGTCACCGAAACTTGTGCTGTGTGAGGGCTTCAGTTGTCCTCTTGTAGTGCTGCTCAGGCTTTGGATTGCATTTGTAGTGGGAAAATATTTGAAGAGCCACTGGTAGAGGTCATGGCATGGTTGCCCATGAGCTGGTTTCTCTTCAAGAAGTCATTCCAGGGCTGAATTCCTCCTTGGTGTTGACAAGGACTCTCCCAGACACACGGCCAATCCCAAGTGCAGCTCAGGACATGTAGTACCTCCCTTGGGAATGCCAGGCATGACTGTGGTGTAAAACATGGCCCAGATGCCATGGAAGAGGCCTTGAATCAGGATCCTCAAGATCACAGTGTAAGTGCTCTTCTGTCTGGTTTGGTTTGATTTAACCGAGGTTGTGTCTAATGTGGGCTCAGGTGCCAGGGAATGGCTTTTGTGTTGTGCTGAAGCTGGATGTGTGCTCCCCTCCTGGGTTTTGGGCTCAGATCTGACATTGCACGATCCTGCGTGGCTCCTCTCCATCACCTGGTGCTGATCCTCAGCTCCCTGTGGGAATGTGCTGGAGCAGAGCAGGAGGGAGGGAAGAGCTGGGGTGAGGAGGGCTGACATGGGAAATAACGCCGGCCCAACACCGTCCTAATCCCAAACAACTGCTCCCACATGACGGGGCAAGACAGCCCTGCTGCTGGGGGAGGGCTCCTGGGAGGTGTGTGAGGAGATGTCAAATCAGAGCCGCTGTCTCAGCTGTGGGAACCTGCCGCAGCTCGGGGCCAGGGTGTGGAGTCGGCTCTTCTTGCCTCTTCCTGCCCCTTCTGGCCTCATTCCCTTCTCCAAACAAGGTTTTTGTGAAGATGCCCCAGCTGAGTGCTGGGGATGGCTGAGCTCAGCTCTGGGTGGAGGCGTGGTGGTGGCACTGCCGCTGTCACTGCGCCTGGTCCTGTCCTCCCAGGCAGTCACGGCTTTTGCTGAAGGAGGTGCTCCAGCTCCGAGTCTCTGCTTTATATCTCATTTCCACAAGGCTGTGACCACCCCCACGTGGGTACAATGACAGCTGGAGCTGTGTGCTCTGCTCCCTGTGGGCTGGGGGAAGGTGGCCTGTGACACAGTCACCCCCTGAGACCCTGGGGTTCAGGAGTGTCCTCCTGGTGTGTGCGACAGGGTGTCAGAGAAGGCTCCATGGAGACCTGAATGTGGCTTTCCAGTGCTTAAAAGACTTGTAAAAAAGAAGGAGAGTGACTTTTTATATAGGCAGAGAGTGATAGGACAAGGAGGAATGGTTTAAAGTCAACAAATTGATATTTAGATCAGATATAAGGAAAAATTCCTTCCCTGTAAGGGTGGGGAGGTCCTGGCACAGATTCCCAGAGAAGCTGTGGCTGGCCCTGGGTCCCTGGAAATGTCCAAGGCCAGGCTGGATGGGGCTTGGAACAATCTGGGATAGTGGAAGGTGTCCCTGCCCATGACAGGGGTGGGAATGTGATGATCCTGAAGGTCCCTTCCAACCCAAACCGTTCCAGGTTTCCACGTCCTCACTGCACCCCCAGAGCTGGCTGTTTCCCTGCTGTGCCACTCTTGCAGCAGCCCTTGGATGTCACCCACCCCAGCTCCCACCTTTCCTTTTCCACACACAGACAGACCTGTACTCGGGGGCTCTCTTCGTGCAAGTCTGCCTGGGCTGGGACCTTTACCTGTCCACTGTGCTGGTGCTGGTGGTCACAGGGCTCTACACCATCGCAGGTGGGTTGCTCCAGCATCTGCTGGCCTCCGTTTTCCTTCTTGTAACACGCCACAAATCCTTCTGCTTTTATTTATTTATTTATTTATTTTTTTAAATTTTTATTATTCTTTATTATTTTTGCTCCTGGAAGGTTTTTAGGGGTTTATACCAGCGGGGTTCATGTCCCTGTCCCATCCAGCCAGTATTTGAGGAGCTTTCTGGAGCAGGTGATGACTCAGCCCACGACCTCTCCTTTGTCATTACACTTTTCATTTGTAATAACTCCTCCCCCACCACTGCTCAAGTGCTTTCCTGTGTGTGTACCTATTTGTACCAGCAATAATCAGGGCTTCTCCTATTACAGGATTATTTTTGTGGAATCTACAACCTGAGAGCCTTTGACCTGGCTCCTTTCCCTCCCTCTTGCCCTGCCCTCAGTGCAGGCTGCTGCCTTCCCTTCCCAAAGCTTTCAGGAATATTTTTTGGCTGTGCTTCCCCATTGTGGGACTGGCTACTTTTGTGCAGGGTCAACACTTATGTGATCTGGAGGTGATGAGGGTGATGAGGGTTTGGAGCTGGAGCTGGAAACTGTGTGTTCCTAGCTCCCAGCCCCACTCTCAGACCACGGGACTGTGTATCCCTGCCACCCCTGTGGGTTATTATTTCGGCTGGGACATTCCCTCACCTGGTGGTGAATCCTCCCTCGTTATCTCTTCCTGGCCATCCAAGCGGGAAGCAATTTAAAATGTATCTGTAACACGGTGCATTTTGCAAGACTTTGGTTTCAAGCAGATCCCATCTCGGGTTTTTCCTGCCCACAAGGCCTGTTGTGATGTGAGGCTGTGAGCTGTGAGCTCAGCCAGGTGTGATCATTGCATCACCTCGATCCCGAGAACATCCCTCCAAATCCCAGCCATGCTTCCCAGGATATGATTCAGTGACTGGGGTTGAAACTGGTTCATTTTTTAAAATTCTGCTACTTTTTAATGCATTTGCTGTTGTGCAGAGTGATTGATTTCTAGCTGGGTAAGCAGGTCTGGGGCTTGCAGCAGGTCTAGAGGGAGAGCTTGGGATGGAAAGGGACAAACACTGGATGGCCAAAGGCGACACTGCTAAGCACCAGGTGCTGGAAAAATAAAACTGTAGGGCTGGGAGGAGAGCTGAGGGGTGTACTAAGGGGAGACTGGGATTTAGGGAGAGGCAGGATGAAGGTGAGATCTGCTGCTGGAGCACCCAAAGAGCTGGGGCTGGCTGGTGTCCTCCTGATTGTGTGGAGGTGTGGGGCTGCATCCCTCCCCTCCAGCCATCCCTGGGCTCCCCTTCCAAGGCCCTGGTGAGGCTGCAGCCCCTGTTGCTCTCAGCTGCTCCCTCCCACCCCACCTGTGAGGCTGCTGTCCCCTCCTTGGCACCAGACCCACTGAGGAGCTGTTCCCCCTTCCCACTGCAGCTCCCCCACCACAGTGGCAACAGGACGAGGCTAGTGACAGGCATGTCCCTGCAAGCTTGGCAGCTTTATTGGGATTTTCTGACTGCTCCAAGCCTGAATCCAGCAGTGCTTCCAACAGTGCCTTTCTCCCGTGCAGGGGGGCTGGCAGCTGTCATCTACACGGATGCACTGCAGACACTCATCATGGTGCTGGGAGCCATCGTGCTGGCAGTGAAAGGTAAGAGCTGGGCCAGCACAGATCCTCCCCCCTCTCCTCCCCAGCCAAGTGGCCTCAGAAATAAATACTCAGTCTGAGCAACCTGGTGGCCAAGATGCCCAAGCAGGACTCTGGTCTGTGGCAATCACCTTAATAAAATCTTGTGTCCCCTCCAGAACTGTGCTTCCCCTGTGTGCCATTCCACCAGGGCAGATGCCATAAAGCTGGTGCTGCATGTGGGGCTGTCCCCTGCCCTGGTGACATTCCTGTGGACACCACTGCTCCACGTGTTTGCGTCTCACTCTGACGCTGATCAAGGGTTTGACAGCAAAGCAGATCTCCCAGCTCTGCTCTGGGTGTTTTGTTGGGGTTTCCAAACAGGATCCCAGAGCCCAGGGATGTGCCTGGCAGAGGTGGTGCCAGAATAAGGCATTGCTGCAGGGTTGGGATGTGGATCTTGGTGCCCTGCTCCGGGATGGAGTGAGGGTGGTTCATCATCAGCCCTTCCTGACCCCCCAGCACTGTTGTGTCTCCCCACTTTCAGCCTCAGAGCACCCTTGGGAGGCTGGGAGCTTTCATCAGCCTGGCTCTGCCATCGGGGCTCTTGGCCCTGAGGAGCAGGAAACAAAAAGTCAGATCCCAGCTTCAAAGGCAGGGGTTTAACTACAGAGGATGATATCTAGGGGCTCTCTTGAGATGATTTCCACCACCTCCCAGGGAAGGCTCTGACCCAGAGCTGTGGAGGTGGAACAGCCCCAGCCTGGTCCTGAGGCGGCTCCCCTGTGCCAAAGCAGAGCCCTGGACACAGCGAGGCATATCCACAAAAGTCAGGTGAAAGGACAGAGGCTTTGTGGAGAAGGGACAATAGCTCTTAACTAGCCCAGCAGCAGCACAGAGCTGCTCCAGGCAGAGGGCGGCTTTGCCTGTCAGGGCGGATTGGAGCAGCGGCCGCAGCCTGTGCCTTAGACAGTGCCTGGATGCTGGGAATCGTTTGGAGCTGTCCTTGGCCGTGGGGCTCTCTGAGGCTTGTCTCTGCCAGGTGCAGCTGTGCAGAGGAGCCAGAAGAGGAGGGCAGGTAGGCAAAGCCTGGAAAATCCCCTCCGGCAGCTGCAGAGCCCGGTTTGTTTTGGCTTTGCTGCCTGCAAACGTGGCATGGTGTTTGCAGGGAGGTGAGGGTGCTCGGCAGGGGCAGTGATCCAGGGGAGCCGAAAGACAAGCTGCTGGTTGCACAGGTTTTTCCTCAGGTCTCAGGAGACCGCAGAACCTGGAGGTGGGTGTGCCCCAAGGGTTATCGGTTTGCTCCAGCTCCTGTCAGGCTGAGCTAATAAAGGACACTCAGTAGAATCCCAGAATGGAAGGGACATTAAAGCTGTTCTTGTTCCATCCCCTGCCATGGGCAGGGACACCTTCCATTATCCCAGGTGGCTCCAAGGCCCTCCAGCCTGGCCTTGGACACTTCCAGGGATGCAGGGGCAGCCACAGCTTCTCTGGGAATCTGTGCCCGGGCCTCCCCACCCTCACAGGCAAAAATTCCTTCCCAATATCCCATCTAAGCCTGCCCTCTGGCAGTTTAAAATCACTTTGCTGAACAGAGACCTTGGTGATGGCTCTGCCTAGCTCTGGCATCACAGATGACACAGACTGGGCCATCCCACCCCCACTTGCCATTCATCACGGGGATTTAATCCCAGCAGAGCCCATGGGCTGTATCCCAGCATCTGCCAGCTGAGTTCCTGCTGCCTGGAGGGTTTTTCCCTGCTCTTCCTCCTTGGCAGGCGTAGGTGACTTGCTGGCAAACATCTTTGGGAAGGGAGCAGGTCCGCACCCCCAGGCACAAATCTCTGCTTTCAGCACTCGGCCTCTGCCTCTGGAGAGCCTTTGTTGGTGCCCAACGCCCATGCAAAGCTTGGGAGTAGCCGGCGCCTGGATAAACCAAGCGCTGGAGGGGGGCCAGGGACTCTTGCTCAAGAGCAGGAGGAGTTCCCAAAATGCTGACTCCCTGTGAAACACGGGAGGATGGACTGCAGGGGGAAACATGGTGGGTGATGCCCCTTTGCCAGCTCCCCAAAAGCTTCAGGTCAGGGAGACACTCTGGGATGAGGACAGGGTTGTAGGCTGGTCATGGAAATGCTGTTCTCAGGCAGGAGAGGACAGTGGAAGGGGATGAATGCTTGGATTTGCTTAAGCTGGCACATGGTGATCCCAGTGCCTGAAGTCTGAGGATTTGCTCTTGGTCTAAAGACAGCAGCACTCGTGGGCACAGCCCTGAGGGAGGGAGACTGCTCAGGAGCACATTCCCACCTCACGCTGCTGCACTGGAGGGGACAGAGTGGGGGTCTGGACTGCAGGGGTAGAAGGAATCCAGGATGTGACAGCAGGACCAGATGTGGTCATGGATCTTGCTTTGACTCTTCCCTCCATGAGGCCTCTGGAACCTCCTCTCCTCTCCTGAGCATCAGCAGCTGCCATGTGTTTGGGGATGCCAGTGCCCCCCCCGCTCATCTCCCCAGGCTGCTGCGTGGGAGGCCGTGGGGTGTGGGGGGAGTGGGGTGGGTGCCTCCCATCCCTCCCTCCAAATGGTGATGCCTCTGGCTCCAAAATTCTGCTGGAGGTACTGGGGGAGCTGCAAGGCGTGTTCATCCCATGCTCCCCAGGAGCAGGGAGGCAGTGGGGAGCCAGGGCAGAGCCCAAGGCTGGTTGGCAGTGCTGCAGGAGGAGCACAGGGCAGCTGCCAAGGGCTTGGGGGATCACTTGCAAGGGCTTGTTCATGGCACATATTCCTTGTCAGGGCTCAGGCTCAGACCTTGGATCCCATTGCCTAGGAAAAATGCAGTGAGAAGGGGCTTCTTTTCTTATTTCTCCTTTACTGGTTCCTGGAGGTTTGAGGATGGGGGCACACGGGGTGCTGGGGAAATGCTCAGGGGGGTAGAAAATATTTGGCTGGACATTTGTGACAAGGCACCTTGAGCTGCAGTTTATTGACTCCAAGGCCACCTCATCTTGCATTTTAATAGTCTTAGGCGAGGTTCTCCTGCTGTGGGACCAGGGAGCTTAAATGAACAGGTTGCTTTTACAGTACAAGGTTAAAAGAGGTGGGTCCCTTGAGGAGTCTTCGTCCCAGGACACGGCTCACCCTCCAAGGGGAGGGCAGACTGCAGCGGGACCTGCTGTGCAAAATGGTAACAGAAAAGTCTCTTAAATAACTAGAAGAAAACACAATCACGGACGATCCCTCCCTTTCCAGGCAGGGTTAAGGAGCTGGCGAGCATTTTGCCAGCTGATCCCACAGACTGCTGGGTTTCGCTCCACTCTAACCTCCCCCAATGATGCTTTCCAGCTTTTAACGAGATCGGAGGTTACCCCAACCTGGAAGAAGCCTATCTAAAGGCCGTGCCCTCCAAGATCGTTCCCAACACTACCTGCCACCTGCCCAGGGCGGATGCCATGCACCTCTTCCGAGACCCTCTCTCTGGAGATCTGCCCTGGACCGGGATGACTTTTGGGCTGTCCATCATGGCCACGTGGTACTGGTGCACCGACCAGGTAAATGTAAACAAGAACCCCCTGCCCCAAGGAAGGCGGCGGCGGTGCCTGGGCTCCAGCAGCTCTGTGAGGCCACCGTCACCAGCCCCTACTGGTCCTTCTGGCCACTGCTCTCAGGGGGCTGCTTTTTGGAGTCCACAGAAGCACCCTGGGCCCCCGCGACCCTGTTCTTGAGGTGCTTGGACTGGGACAGTTTGGAGAGTGGGATGCCCAGGGGTGTCCTCATCTCCTCGGTTGGCTTCTGGCTCTCGGGCAGGGGGGTGAAGTGTTTGCCTGACGCTCTGGGGTTGCTCGGGGGCACGTGGCCGGGTGCCGTGGGCTTGCTGGGGCTGAAGGCTTTGCTCTGCCAGTAGGGCTGGCTGCCTGCAATGGTCTTTTTGGGTTCTGCTCCGTCCCCTCTGTACTTGGTGGCCCCGGGGGGTTTCTCGTGCGTTGGGGAGCAGGAGACCTCCTTGCCCTGCTCTCTGCCTGCGGGGGTCCTGGGCCGGTAGCGGTAGATGTGTGTCCCCTGTTTGGGAAAGAGCAGAGAGAGGTGAGCTCTGGCTCTTGGAACGATGCTGCTCACTGCGAGGGCACATCTTCACCAGGGCATGGTCCTCACGGACAAATCCCTCTGCCACTTGTTCCCTTGCCCAAATTCAGTGGCAGCTCAAAACTGCCTCAAGTCTTAACCATGGCTGCTCCCCTGACAGTGGACTCTGGTACCAAACACTCCCAGCACTCAGCAGACATTTCCCAAGCAGCCCTGGCAGTCTGGAAGCTGTCCCGTGCCAAGTCCCTCCTGCCTGGAAATCCAAGACAAGGCATCTCAATGCCTTCTCTCCAGCAGCAGCCTCAACACCCACTTTAATCATCTAAGCCCTTGTGTCAGGCCCAAAGAGCATTCAGTCACCTAGACCCAACCTGTGGGATTAGGTGACTGCCGGGATCAGATGAAAGGACGGAGGGTTGGGAGAGGAGGTGGGATCAGGAGACAACAGTGAGCTGCAACACCACTGCGGGGGTGGCTCTCATTAGCTGGGTTGAGACACACGTTTGGGTCAGGTCTGAGCACCATTAGTCTTAATTCTGGACTGGGTAAGGCCGTAACACACGGCTGTGGTCACCAGATGTTTATCTCCTCTTTGGGTGTGCCTGCACCGCGATCTGGAGGCGCAATTGGACCTGTGCAGAGGTACTGGGGGAGGTGGGATCTGGTGAGCTAAGGTGCTGATGGCAGGAGGAGCTGGGGCCAGGAGGCTGCAGAGCTGTCTGTGCCAACCTGCCCTGCCTCTGCCATGACCCTTCCCGTGCTGCTGCTGGCATCAGATCAGTGTTCAGGCAGTCCCAGTGTCCCAAAGGCCTCCCTGGCCCTGGAGCTGCCCACCTCCTGCTTTGACCAGGAGGGTTGTGTTAAAGCTGTTTAGCTTAGGTAGTCTGAGAATGATTTAATGAGGTTCTTAAAATCAGTGTTAAGGTCTGAGATGGCTTCAGGTGAGAAGGATTAAGGATGATTTAGCTTTTCCCCCTCTGAGCTCATCATGTGCCTGAGCTGGGTGGTGGTTCCTGACATGCTCTGGCTCTTGGGAAGAAGTTCAGCCATGGCTTTCCCAAGTATCCCACCCCAGGAACTGGCACCCTGTCCCTCCTTCCCACTGGCAGAATGAGCCAGTGCTTGTTTGGGAGTGCCTAAATCCTGCTAGATGCTGAGCACTTCTCTGGAAGCCTTTGGAGAGACTCCAAGCTCTTTTAAATCAGCAATTCCTACAGGTGTTTCCTGTTTCAGAGGGATTGCCTCAAAACCCAGGGGGTGGCTGTGCTGTGGATGGACATGGCTTGGCCAGAGCTTTGAGGTGTGATGGTTTGAGTGGAGCTGTGGGAGGAACAGGAGGCTAGACTTGGTTTCCATGTCATTGTGGGCACTCTTTGGGGAGGAGATTGGATAGAAGGGGCAAGAGGGGGGAGGATGGTGGTGGGGAATGGTTGCTAGGGGCAGGAGGACATGCTGCTGTGGTTGCACTGAGCGTTTTTGGTGCTATGGGGTAACCCCAACCTCTTACTGGTCTGCAGAGGAACCCTGCTGTGGGTTGGGTACATGTCTGCACTGCATTTGGGCCTGATGCCCAGCAGCTCCAGCATTTGGGATGCAGTTTGGCAAGGAAAAGGCTGATGTGAAACAGATGTTGGTGCTGCTCAGCCCTCCTGCCTGGCTCTCCACAGGTTATTGTCCAGAGGTCACTCTCTGCTAAAAACCTGAGTCACGCCAAGGGTGGCTCCATCCTGGCCAGCTACCTGAAGATGCTGCCCCTGTTCCTCATCATCATGCCAGGGATGATCAGCAGGGTCCTGTACCCAGGTAAGGGCCCCCCATGAGGCCATGGAACTGGTGGGCTGGGGATTTTCCCTGTCACTAAGGGGTGAATGGGAGGGGGGCTTGTCTGGAAACCTCTGCTCTGCACAGGCTGGGGGTTCTGCAGGTGGGAGAGGGACAGGAGAGGACCCAGGTGTCCCTGGCACTCTCCTTGAGCCTGCTGTGCATCCAGGTGTGAATGGGATTGTGTATTCAGGGAAGGTGATTTCCAGAGAGAAATTGGGAGAGGAATTGGTTTCCATGAGATGGAAAACACAGTGTTTGCCCTGAGTGAGCCTCCACCTGTGTTCTGGGCTGTCCTGGACAGTGGATCAGGACATAAGAAAAGTGGACCCAGGAAAAAATTTGGGGGAATCGATGGTGATTCCTGTGAGATTTGAGTTTTCCAGAGTTAAACACGTGTTACTTCAATTTATTATTTTTACACATGGGAGAAACTCTTTCCTGCACCTCTCCATCCACTGAGTGCTGGCTTTTCTAACCCTGATGCTGTGCTAATTATCTGCCTCTCATCAAAGGGCCAGAACAAGTTACTGCAGGAATACCAGCATACCCAGCCATCCCCAGCAAGGTGGCACCTGGGACCTGGGTCACAGAGCATCAAAGAGCTCAGTGCTCCTTGCCCTGCAGGGCTCAGGGGTATTTGATGTGTGAGGATTAAAGCTCTGAGCTCCCTGTCACTGGCTGGGAAGGGAGAAGCAAGTGGACTCTGGGATAGTAAATTTAATTCCCTGTAAATACAGATTAGATGCTCAGCCAGGGTAACCTCAGGCACTTTCAGTGATTTCAGCTGCTGGTTTAGCCCTGGGGGTTTGAATGCCCCAAAAACAGCAGGCGGGGAGCCTTGAGAAACCAAAATGCTTGGCAGAGGTGCAGGAAGTTGCAGCACTTGGGTGGCAATAGGGGGATCACAGTGTCAGCACCCCTGGGTGGATGGGATGATGCTCTGGCTGTGGTGGGGATGCTGCTGTGACCTTGTGCTCCCAGCACTGGGATCCTGGCACGCTCCCCATGGAATTGCAGCAGGGTGCTGGCCCTGCGCGGTGACAAGGTCTGGCGTCACTCGAGGATCAGCCACAAAGCTGCTGACTGTGGCACTCGCCCACAGAGGTTGCTGTCCCTGTTTCTCCGCTGTCTTGCTCTGCCTAATTATGTGTCCAAGCGCTTTCCCTTTGATGCTAATCGCCCTGGCAAGGCGCTGGAAAACAAGCCTGAGAAGGACACGCCTGCACGCACAGTCTGTCCCTGGCTGGGCCTGATGCTACTGCGGATGGAGCTCAGCGAGTCCCAGCACATCTGTACAGCTGTGCCTGGAGCTGCTGGGCTCCATCCCCAGCCTGATGCTGTGGGATAATCTTTAATTACCAAAACCCTCCCCTTTAACAGCCACCCCCACTGCTGGCCACCAAGAGCTGTGATGTGGCCACCACCTCTTTGGTCACCTCTTGGGCAACCATGGCCACATGCCAGGTGTTGTTCTCCTACATGGGAAGTCTGATCTCAGCATCTAGGATAACACCAAAGGTCGGGATGACACCATGCCTCGGCTGAGCTGACTGGGTCACCTCCAGGTTTGCAACCCTTGTAGGGTGGAGAAACACAAGGTTATAGCAAAAAGTCCTACCTGGGCGGCACTGCTGGGGTAGGAGCTGTTGCCATCCAGGATGGTGCGGGGCAGCACACGCCTGATCTCCATGGCGTTGCTCCTCCTCTTTGTCATGTCCTCCAAGCGCATGTGCTTCAGGGACGGGAGGCTGCCCAGGGGGCTGAGGAAGGTGCCCCGGCTGATATGAGGGTCACTGAGCTTCCTCTGCATGGGAAGGATCTCCCCGTTGTGGGTGACGTCCGAGTTGGTCCTCCGGAGGGGCCCATAGCGATCCCTCACCTCGAAGTACTCATCTGAGATGGAGGAGGCGTTGGAGCGGCGGTAGCTGTGGTCAGCAGAGCTGCTGGAGTAGCTCTCCTGGTCACTGAGGGTGATGTACTCCTCTTCTTCCTCTTCCTCATCTTCTCCCAGCCCGTTGTGGGCACAAGGAGGTCCTTTGTCCTCCTGTGGCGCTGCCACCAGCCGGTCTGGCTGGACATGGCAGGTCTCTGTTGAGGCTCGGTTGGGTTTCTCCTCCCGCTCCTGCTTCACACCCGTGTGGTCGACCAGTGGTGGCTGCATGTCACCCTCCAGGGCAGTGCTGCTGTCACAGGTTGTAACGACTTTGGTCATGAGGATGCCAACAGGGACGGTCCTTGGCTTTGGAATTGGAGGCCTGACATCCTCCAATGCCTCCTCCTGTGGCTTCAAGTGGTGGCCCAACGGTGAAGTGGCAAATGTCCCCGCTTGCCTCGTTTTCCAGCTGACACCTTCGATGGGGCTGGTAGTGGGAGCTGCAGGAGCTTCCATGGGGGGCTGTGGGATCTGTCTGTGGCTGGGGGACAGCAGAGGTGGCTCCTGGTCTGAGTTCTTCCTGGCCTCCATCTCTCTGTTCTTCAGCATCTGCCGGTGCTGGGCGCTGGCCTGGGAGACGTCGCAGACTTTGATGCGGTTCATCTGCGAGAGCTTCACGTTCTTCACCTTGGGGTCAATGATGTTGATGTAGCCCAAGACTTCACTCCCAGGCTCAGGGTCAGGCTCCACCCAGGTGGGCAGGTAGTCAAACATGTTGGCTTTCTCCAGGTTCAGGAGGCCAGGGTGGATGAGCTGGGAGAGGTCAGCCATGTCGCCATGCCGGTCACCCCCCTGGCCATCAGGAGGAGCTTTGCCTTTGTTGTCCGTCTTCTGGTTCTTGTCCTGGTTCTCAGATGAGGTCTTGCTGATCTGGTCGGCGCTCTTGGCCTTCACCAGGGCGTATTTGGGGTTTATCAGCTTCTTCACCACAGCATTGGCAGGGGTCACTGGCACCACGGAGGGCAGCGTTACGGGCTCGGGTTCGGGCTCTTCGCCCACGGAGATGGACTTGAGGCTCACCCCCTTGGACATGAGGTAGAGCTCCTGGAACTGCTTGTCAAACGCCTCCACCACCTGGCCTGAGAGGACTGTGATGACGTTTCGGTCTGTCCTCGCCGCAGACCAGGTGAAGCTGGAACAGAAACACATTGGAGACTCTCTGAGCACTTGCTGGTAAACAACACCTCTCCCCAGCCCTGACCTTCCCCAGGGGACTGATGGTGCCAGCAGGGACATGATCTCACTCTAAACATTAATAATAATGATAATGGGATCGACAAAATAGCTCCCATCCCAAATTAGAGTGAAGGGTTGAAGTCTTGAGCACAGTGGGACTTGAACTAAAAATCAAAGGTATTTGCAGTGGGCCAGTTTTTCACTTTGGTGTTGGCTGCTTTTCCCATCTCAGTTTGGGTTAGTTAAGAAAAGCGACTTGTAAATGGATGTGTTATTTGTTATGGCCAGAAAGGAGGAAATGTTTCAGCTCCATGTTTATAAAATTTGTCTTTTAGACCTGAAACCTGGCCCCAGGGCAGGTCTGTTTTGTCCTTTGAACAAACTGAAAAATACTTTGTATGGGAAATTGACTGGAAAAGCTGAGGTTGGTGTGAGAGCTGGGACTGGCTGCAGTTTGGTGCTTTGGTCCTTCCTTGTGCTCATCAGAAACACTTGGTGTGTCCCACCATCTCAGAGAAGAGTGTGTAGAGCTGGAGGTGTAGGGAGCAGCAGGAACCCCTTGGGGCCTGCTCCAAATCTCCTTGGAAAATCACCTCCCAGTTTAGGAGGAGGAGGAGAGTGAGTCTGGCATGGGGTCCTGGGGCCGTGCTGGGTGGGGACCAGGCCTTGGACCACGCGGGTTTGCATCCATCCTCTGACCTCCATAGGGTGGGCAAGAGGAGACGTCACTGATTTACCTGTAGGATCCACACATGGCTCGATCCCCATCCACAAACATGAACTTCTGGGCCAAAACCCCCTTGAACTTGGTGGCCGAGCGGGTGAAAAACTCAGTCCCTCCGGTGCTGCGGACGCGCAGGTTCTGCAAAGCAAAGGCAGAGGTGTGAGCAGGAGCCAAGGGCTGCTCTGAGAGCATCATCCACCCCTCTGAGGAGTGGGAACGCTCTCCATGGCTGGCTCAGAGGAGGCCGCAGCGATGGGGAGATAAAATCACTCGCCCAAGGCCACGCAGTGAGCCACGGGCTCGGCTTGGAGAGTTTCCTGCTTTGCCCATGTGCCAGGCTGTGTTTGCCATCTCTTGAACTCGGTGCCGCCTGTGTCTGTGGGCGAGTGCCGTGTGATGGTGCTGCCAAGCGCTCCCCAGCTCCTGCCATCTATGCAAATGCCACCATGGGAGAGGAGGTTCCACACCTGCTCCCAGCGGGAGATCTGCAGGGGGTTTTAGGGAGAGGTGGTGACCCCGGGACAGCCCATGTGGACCTGCTGGCAAGAAGGTTTGTCCTCCACCATGCTCCCCCTTTGCTGTGCTCCTAAATTTTGGTGTACAGTCCTGCTTTTAGGGGCTGGTGGGAAATCAGGCTCTTGGGAAATTCACTCTCAGGAAATGAAACCCGGTGATGTGGGAGCAGGTCCCTGGAGTGGATTTGGGTCTCCTCCCCAGGGAAGCTGGGGATGGAGGGGCAGCCCTGGATCTGCAAAAATATTTGGTTTTTTTTATCTCCCGTCTGGCTCCTGTCTCCGGTGTCTCCACAGAGGCCACTGGCACATTCCACAGCAGAGCAGATAGCATCTTCCACGGCACATGGGCTCCTTTGGGGTGGGGAGAAAATATTTTCTAAAGAAAGCACCTGCATTCCTCCTGTTCCTGCTGGGATGTTGGTAATGCTGTTGCTAAAGGCTCTGTGTCATCACTGGGTCATGCCCTCTTTGGCTGTTTTTCTGTGTGCTTTGTTTCTTTTTTTAAAGAAAAGCATCAAAAGTATTTGTCTTCCCCTCCAGCCTTCCTCATCTGGTTCCCTGGGCTCTCCTGTCTCCCCATGATCATGACCAGGCACAGCCCTAAGCCCAGGTGCACCCCTGGTCCCTGCTCCCCATGCCTGGCAGGAGGATTCAGTGCAGATCATGTGAAAGCAAAGGCTTTTCTGACCCTGTTTCCTTAGAAGATTCACACACCGAACAGAGAAATTTTGGAGGCTTTTTTGGGGTATTTGAATTTTTTTTTTAGCATTTGCCTTTTTGCCTGTTGTGGCTGGGGGGAAGGTGGTGCTGAGCATCCTAATTTCTGTCAGTGTGCTGCACTGAGGGGGCTGGGAGCTGACTGGTGAGGAGGCTGAGTTGGCAATTCCCATCCATGTCCCTTTGTTATCCCTGCTCATGGGGCTGCTGGGAGAGCAGCTGACACCCAGGGCTTCACCCTCTGCCCATCACCAGCCTGGGCATCGATCTCCCACTCAGAGTCAACCCTTTGCCCAAACTCCCTGAGCAGCTGTGGGTTTTTCTCAGGGACCCAGTGCCAGTCCCTTTTCCCCCTGGCTCTTGGTGTATCGCAGCTGTTAAGTAAAACCTGCTTCTTTAATCCCTGCCGAGGCAGCGGGATGGCTGAGGAGCTGGGGTGGGTGAATCACTCCCCAGGAAGCCCTTGCTCAATGCAGCACTCGCCTTGCCCAAGCCAGTTGCTAATTGCCAGCAAAGGCACCGAGATAACGAGGCATGTTTCGTTAACATCTCCTGGCTTACGAAGCAGCTCCCAGACTCTGCCCTACTTTCCTCACCTCCTTCTGCATCCCATGCCAGCGAATTGGCTGCAGTATGTGGCAAATCCCAACTTCTAGACATTTGCCGAGCTCTGCAGATGTTCTCCTGCTTTTCCAGTCCTGCCACCGGGCTGCTAATGCAGGAAAACACCGGAGTGCGTCAGCGCTGGCTTTTCTGGTCTTGGAGCGGCGGCAGCCTGCGGGATCCCAGCCTCTCCGGGGAGTTTGGACGCAGCTAAAAGCTCGGCTGTGTTTGCTTTGATTGTTGGGAGCAGCAGTTAAGCCAGGCCGGCAGGCATGGCAGCTGGGGAAGGTGTGAGGCTTGGCCAGCCAGGGGTCCCTGGGCCCCAGCTCGCCCCACCTCGTGCCAGCCAGGTGTGAGGGTGTCGTGGCTCCTGCGTGTTCCTGCTCAGCCAGGGGTTGGCCCTCACCATAAGCAAATCTGGGGAGCCTGCCCGGGCACGGGCCTTCCCGGCGGGCATTTGGCAGCGGGCGTGCGGCCGGCTGACGTCAGGAGCAGCAACATCACTTTTCTGCCAAGCAACAGGCGAGGCCGAGCGATCGTGGTCAGGGGAGGGGGGGTCTGTGAGCCCTGAGTGAGACTGTGGGGCTGCTCTGGTGTGTTTGCATCCAATGCTGACGATGGGAGTGTTGTGCCCAGTGGGGAGCCTGGGACTGTCCCGTGGCCGGAGTGAGGGTCCCTGCTCTGGCTGCTCCTCCTGAGGCTGAAATCACCCCCTGTCCTCTCCTCTGCCCCTTCTTCTGCCTTTGCACGAGCTCTGTGACAGGTGATTTTCACTGCACCCCCTGCTCGCACAGGGACGTGGAAGGGGAATCCCAGAATGGCTTGGGTTGGAAGGGGCCTTAAATCTCTTTCCAACTCCCTGCCATGGGCAGGGACACCTTAAACTAGACCAGGCTGCTCCAAGCCCCCTCCAACTGACCCCTGCACTGCCAGGCATCCCCCTTTGTGCTTTGCCTTTCCTGGTTTTACAGGGGATTCGTGCGCAGGAGTGATTCCATGTGCATCCGTGGCTGGAGAACATGGCATGTGCCATGCTGGGTGGATCTGTCCCTCCAGTGTGTGCTGCCCAGCACAGCGAGATCAGTGAGGGCATCCTTGGCAGCTGCTGGGGCCTCAGGCAGTATGGGAGCCTCCCTGCTCCGCTCCTGGCCCTGTGCTGGGGTGGAGGCTCCGGAAAAGGGGAAAATCGAGTTTTGTAATTCCAGCCTCTGACTTGCAGGAGAGCCCGAAAGCACGGGAACAGGCCAGGGGTTGCTGCTGCCAGTCCTGTCCCTGGGGCAGCAGCAGGCAGGGAACTGGTGACAGCACAGATCTGGCCCTGGCACAGCATCTCCTGCTCCCTCCCTCTTGTCAGCTCCTTCCCCAGGAGGAGCTGAGCTCACAGGTTTGCCCCAGGCTTTGCTGTGCCCACCCTTGTGGGGCTGCACCCCCCAAACACTCTTCTGTCCCAGCCCTGGCACTGGCTGGGTACCAACAGCCCCCTGGGCTTTCTGCATCCAGCTCTGCTGGGTGCAAATCAACATCCCTGCCTCTCACCCCTTCCCCTCCATCCTGCTGGTCCTGAATTTGGGCATCACCTCCAGCTTTGGCTACAGGAAAAATGGACTAAACTCTTCTAGCGCTGGGGGTCGTGATTCCCCAAGGCAGGTGGGAGCAGAGCTGATAACTTTGATTATCTCCCTGCATTTGGAGGAGGTTCCCTGGCTCCAGACTCTCTGGTCATCCCTACCTTCAAGTGTCCAGCGTGCATGTGGGCTCGCTCACACATCTGAAGGAAGTGCTTCACGTTGGTCTCATCCAAAATGATGTAGACTCCCACTTTCCTCTTGAAGCCGGCGTCCAGGAGGTCCTTGAAGATGTCCACATCGGTGAACATGTCCATGACCACGGCGATGACCTGGAGAGGGGAGAGGACAGTAAGATGAGTAAGGGTAGCATGGCTGGGGACAACCCAAGGTAGAGTCAGCGCTTCCTTTGTGAAGCCAAAGCAATGTGCTCCCTGTAGGAGGCTGGGATTTGGGGTGGGGGAGCCCAGGATTGTCCCCAGCTCCAGACAGTCTGAGGGTGGACAGCAGAAGTTGCCACTCCCTTTCCTCTGCTGTCACTGTGGAAAGTTGGATCTCCAAGAGAGGTAGATGTGGCACTTGGGGATATGGTTTAGTGGTGGCCCTGACAGTGCTGAATTCATGGTTGGACTTGATGGTCTCAGATGTTTTTCCCAACCCTAACAATTTCAGTGGTGGCCCATAGCCTAACAAACTCATGAAAATCTACTTACTGAGGGTGAATCTAACTTTCCTGCCTTTAATGAGCTTCACAAAATTCTGAGTCCAGTTTCTGGCTGAGAAGTTTGTTGTCCCTTGTCAGCATTGCAGGGATCACCAGAAGGAGAGAGTTGTGATGTGCAGTGATCACAGAATGGTTAGAGTTGAAGAAGACCTGTAGGACCATCAAGCCCAACCATTAAGCGCTGTGTCCATCTGTCCTGGTCTCACTGCTCATTCTGGGGTGCTGCTCCTCCTGCACAGCTTCCCTCCTTCCTCCCAGGCTGATGGAAGGAGCAGAGCCAGGACAGCACTGCCAGCACCCTGAGCAGTGACAGCTGTGTTTGTCACACAACAACGTCACCGATAGCCACAAGCTGGAGCTGCCTTTGTACCCAGGGCGTTTGTTGCTCTCTCAGCCACAGACGGGGCGAGTCCCACGGGTGATAGGAAAATGGATCTGGGCCACACTGGGAATTTCGCTGGAATGTCTACCTGGGCACCAAAGGTCACTCTGTGCCAATGGATTTTGATTTCCTGGTGATAGCATCACCCATGGTATAGCAGGCAGAGGGGCTGGAGGCAGCTGAGCATCCCAAGGCAGCTCCACAGGGATTCCTGCCTCCCCTTATCCCAGGGAAGAAGTTTGTTGTCAGGGTGCTGGCTTGTCGTTGTCCTGTGGTTGGAAACCTGCTGGTGCTCCCATCTCTGTGGATGTTTGGGAAGGTGCCCTGGGCTGGGAGCAATGGGTGCTCTTGGCCATTCCCCCTTCCAGGAAGGCCCTGCTGGCCACGGCATGTGGCTGAGCCAGGCAGGACACCGACGTGACAGGGAGACCCCAGGATGCTCCTCCCTTGGGAAGGAAGGGATTGGGATGGTGCTGGGTGCTTGCACACTCAGGCACATCCAGTCCAGAGCTCTCAAAGCACCGAGCTGTCTTTTAATTAGTTTTGTGCCACAGGACGTGGAGAGCTTTAATTAAGCAGAGGATTGTTATGACACTGCTGGCTCTTCCCTTCCTTTTCTGCAGGCGATGGGGGGAAGAGCAAGGCTGTGTGGGGAGCCCCAGCCCTGCTGTCCCTGATGCCATCCTGACATCCCCAGTCCTGACCACACAGGAGTGTTTTGGGAGGTGCCAGCGAGCCAGGTGAGGGGGCATTTTATGGCTTTGCCAGCCGATTTTAACTGAATTCTCATTTATCCTCCCAAGAGCCTCTCACCAGGCTTTGCTCTGAAAGACTAAATCCTCACTCCCTTGTGCATCCCCACTCGTGTGTTTTGATCATCCTCCTTATCTTGGTGGGGAAACTGAGGCAGGAACCAGCTGCTGGATTTGCATGGATGCAAAGTGGGAAAGGTTCAAAGCTACTCTTGGAGCTCTGGGCTTGGATTTGATGTGTTCAGCAAGAAATTGAGGAGGAGCTGAGCTATCTTCTGTGGGTCCTGGGTAAAGGACACCTGTGGTGGGACAGTGTGTGTCTGGCTCGAGGCAGGTGATTTGGTGGCAGGTGATTTGCTCCTGACACTGATGCTCCACGCCCATGTCACTTTGCCTGTGCGCTGTATTTTCCCCAGGAAAAGTTGAGGACTTGTAAAATGGGGATGAGAATAGCATTGACCTTCGTTTTGGAGGGAAAAGAGCATTTTCCTATTGTGGTCCCAGCATTCCCGAGGCCTTGGCTTGCAGCTGTGGCTCTGAAGATGTGAAGGAGTTTTGCAGGGCTGCAGGCAGTGGCCCAGGATGGCCAGCTTGGGCTCGGGCACGGGGAGGGAGCCCAGCACTCACCCTCTCACCCACATTTTCAACCCAATTCCTCCTGCTCAGCTGGTGCATCCTGTCACTGCTCAGCTCCCGCTTCCCTCCCCACCACGTCTTGCCTGCAGGACAGGCTTGGCCCTGGTTTGTCACTGGGATCTCACGCCAGTGTGCCAACACTTCCTTGGCATGAAGGAGAGCGAGGACGGCGCTGGCAGCACTCCCCATGTGGTGACTGTCCTTTTCCAGGTGAAATCTGCTGCTGGGCTGCCTGTGCTGGAACCCTGGGATGCCAAACGCTGGCACAGGGATAATCTGCAAAGAATGGAGGCCTGTCTTCTCCAGAGCAGTGAAATCCTGTGTGCTCCTTGCTTCCCAGCCTGGGGAATGGGAATGTCCGGAGCAAACTGTGCCACCTGGCTGTGAGGAGCGAGCTTGTCTCTGTCCCTGTCACCTCTGCCAGGGCAGTGCTTGGTGCTGGGACATGCCCTTTTGCTGCTGTGTCATCCCACACAGTTTTGCCATCCCTTTGCTCTTCTCCTGGAGGGTGAAGAGTAAATCAACCCTAAATCTACAGCTGGAGGCTCCCAGTAGCTGAAGCTTTTCTTGCCAGGGTCCCAGGAGCTGCCAGGATCCATTGGATACAGCAGATGTGCATGTCCCAAATCCCTGAGGAGCAGCAAGCACTGTATCTCCCTGGACACTGGGCAAATGCTGTTGGGATGTTTTGGAACAGCTCTGATGAGCACATGAACTGCAGGATCATGTTTTATAGAGGAAGTTGCAGCTCTTTATTGTCTCACTGTGAATCATCAGATAATGACTTTTGGGGTGCACCACGTGGGCATTTAATAAATTAGGCAGGCACCAAGGCACAATTAGAGGAAGCGTGTTGGGATGGAGGAGAGGTGGGACAAGTAACATTAATAATTGCTCTCCCCTGTTGACCCTTTCATCCAGGAACACCAGGAGGTTTTGTAAACAGTAATTAATAACTTCGCTGGAAGTTGCTCAGGGTAATTATATCACCACAATCCCAACCTGGAACCTCAAGTGCAGAGAGGAGGTCAGAGTCACTGCTCTCTCCAGTAGCTTTGGGCCAAGGTCAATGTTTTCATGCTCTGGTTTCTGGTCAGAGAGAGCCAAGAGGAGAGGAGGAGAGAGATCTTCCTCCCTGCACATCATAGAATCATGAAGGTTGGAAAAGACCTCCAAGATTGTCAAGTCCAGCCTTGGACTCATCACCACTTGTCCCCAGCTCAGAGCACTGAGTGCCACATCCAGTTGTTCCACGGACACCTCCAGGGTGGGAACTCGGAACCTCCCTGGGCAGCCCCTTCCAGTGCCTGACCACCCTTTCCATGAAGAAATTGTTCCTGATGTCCAGCCTGTGAACTTTGCAGCTCAAGGGGATCCCCAGCAAGGAAGAGACAGCTGTGCCATGGCAATACCTGGTGAAGGTCTCCAAGGTGAAGCTGCTGGTGCCCCACATCCCCCACCACCTCTGCTTGTTTGCCACAAAGATGGGATTTTCAGGGAGACCAGGGATGTGGCCACAGGAACCTGCCTCTCCTTTCTCCCATTCATTCCCAGCAAGAGGAGGGAATCATTTGCATCTCCCTCTCTGGCACGCCCGGGTTTGTTGAGGCTCTGGACTCGGCAGCATTTGGCCTCATTCCTGCACGCACTGGGGCTCCTCTGACCCTCAGAGCAGCCTCACATCCCTCGACTTCCTCACCCTGGCTCTGTCTGAGTGACCTTCCCACACCAGCAGTGCTTTCATGGGCTCTGAACTCTCCTGGGCCAACACCAGAGGACTTTGCTCTGCTGGCTGTGGGACAGGGACTCGCACAGCAGGGTTTGGGGGGTGGCACCGGCAGCGTTTCAGAGCGAGTGGCTGGGACAATGTCTGGAGCAAGGGTCAGCCTCCAGCAGGGAGCAGGGAACCTCTCCCAAGCCTGCACTCCTTTGCACGTGGATGGAGAGCACTTCCACTGCCTTCTGAGATGGGACAATTCAGCAGGATCATCCCGGGGAGGACAGAGCACATGGATAGTGTATGTGACATCTGATGGTGGCAGCAGGATGGTCCCTTTGTCCCCTCTCAGCTTCCTCAGCCAAACCCTTTCAGCTCTGAGCTGCTGTGAAGACCTTGAGCCTTGGCAGAAATCAGCAGGGTGGTCCAGCCCAGTGTCCCCCACCCTTAGGAGCACCCACAAGTTGTCACCTGGGCTCCACTGTGTGACAACAATTTCAGCTGCAGGGACTTCTGTCCTTAAATATGGGGTGGGAGACCATGGAAGAACCTTACTTTCCAGCCCCTGGAACTCCTGCCATCCCCAGAGCCTGCAGGATGAAGCACTCACCCATCTCTACATTTCCTGAGGCACCATAAGCTCCAAGCAGGCTCCTGCATGTCACCAGTGGTGTCACCATGTCTCATCCCACAGTCAGGAACCGTCTGGACCGGGAGGCAGAGCCCAGCCCTGCTCAGGGGGCATCGAGGTACCGGTGATGAGCACAGCAGTATCCACGTCCCTGTGTCCTGGAGAGGCTCCAGGGGAGGTGGGGATGTGCTGGTGCCTGACTCAGCCACCAGCTCTGGAGCAGGAGAAGGGTGTGGGATGACTCAGGAGGAGCCGTTTGCGTGGGGGCAGGTGGGAAGCGGTGAGTAGGCAACGCCAGGCGGGAGCTGCAAGCCCGACTCAGAGGCAGCCGGAAAGACCCGAAGATGAGCCACTGTTTGTTGTGGGACTGTTCTCCCATCCTCCATCCCACGGGATGTCAGCTCTCCCTTCCCTTTGCCCTCATTGCAAAGCACTTTGGGGAAAATGTCACAGGTGAGGACAAGTGACCTTGACGTTTCTGAAATGACAGTGGCCAGAGATGGCTCTTGCCCACAGCGGGGCAGCCCTGACACCCCCATCAGCTATTCCTGTAATCCTGCTGCCTTGGATGTGTTGGGAGATTCATTTTTCTGCCTGAGTTGGTCTGAAGAGGCTCTGCTGGCTGCATGTCACAGGTTTCCCTCTCTCCTACGAGGATCTGCAAACCCCAGCACTGTCTCTGGAGGAGCCAGGTGGACCTGACTAAGCCCACCCTGTCCCTTCTGCTCCACAGATACCCTGGCAGAATCTGCCTGTTTTCCTGCTGGAACATCCTCCGTGTTGGGAAGCTCCTTCCTTGGAGCTCTCCTGCTATCGGATGCACAGAACTCAAAGAGCTTCAAAGCACCAAGAAACCAGCAGGTGCCAACCCCTCCTGCACTTCCCGACCGGGACTGGATCCCTGAGAAACACCCACAACCTCTGCTGACCTTCAACACAGGCCACCATCTCCCTCCTTCCCTGGTCCTCCTGCCCATGGGTGATGGCTCATGCATCCCCACTCCCTGCTCCTTGGTTTGATGCCACAAGGAGGACAAGTCTCAACCCAAATCCCTTCAGCATCTGCCCAGCCTTGTCCCGCTCACCAGCTCATACTTTTTCTCTGAAAGCTGGGATGAGCCAGTTTGGGGCACTGCAGCCATCTCGGGCCAAACTTGACCCTCGTGTGTGTCAGTGCCAGACCAGAAGCTTTGACTGCTTTGCCTCAGGGCTGTGCTGGTCCCAGGGTCATGGATGAATGGTGGACACAAGGACTGAGGCCTGACCATGACCCCATGTGCTGGACAACTGGTGGACCCAGGGTCTGAAGCCAGAACATAATCCCAGGTTCCTGTGTCCTGTCACATGATGTCACACTGGGAATAACAATTGTGGGGTGACCAGGACCATGGGCTCGCAGCTGGAGAAGAGCTCAACCCCTTTTCCTCCCCATTGGTTTTCCCCACAGGGACTCTGGGATGAATGATGCTGCCGTATGGATATTGGGAAGGCTGTGCTGCTCCCAGGAGTGCTGACCCACGCTAGGAGCATCCTGAGCAAAACCCAATCTCCAAATATTGGTTACAAGGAAAAACCTCCATGCTCGGCCCCGCTGCCTCTGCTTGGGCAAAGCTTCCCGCAGGACAGGGATTGCCCGGCTGGGCAGGACCTTCAGCAGGACGCCCTGGGGCCAATCCTGCCCCGTCCCCGCGGCGCACCTCACCTTCTGAGCCTGGCAGATCATCTTCCTCACCACCTCCTTGATGTGCGCCTGGCCCTCGATGGGTGGCTGCATGTAGACGGTGGCCCTGGTGACCCCGCGGTAGGCGATGGTCTCGGGCCAGCCCAGGTCCAGGTGAGGGATGGAGCGGTCGGACCTCTGGGGCCAGTACTCCAGGGAAGGGGCCATGTCCTGCTCGTCCCCTTGGCTGTTCCGATCGCCCTCGCTGTCCCCGCCGCTGCTGCCGTGCCGCGGGATGTACTCAGAGCCGGGGTCGTACGTCTCCAGCGTGTCCAGGATCTTCTTCAGCTCCAGCTCGGACAGGAAGTCCCTGATGTTCTCCCTCTTCAGGACTTCATAGAAGGCGTCAGGGCCGCGGGAGGCCAGTGCCTCCAGGGCCAGGCGTTGCTCCTCGCTGTAGAAGAACTCGGGCTTGGACTCGCTGGACCTCCAATTGACGTGGCTGTCGTCCAGGCACTGCACCTGGGAGAAAGCCATGGTGACCCCGCACGCCGGTCCCCTCTCCCGAGGGAGCTCTGTGCCCCCAGCGAGCTCCGGATGTCGGCAATAAACAAGGAATTAATTATTCTCCAGTCTTTAAACACACAGTTTGCTTCACCGTCCCCGGCTCAACGTGCAGCTTGGGAAAGGCACCGCTCCCTTTTCCAACGGCTCCTGCCACGCCGGAGCTCTTCCTGCCGGGGAGGAGGGTTTGGTTTCTGGCTTTTGCTCCCGGCTCCACGCGGCGAGAGGGCTCCAGGCAAGGAAAACGCGGAGCTTCCCACAGCAGGGGCTGCGAGACGGGGCAGACAGCCCCAGGGGTACCGCCAGGAAGGTCCTTCACCCCCGGGTCCGCTCTCTCCTCATCCTCCGCTCTCCCAAAGACAACGCTAACACCGGATGAAATAAAAAGTGGGAAAGAAACAAAGAGAAAAGCGGCTTAATGCAGGGCAGCGAAGAGCAGGATTTCTCGGCCGGGGTGCCGTCCCTGGTTCTCGTTCCTGGAGGAGCGGGTCAGCCGGGAGGCTGCTCGGCGGCGAACGCTGCGGCTCAGCCTCCTGCGCATCGCCCTGGCAGCCCGCGGCTCGGGGCTCCTGCCAGCGCGCAGTGCCGGGGCCGGACAGGTAACAGCAAGAAGTGAAAAGAGGAAAAGGAAAAGAGTGATTCATCCCTCCGCCCTGCCCCACCTGCAGTCACATGCTGCCTTCACACGTTCCCTGCCCAGCCCGATTAACTCTTTCGGCTGATGCGCTCTCACACCTGCGGACACGACCCCGGAGCCCCTCGGAGCGTGCGGGTGCGGGAGGGTCTTGGGCGGCTCCGGAGGGCTTTGGGTGTTTTGTCTTTGAAAAAAATGTCTCTCTCCTCTGGGATTCCCCGATTTCCCGGCGTGCTGGCTGGTAAGTCAATATTTTCCAGGAAAAGAGCTCTGTCCTGTGGTTAACCCCTCCTGTGCTGGTGCAGGAGCTTGGAGCCCGGGTGACCACCAGGTGGGAGCTGCCAGAATGGTTCAAAGGCACACTGAGGCAGGTTTAGACCGGATATTAGGAAGCATTTCTTTATGGAAACATCTCCTGGAACAGGCTTCTCAGAGAGGTGGTCAATGCCTCAAACCCGTCTGTGTTTAAAAGGCATTTGGACAATGCCCTTAATTTTTTGTCAGCCCTCATCAGGACCAGATGATTGTTGCAGGGCTCTTCTAAATGAAATATTTATTCTATTCTGTTCTGTCTTGTCCTGCTCCCTCCCCTCCTCTATAGGGTTTGCAGGATTGTCATGGTCACATCACCAGAACCACAGTTATTAATTTCATTAATAACTGTGAGATGGACAAAAAACCCCACCCTGGATTCATCAGTTGGTGCTCAAAAGGCAAAAACGTGGAAGCTCTCTTGAGTTCTTCTCTTGGAAGCTCAGCTGAAGATGAATTTCAGGAATTGGGGTCAGATTCTTGCACCAATGCAAAAATGGAAAGTGCCATGGGCTGTGTCTCTGTCCCTGGCGTTGGTGTGGCTCATCTGGATTCAGAGCTGGATAAATGAGGGCCCTGCCTGAGTCAGGCTCCCGAGGCGAAGCCGCCTGTCTGTCCAGGTGCTTGGCCATCAAAGTGCTCCTCTCTGCAGGCACAGTGGCCCTGCTCGTCCCACAGTGACAAATCGTGCATGGGGTTGTGCCCAGCCCTGGCCTGGCCCGTGGGGCTGGGGGACACAGGGATGTGACAGCTCTTTGCTGGGATCCCAGAATCATTAAAGTTGGAAAAGATCACTGAGCCCAAGCCAGCACTGCCAGGTCCAACACTAAACCATGTCCCCAGCTGTCACATCAACACAGGGAAGATTGAAGTGTTTGGCTCCCAAAGAATATCAGCTCTGGAGGTGTTTCAGGTGGAGCTGGTGACTTTATGGAAAGGCTGTGCTGACCCTGCAGGGATTTCCCAGTGGTGGGATGACACCCTCGCTCTGTGGTCTGGTCAGTGATTGCTGCAGCAGAGACTGAGGGAGCTGGAACCAAACCTGGGGGTTTTAGGTGAAGTCCCAGCACTGCTGAGAGTAATGGGGACAGCAAATGGGACAGAGGTGAGCACTGAGCCAGCATCAAGGGCCTCTTTGGTTATGATGGGAGATGGCCCAGATCAGTGCTGGAGTGTGGGTGTGTGGCGTGGCAGGAGCGTGTTGTGGTTGTCACCACCTCAGCCACTCACTCCAGGTGTTTTTGTTGGGCCAGGAGATTTATGGACTCTTTCGTGGGGTGTGTGCACTAATGATTTACTGCATGTGGGGCAAATGCTGCATCCCAGGCACTGTGTGGTGTGCGCTGGCTCTCAGAGCCAGCTGGTGGGAGTGGATGGGGATGGCAGAGCCCCACACCTGCAGCATCACCAGATCCTCACGTTGGGCGATGACACGTGGGTCTCCCAACTCCAGATCCCGGGGGCTTCTTCCCCCAGGTGAATTTAACCCCTGAATTGGGTGCAGCCCCTCTTTGCAGGCGCAGGTTGCTGTGGCCGAGCAGGTTGGTGCTCACCATTCCAGGCATCCCCGGGTGGATCCAGCTGGACAGGCAGCACCTGCTGCAGACACAGTCCCTTTTCCTGCAGATGGAAGCATTAATTATAAGGTCCTAATTAATTTTCCATTTTTAGCAGAGGGCCTAAAAGTGAGGCAGTGCTGTAAGACACTGGGCTCTGCTCCTGGCTCGGGGGCTCCTGCTTCCCACTCACTCTGAGGTCCCACCAAGTGTTCATTGGTAGAGCTGAGGCCTGGGGCAGGCATTTCAGCTGGAATACAACATCCAGACACTGCCTTGCCCTTTGGAACGTTTTCCACCCTCCAGCCGCCAACGATTTGCATGGAGCCGTGCACAACGTGGTGTTTTAGAGAGGGGAAACCGAGGCACAGAGCGCCGATGGCAGCTTTGCTCACGGCTGCTGTAGGACAGAGTCACCGGAGCCCCAGAGCTGACTCTGACCTTGGGGAGAGGCGGCCCAGGTTGGGCTTTTTGGCATCCTTGGGATGTGCTGAGCACGGCCTGTGGTCTGCCCACAACAGAGTCATGCTCCCATTGCGCCCCACGCTCCTTTATGGAAAGTCCCAAGGTGTCACCACTGGTGTTTGAGACAAACTGGGAGGCTGAGGGCTGCACCCTGCGTTGGTGGAGGTCACCACATTGGAGAACCAGGACAATGCTCCCTGAGCTGTGCAGGGATCACCTGTGCTCGTCCCCGTGCTCCTGGCTGGGCGGATGCAGCCCGGAGTGCCAGCCAGCCCATCCATATTTATGCCTGACATTAATTTCCATCCATTTCAATATTTTATGAGCGTAACAATTAAAAAAAAAAAAAAAAAAGGAGTTCAGCGCTCGTTGAGACATAGAAATAATTGGGTGTTGATGGTCCTGGCACGCTGCCATGCAAATCCCGGGAGCTGTTGGTGCTCCCCATGCCCAGGAAATTGCCACAACGGTGCACGAACCCGGCTGGCCCCATGGGTGGGGATGGACAGTGCCTGCCCCAGGGCTCTGCTGCCTCAGGCCAGCCATAGCTCCAGGGCCTGGTGAGGCTCTGGAGATCCCCCTGGGGCAGCTGGCACTGGGTTTAATGTGGGAATAGATCCAACCTGCACCGGGCTGGGTGTGGGCAGCAGGAGGTGAGGGGCGGCATGGATTCTGCTATGTTGGAGCTGATGGTGGGAATGAGGTGGGGGAGGCAGAGGTGGATTTCCACCTGGGATGCACTCCTTGCTTCTTCATCTGGTGTCCTGCCAAGGTCGGGGCATCATGGGCATACCAAAGGGTCAATATCTGCCCAGTGGGAGGGGGGCGAAGGGGCGTGGGGCTGGCCCCCACCCTGTCAGGAGTCTCAAGATGTCACCTGCCTCTATCCCCCAGACACCGTGGCCTGCGTGGACCCTGAGGAGTGCACCCGTGTGTGCGGGGCCGCCGTGGGCTGCTCCAACATCGCCTACCCCAAGCTGGTGGTCGAGCTGATGCCCAGTGGTAGGTGGGTGCGAGGGGGTGACTCCATCTCCACCGGGCTTTGCTGCACCCCGGGGCTGCTGCCGGGGCTCGGATGTTGGGGGGGACCCCATGGATGGTCTGGGAGGGTCTGTGCATGGCATGACCCTCCGAGGGTCGCTCCAGCAGTGAGGTCAGGGGATGTGAGGTCCCGACATCCCGGGGTGCAGGGGACTGTTCCCAAACCCCATCCTTCCCGCAGGGGAGATCCCGGCGAGTGGCTGCAGAGGGATAGGCACCATCCCATCCCATCCCATCCCTCCCGGTTCAGCAGCTCCCTGACTTTCCCTCTCTCCCGCAGGGCTGCGGGGTCTGATGATCGCGGTGATGATGGCAGCGCTCGTATCCTCCCTGACCTCCATCTTCAACAGTTCCAGCACCATC
>VZTN01035281.1:329762-355254 GCA_013400515.1 Erpornis zantholeuca | reverse complement strand
CTTCCGATCTGTCCTCGGCCCGGGCAGACAATAACAAGGAGCGAATCTGGGTCACGGCTTCAGCTGGGCTGTGCCGGGGCTGTGCGGAGGCTTGGCTGGAGCAGCGGCCGCAGGAGCGGCTGTTTCTTGGCATCCTCCGTCTCCGGAGGGTGGGAAGGAGATGGGCAGCGATCCCGGGGAATTGGGGTCCCGCATGCTCCCCCTTGGGAAGCGGGGCGCTTGTCTCGGGGCCTGCTTAGCCCCTCCCTGGCACTGGCTTCGCTGCCGGTGACAAGGGTGTGACAAGGCAGGACAGCTTTCCCGAGGATGGATAATGAATGTTTGCGAAGGGCTTTGCCCGCCCGGGGCGGGAGTCGCTGCTGCGGTGGATCCCGGAGAACTTCCTCAGTGTCGGGTGATTGGTGCGAGCAGGACGCTGTGGAGAGCAGGGATAGAGCCAAGGAAATGTGCTTGGGAGAGGGGAAAAAAGCTGTTTGAGGTTTTCCTGCCAGCGTGGAGAAAGGTGCGTTGGGTCCTGAGTAGCTGTCAGAGAGTCCCAACTGCCCCCAGACCCACCAGGGTGGGGATGCCACATCCTGGGATCATGGTTTGGGCTAGAAGGATCCTTAAAGTTCATCTCGTTCCAGCCCTGAGGAACAGGCTTTGATTGTGGGATGGGAAAGGGCTCTCATTTCCCGGACCTGGGGATTTGAGCTCCTGCTGCGGCCGTGGTGCCTGGCTGGAAACTCCTGCTGGTGTTGGATGCTGCTCCACGCCAAGGTGGTGGTGTGGTGATGGGAATACCTGCTCCTTCCCGAATTCCCCCAGCCTGGGCTGTGCCGGGTGCTGCTCTCCATTCCCTGCCCGGATCAGCAGGACTTGGCCACCTGGCACACCCAGCTCCCGCCTCACTCAGACATTCCTGCTTTTCCATGATCTTTTAGCCTCAAGACCAGGTTGGACAGGGCTTTGAGCAGCCTGGGAGAGTGGAAGTTGTCCCTGCCCATGGCAGGGGTGGAACAAGATGAGATTTAAGGTCCTTTCCCATCCAAACCATTCCATCATTCTTTGATTCTATCCTCTGTGGCTCATAGACATTCCAAACAGAGGGATTTCTCCTTCCCCATGGATCAGGGTGTGCATTTTATGCTCAGGCTGGCTCCCCTTCCTGCAGCACCAGGCAGCAGTGGGAGTTCCAGCTAGAGCTGCTTTCATGGCTTTATTTTTCTTTTATTTTTTCTTACTTCTGCTTTTCGAGATGAACAGATGGAGCTGTAGGAAATTTTGTGGATCTGTAAATAAGCTGGGCTGAACTATAAATACAACAGCTTTGGGATGGGTCCTGCCCAGGCTGGGCCCAAAATCTGGGGTCTGGCCAATGCCTCGTGTTTCAGAGGAGGGTGATGCTGTGGGGTGTGGCTGGGATTTGGGCAGGAATGGGGTCAGGGTGGTGTCGGGGATTGACACCCCTCTGTCACAGCCTGGCCAGGGGAGCTGAGCATGGGGGAGCTCAGCCCACGTCCCCAGCTCCCAGCTGGGTGCCTTGGCTGGACATTGCAGTGCTGAGAGCATCACCCAAACCTGGCCAGAGAACCCAGCATCCACTTCTGGGGGCTTTTCATAGCAAAAGTGCCCATTTCTCCTTGGAGGCTCAATTTAGCAGCCCCCAGAGCTGTGCAGGGGTCTGGGAAGTGCTGGCCCACCTGAGATGGAGCAGGCAGTGGCATAATCAGCATTCTCCGTGGTGCTGGGAATGTCACCAGCAGCGACCCACCTGCATCCCCAGGCAGCACTGGGACCAGCATTGGGACCAGCACTGGGACCTGACCCCTGATTTTGGAGATCCTCCACAGCCACAGAGATGCTGCAGGTGCAGGGAGGTGACAGGAATGTCACCTGCAGCACCTCACTGCCACTCGCAGGGTGGTCACGGTGGTGCTGGTGGCCCTCAGCGTGGTGTGGATCCCCATCCTGCAGAGCTCCAGCGGTGGCCAGCTCTACGTGTACATCCAGGCTGTCACCAGCTACCTGGCTCCCCCTGTCACCGCTGTCTTCGTCCTGGCTGTCTTCTGGCCCCGAGCTAACGAGCAGGTACACAGCTGAGGTGGCCCTGGGGACAGCCTGGGGACACGGGTGGTACCAACACCCCCCTGTCTACCCTGCTCCCAGGACACTGGGGATCAGCGGGCTGGGGAAGGAAGGAGGAGGCGATGCTGGAGGGGCTGGGGACAGAACTGAGCCTGGCTGGCATTCCCCAGAGAGCTGAGGGGTGTCTGGTGCCTGAAGGAGAAGGCAGCTGCTGCCTTGTATGGTCACCAAGTGTGGCATGGAGCTGGCATCCCCTTGGAGGGGGGACCAGGGCTTGGCCCTGCCTCAACGCACAAGGACCACTCCACCCTCTCTTAGGGCAGGCTGGAGGGGGCAGCTCCCAGGGGGTTTGTCCCCACTGTGGGGTGGCCATCCCCATCTAGTCACCTGCCGTGGGCCTTGGCTTTGCAGGGAGCTTTCTGGGGCCTGATGACAGGGCTGGCACTGGGACTGGCCAGGATGGGGCTGGAGCTGGCCCACCCCACACCGCTCTGTGGGGTGCCTGACCAGCGGCCGTGGCTGCTGGCTGACATCCACTACCTGCACTTTGCTGTGCTGCTGGCCACTGTCACAGCTGCCATCGTGGTGGGGGGCAGCCTGCTGACCCCCCCAGTGCCCCCAGCACAGGTGAGTGTCGGTGTCACCCTCTGCACCCCGAGCTCAGCTGGTGCTCCCCATGGCGGGGTCAGCCCTGGGAGGGTTTTCCCAGCAAATCTCTGCTTTCCAGCTGAAGGATCTCACCTGGTGGACCCTCTCACGGGAACCCCCTCAGCCCTCCATGTGTGGCACAACCCATGATGGTAAGTGTGTCCTCAGCAGTGTCAGGCCAGGGGGAGCAGCCTCTCAATGCCTGCCTGTAATGGGCAGCAGGGTGGCATTGACACCCTGTGCCTCAGTTTCCTCAGGAATGTGCCACCTGCCAGGACTTGGCTGTCCCCAGGGTCATCTGTCCCCTACACTCACCATCTTTCTGTGCCAGGTTCCTGTTCAGCCAGCCTGGACACCCAGCAGCCACACAAGGCCGTGGGACCCCCGGCTGTGGCCCTTGAGGACAGCACGGAACCACCATTCTGGGCCCGTGTCTGTGGCATCAATGCCATTGTCCTGATGTGTGTCAATATCTTCTGTTATGCCTATTTTGCCTAGAGCCGTGACAGCCTCTGGGGTGGGGAAGAGGTGCTTGGAGAGGGGAAAAATGTGGATTTGGGTGGCAGTTTTTACTTGTTTGGGACGTGATGTTTAAATCCACTGTGCAGCGAGTTGGGTGTTCTCAGCACTCTGCGGACCCTGAGTGCATCCCAGGGGGTGTGAGGTGTGGGGGGCATTTGTGGGGGCAGAAAATCCCTGGGAGGGGTTTGGAACCAGTATTAGGGTGGGGAAATGGGGACTGCAGGGAAGTAAAACCACAGCAAAGCAGCAGCTGCGTGACTGGAGGGATGGGATCACCTCAGTGTGCTGGGAAAGGAGCAGCCGCACTCGAGGGCAAAACCCAAACACGTTTTACTGGCCCTAAATAAAAAATAATATAAAAAAGCGCCACAATTTGCAGCCACGAACAGCAACTGCAGCACAGAATCCCCCTGGATCAGCCTTCCCTGGTACCCTGAGTCCTGGAATGCTTCCATGGATCCTGGCTGTGTCCTGGCTGCCTGCAGCCCTCCCTGGAGCCAGGGCTTTGCTTATGGGATCCAGAGAGGAGCCAAGGTTTGGGGTTTGGGGCTCACTCCCTCTGTTGCTGTCATCCCACCAGATTGTGGCTCTGGAAAAGTTTTTATGGCTGTGGTTGAACACTCCATGCTCCCTCCCTGGGGAGCGCTGCTGCCAGCCCCATCCCGGGGCTCTTGGGGTCAGGGAAACTGGGGAGCCACAGCTGATGTTTCAGGTGCCCCCTGGCACAAGGACCCAGCGTGGTGGCACTGGGACAGGCACCACTGTGGGGACAAAGGGACACTCAGTGTGTGGGCACGAGGCAGCTCTGGTGAGTGGGGACTGCGGGGCTGGGTCCTGCCCGGTCACCTGCAGCGTGCTGAAGGTCACTTGTGGATGGGGTGGACGTAGTTCCGGGGGAAGAGCCCAACACGGCCGTAGATCTTCCCCTGCCACCAGTTGGGGTCGGGAGTGTCCAGGACCTCGATGATGTCCCCGCGGAGGAAAGGCAGCTGGGAGCCCTCCTGGGCTGAGAAGTCAAACTGGGCTTGCACGAATTGAGGTCTCTTCACCTGCAGGGAAGCCAAGGGCAGGGGTTGGGGGGAGGAGAGGGGTCCCCATCTGCCAACCCCCAGCACTGGGTAGCACTGCCTGGGTCCTCAGGGTAATAGGGACATTGTGCCACCATGGGACGAGGACCAGCTTTGGGGTGCTTGCTTTGAAGAGAGACAGAAGCCAGGGAAATCCTGCCATGGGAAGAGCAGAGTGTTGGGGACATCCCCAGGTACAGGAAAGAGCCTGGGGTGCAGGGCACAGTCAGAGATGCAGGGGAACACCCCGAGGTCAGGGGAACACCGTGGACACAGGGGAGCACCCCAAGGCACAAGACTCCCTGTTCTTGCTGCTGGGAGACCCAAGATGGTGCCCAGGGCACTCTTGGAGGCAGCTGGCACCCCTCACCTCCCCAGGTCCTTCCAGGTGCTGAGCCTCCCCCAGCCCAGCTCCCAAGGTCCAGTTTTGCCACTTCCACAACCACTGCCCCAGGGCTTGGCTTTGCTGGAGTTTGGCTGTGCCCTGTCCTGATCCTGCCCTGGGCATCACCCCTGGCCTGAGGGAGGGTGATATGACCTGCCCCACTGAGCTTTTCCAGGAGCTCTTCCTCCCTGCAGCACTGCCTGTCTCGGGCTGCTGCACCCTCTCCTGCTCCTCATCCCCATGAGCCAAGGGCCAAGTGCCAACCAGGGAAGTCCCTGTCCCCCTCTGCAGGGACACTGAGCCTCGAGAGGGCTCACGCAGGGGTTTGGGACCAGCCCATGGCCCCATCCATGGCGGTACCTCCTCGGTCTGGTCTTCATCCCGCAGGAAAATCTGCTGCTCTTTGGCAATTGTGGTCATCCTGTAGAAATCCACCAGCTCGTTGAGGGAGTTGAACTTTTCCTCCCAGAGGAAATATTTGCCGTTCCTTTCCCGGAGCACCTTGAAGTGCTGGACATGCTTCCCGTAGCTGCGGAAGGAGGATGGATGTCACCCCGGCCTTGGGATGCTGGCAGCACCCCCTGAGGTGGGTAAAGCCCGAGGGTGCTGGCAAGGTCAGGATGAGCCCGTGGGTCTCATTGCACCCTCCCTGCCATGGTGGAGGTGACGGTGGCACTGGGGTCATTCCTGGCCCTGTAATGAGGACCTGCAGCTGAGAGCTGCTACAACTCATCCCACAGGCAGCCAAAGCTTGGTGCCCGGCCCTGGCACTGCGGGATGCCCATGGCCACGGGGATGGCAGCGTGCCAGCCATGTGGAGGGCAGGTGGCTTTGTCCAGGGCCACATCTGAGGAAGAGATGAGAGCTGCAGGTCTCAGCACATGCCAAGAGGAGGCTTCAAAGGCTGGGACTGCCCTCCTGGGGACCCCCGCGCTGCAGGAGGACAGGGCAGGCAGGATTTCCCTTGCTGCCACCCCGTAGGGTGTGCCTGGGGTGGCAGGTTGGGGTGCCCACCCTGCAGGGCCCCGGCGCTGCCAGGCCCCCGGGCAGGGGCAGGACCGGGCCGCGCTGCTGGTGACGCACGGCGGAGCGCGGCTCCCTTTCATTATGGGCAAGAACCTCCCGAAACGTTTAATTAGGGATTAAAAGGGTGAGAAAGTGCCTGGCTGGCCCGGGGCAGGCCCCTGCTCCCCCATCCGGGGCAGGGAAGGGGTGAGATGCCCCGGAGACAGGCTCTGCCCGTTGTACGGCCCTGGCTGCGAATCCCGAAGTCATGGGGATGCTCCGGGCGCCCTGTTCCCCCGGGCCGTGTCCCCGGGCTGTGCCTGCAGCTCGGCCCCAGCCCCGTCATCACCCCCAGGGGTGTGTTTAGGGGTGTCCCTGCGAAGGACCCCGAGCGAGGCAGCGGGGCAGGGAGCGGGAAGCAGCGGGGCTGGAGGCGGAGCTGCGGAGGAGAGGAAGGAGGGGAAGGTCCTGTGGGAGGCTGTGGCTGGATGTGTTGGGGACGCGGCTCCGCAGCCCCTTGGCAACAGGGCAGGGCGCTCCAGCACACACGAGGGTGCCCCGACGCCTCGGTCCCCAAAGCGGGGGCTGCAGGGACGCCTTCCCCTCCTGCCACGTGTCCCAAAGACACTCACCTGACGGAGAGGGAGAACTCGCCCGGGGTGCTCTCGCTGTCGCGGATCAGGAAGGCTCCCAGGTGACTGCGCTTGAGCAGCCGCTCCTCTGCCAGGTGCCGGGAGATCCTGCCCGCGTACCACCTGCGAGGGGCACCGGGCTGAGCCCCGCGGGCACCCTGGGACACCCCAGCGCCGCATCCCCACCCTGCGGGATGGGGGAACCGAGATGCCCGCTGCCGGCGGGAGCGGGATCTCCATCGGGCTCCTCACAGGACAGGGACCTTCCCCCGGCAGTTTCTCCCTTCCCTCCCCCTCCTGGCTCATCCCGGCATTTTCGGGGGGGCACCGCAGGGTGCTGTGGGTGCGCTGCCCCCATCGCGCAGAGCCAGCGCAGCGTCACCGACAGCCGCGACCGCATCCTGTCACCCGGCCTGTCACCCCGCCCGCCCCGGCCCCCGCGCTGCTGCCTGTCCCCTCCCCCGCGTCCCCTGGCCCCTCGTGGGAACAGCCCTTCCAGGTGGTGAGTACAAAACTCTCGGTGCCAGGATAAATCCCCCCTGCCTGCCCAAACGAGCTGCAGGAGCAGTCCCCCCGTGTCCTGTCCCTGCCAAGGCTGGGCCCGGGTGTTTCAGGCCCCTGGGCCATGAAGATTCTCTGCTACTGTTAAAATTTCCCGGTGAATGATTAGCCACGGAGTTTAGCACAGAGCATCTCCCAGTGGCAGCCCTCCAGGTGCTGCACGGAAGAGGCTGTGTCTCGCCCATCCCGGGTTGATATCCCAAGCTGGAGAAGCAGTGGGATGTGCCCCGGGCTGCCCCGAGCCCATGCGTTCACTCTGGCATTTAAATGTGATTTATCGGGGGTAATGATACATAAAACACAGGTTCACTCTGGGGTAAATTAAGCTGGGCTTTAATAACACGGTAATAGGATTGCATTTAATGCAGTCGTAATCCCATAACACTTTGCTGTTCCCCAATTATCATTTATTTAGTGGCAGCTCGGTGTGAGGGTTTTGGGGGTATGTGGATGTTCTGCTGCCTCCTGTTCCCTTGGGCTGTGGTGGCATTGGCAGACTGACCCTGCAGGCAGACCCCATTTCTGTGACTCAGTTTCCCCATGTGTGGGACTACCCTGGCTAGCTGGCAGACCTTTGGGAATTAGGATCCACTGTTGGGATTGCTGCCGGGATGGTACTTACGGGTGCGGCTTGACCCTGATGTAGTTCTTGGGGACAAAGCCCTCGCAGCCAAACAGCTCAGCCTTGTACCAGTTCTGGTCATCTTCCATGTTGAGGATCTGAGGCGGGAGAGGTGCAGGGAGGTGTCAGCCCGGCTGCCTTTCCCCCGGGAGAGGAACTGAGTGGGACCCCATTGCTGCCCCAGACTCCACAACACCCACCAACCATCCCCCGGGGAAAGGGCACTCTGACAGTGCTGACACGGTCTGGGGGATTTGGGGTCACCTGTACAGAGCTGGAAGGTGCCCAGTGTTGTCCCAAACCCCTGCCCAGGCAGTGGGTGAAATCTGTCCCTGCAGCAGCCGGGACATCAGCCAGGCCCCCGCGTCCCCCGGGACGGTGGCAGTGGGTGCTGACACCACTTCCGTGTGACAACATTTTCCAGCCTCCCACGCAGGGGCCCAGGGCCGGCACAGCTGTGAAAACAGGATCTGAAACCCCGTGTTGGGGCACGGGGAAAACACGCCGGGAGGCAGGGGTGGCATGGCGGGTTTGGGGCTCTGGGTTACAGCCGGGCTCTGCCCTCGCCCTCTCCGGGGGGCTACAGGGTGCCAGGGGTGCAGGAGGTGAATCAATATTTAACAAATCAGAGGAGCCAGAGAGGGATGAGCAGATGGGCAGGATTGGGTGCCCGCACTCCCATCGCAGGGCTGCTGCCCCCGAGGCATGTTCTGAGCTCCCCTGAAGCTTTTTGGGATTCCCAGGTGGCATCTAAGGTGGCATGCCTGTGCCTGGGTGGGTGTTTGGGTGCATGCTCCCTGCTGCCTAATCCCTGTGACCTCCAGTGCCCTCCGGACAGGGAAAACATGTCCCAGCCCTGGGGGGCTGCCACAGAGCACAGATAGCCACTGTGGCACTGGTAGCCAGGGAGGCCACCGGCCATGTCCCACCTGGGGGTGTCCCCCTCTGGAGATATGCTGGATGGCACAGACAAGCAGGGAATGCTCCTCCACGCTCCAAAACCCTCGAGGCTGGCTCCTTACATCCCACACAAAACCCCAGAAGCAATGAGGTGAGGGACAAAGAGCGCTGGTGTCACCACGTGCCCACTCTGTCTCCCAAAACAACACCATCCAACCCCCCTGGCTGGTGACCCCTGCCCGCGGTACCTTCAGGATGTCCCCTTTCTGGAAGGGCAGCTCGTCCTTCTCCGTCGCCTGGAAGCTGTACAGGGCCACCGACTCCATGGCTGTGGCGGGGTCCCGGGGCTGCCTGGGGCTCGCACCCCGCAGGGCTCTGGGGTCGGGGCTGAGCACACGGTGCGGCGGCGCCGGCGGGCAGGAAACCGCGCTGATGTCAGCGCTGCCGGGGCACCACGCGGGCCCTGCCGCGGCCACAGCTGCCCAGATATGCGGGGGAGGCGAGGGAAGCCGTGCCAGCCCACCCGGGTGCCAGGGGACCCGCGTGCCAAAGGATGGCGGCAGGGTTTGGCATTTCCTCCGCGGTGAGTGGTGGGCAGCAGCCGGGGCTTGGATGGGAACGGGACGGTGATGGGCTGGGCACGGGTTGAGGATGCTGGGAAGGGTGTTTGGAGAGCACGGGCAGTGCTGAGTGGGGAGTCTCTGGTGTCTTGGAAGGGCTGAGCTGCCAAAAGGGGACTTGGTGGAATGGTTGTTCCAGAAGAAAGTAAATGGCGGCGGGTGGGAATGGCGGAGGCGGAGGGAGGTGGGTGGATGCACGCACCTGGTTTCTTTGGAATTCAGAGCGAACACTCTGTGTCTCAGCTCTGAGCAGCGAGCTTTCGGCACAACTGATATTGGCTTTTTGGGCTGTGGCCCCTCGGGAGGTTTGATTTCTTCCAGTTTTCTTCTGCAGGGCTAGGGAATAAAAAATTCCTTTTAGACTAAAACTGAGCACTAAAACTTCCTGCTGCTCCCGTGGGCGTCAGGCACAGAGTCTGCAGGGCTCGCACGCCGGGTATCATTCCCAGGAGGAAGGTCTCCGGAGCTGTTCAGCCTTCCTGTGTGTGGGCAGGGGCATGGAGCACACGGAAAATCTGCCAGACACTGCCTTGCTTTGCTGAGAGGAATTAAACCCAGGACAGCTGCAGCGCAGTCCCTGCCCATGGATTTGGGCATTTTCCAGCGAGGAGCAGGATGCTGCTGCCATCTGCCCGGGGTGGGATGAGCCATGGTGCTTGTAGGGCCACTGTGGGGACGTGGGCTTGGCGATTCGCCTCTCCCAAACCTTAATCCCGCTTCCTGACAGCATCTGAAAAGCAAATGCCCTGTAACACCCCTGTAACTGAGCCACTTCCAGGCTCCCAGTGCCCGTGGGAAGTGGAGAGGGATGTGCAGGGTGTCCCTGGGTGTCCTCACACCCAGCGAGGCACAATCCCCAATGGTCCCAGGGGACACAGAGATGCTGGGAAGGCCAGGAAGGTCAGGAGGCCGTGGGAAGAGGCTCCGAGTGTGCTCGTCTGTCACATGGAGGATGGGACTCAGCAAATCCCCATGTTCCAGAGAGCCCCAGGGGATGGGAATGCAGCAGGAAATAATCTCGGGATGAGCTTCCTCTGCCCCTCAGCAGCATTGGGGAGGATGGAGTGGGATATTCCCTGGGGAAAGCAGCCCAGCAGAGCCTCTGTTCCACCCTGCTGCGGCCAAGGGCCTGATCCTGTCCGTGGTCCATCAGCCCAAACTGGATGATGCAAAGGCCACTCCGAGCCACCCCCGGTGGGGAACAGGGCAGGAGGTGTCTGGGCTGTTGGTGTGGGAGAAACCTGCAGCCCAGGAGGTTAGTGGGGTGACAATCAGCTGTGCCAGGGGTGGACACCAGGACCAGTTTTGGGATTTGGCTTCCTATGGCACCAAGAAGACTGGGGGGGCACCTTGGGGTGTCCGGGCTGGAGCCACATATGGTCCCACAGTGGCTGGGAGGGGGCACAGGACAAGTGGGGTGACAGAGGATCCTCAGGCCTTGTAGCAGTGGCCAGACTCAGGACCGGAGCAGGATAGGATCCTGCCAGCAGATGGCAGCAGTGCCCCAAGGGACACTGGGGACACCGGGGACACTGGGGACAGCGCCACCTGCCCCTCCACTCAGGCTCTAATGTCGCCCCTTTGTCATCTCTGTCCTGTCACCTCCTACATCACACCCTGTCCCGACCCCCTTCGCTCGCTCCAATCTCTCCTGCTGCCCTGGCCATGGTCCCCGTGCAGGGTCCAGGTCCCTTCCCATCGCTTGTGGCCCACTCGTTTCTTGCTGTCCCTCGCAGCTGCCTGAGCACACGTGGTCACTGTGGGGGTGACAGCAGCACCTGCGCCCCAGGAGAGGCTGGGCTGATGCCAGAGCACTCTGTGGCCCCTGTTCTGGTTTGGGAGCCAAACTCTGCAGTGCTCAGCTGGTCCCTGGGTACCCCATCGCAACCTGGTGTGCTGGCTGTGAGCCCATGCCTGGCAGGGTGGGATCCTGGGGGATCTGCCCCTCATCCCTGTGCCCTGCACATCCCCAGTGTTCAGAGGGACACAGGAGGCGCCACATGGTTGCTGTTGGTTGGGTGTCAAAGCTTGAACTTTGGAGCGAGGTGTTGAGCTCAGCTCAGGCTGCAAGGAGATCCCAGCGGATGCTACGGATCACCCGAGGGCAGAGCAGAGGGTGGGAGCCCACCCTGCCCTGGGTTTGACCACCAGCTTGGACTGCCTCTCCTTCTGCTCAGAGGAGTTCTGTGACCCTGGGGACAGGTGGAAGAAGGTACCAGGGGCTCTGGCATTGCCCCTTCCTGGCTGTAGGGGATTCCAGGCATTGGGAGCTGCCTGGAACTCCTGCTGACTCCCGGGTTGCCCAATCTGCCCAGCCCCGTTTCATCAACATCCTGTGTTTACCTGGCTGCAAAATCCCCATGCGGGAGGGAGGAAGAGGAGGGAGGGAGGGAGCCTCTTCCCCTTCCGCTGGGGCCTGGGGAGCTTTGTTATGGAGGCCACTCTGGGCTTCCCAGCTCCCCTCCAGTGGCTGCCTCAGTGACCCCTTTCTCTGCCCATGGAAGAGGAGGGGGTGTCTCAAGCCTGGCTTTGCCTCCAGAGGGGCTTTGAGCTGGGCCTGGATGGTACAAGGCTGGGCAAGGTGAGCTGGCTCACTGCAGACCCGGGGTTTTGCTCCCAGAGCAGGGAGAGGGATGGATCCTGCCCCACAACGCAGCACTGTTCTGGGGATTGGGAATGCAGCACAGCTGGGATTCAGGCTCGTGCTGGGGATGGTGCGTATGGATAAATCCAGGCACATGGGTCAGGTGTAGCTGCCTGCGTGCCCAGGGATGGAATCAGCCTTTCTGTTGGGGATCCGGATGTCTCGAGGAAGCAGGAGCCCCACTGAGGCCCCGTGCAGAGAGGAAGCAACATCCTGGGCTAGAAAATGCCATGTCAGGGACCCTAAGCAGGATCTCAGCATCAGCACTTTCCCCCTGGAGCAGAGGCCACGTCGGTGACTCCTGAGCGTCAGATCTCATGCGTAACCCAACTTCTCAGCCCACACCGAGGAACTGGTGTCACAATTTACACCCTGGTGTCACTAAGGACAGAGGATCAGACCCCTCTGAGCCTCACAATCATCACACAGGACCTGTAGGAAAACGTTTACAGGAGGAGCAGAGCCAGTTGGCCACAGTGTGTCCAGCATGGCTACAAAAGGCTCCTTGAGGTGTTGGTGGCCGCCAGATGTGGAGCTACATCTCCTTGGGGTCAGCATGGATGGCTGGGGCTGGTATTGGGGTTTTTGGGCTGATAAATCAGAGCAGGGCCCGCTTGCCTGTGGTATAGGTGGGTTGGGAATGGGACTGTGCTCCCATGAGAGAAGCCTGAGGGCAGCAGGCTGGTGGTGGGACCTCGCTTTCAGCATTTGGCCCCAGAAATGGATCTGGAAAAGGACTGGAACTCATGAAGTCTTGGGTGTGGTATTCAACCTCAAACATACAGGAAAGGATCACGGAGAGGGTCATCCCAAACAGCCTCCTCAAGAGGGACGCAGCCTTGGATGGTGTCTGGGAAAGGGCCAAACACCATTTTGGTGAGGAGGGAGAGCCCAGACAGAGCAGCCTCAGGGGGACACACAGTGGGGGCTTCCTGGGAGTTCCCAGGACTCAGTTTTGGGCTGCTGGGTGAGGTCGCTGTCAGTGCCTGGCTATGGGCATGGCTGGGATGGGGGCTCAGGCCAGGATTGCTTACAGAGGTGTGAACCATTAACGAATTAATCATCAGGGCCAGCACAGGCAGAGGTTATTTGCCTCCCTGGGCCCTATTAAAAGGACACGGAGGACACTTACTGGGTTTGGGCTGAAGAGGAGGGAGTGTTTTCTATTGTGGCTGTGTCTGGGAGCTACTACCCCAAAAGCAGGTGAGCTGTCCCTCTGTATGGTGGCTGTGTCTTCCCTGGTGTGACCTGGAGAGGGTGGAGCTGTCCAGATCCACCTGGAGCAGGTATTCGGTGTCTAGCTAGCAGCAGATTTTGTATGCTTCATGGATGTGGTGTCATGGTCCTTGGCTCTGTCCTGGGACCTTGCTGTGGTCACTGACACACCTGGGGGGAACTCTGGGACCTCCTGGGTGCTCTCATGAGAGTCGGGCTCTGTTTTAAGCTGTCGGAGGAATGTTCTCCACTGAATCCTGCTCTGGAAACGTCTGATGGTGACAGTGAGCAACTGTGTCTGGCCTCCAGCCTTCATCCTTAGTGCTGGGCTGCCAGCCTGGGTTATGGAGAAGGCAAGGTCCCCATACTAAAATTTCCTAGATAGGCTGGTGCTGCAGCATGGATGGGAGTGGGGAATCCTCTTCCAGCTCTCGTGGGTCCTCAGAAACTACTCCCAGACAGCTGAAGCTGGAAATCCCCACAGCAATGCATTCTGTCAGCGCAGCATGGAGGTGCAGAGGGTCACAGCACTGCTCTGATTCACACGGGAGACAAATCAGAAGGTCCCTTTAACTGGAAATTTCCAAAGAAACCAGGCAGGAGGTGTGGGATTTGGGTGTGGAGGCTGTTTGCTGTCAGTGTTTGCCCATGGGGGAAGGCTGCTCGCCCTCGGCATGGGCTGGCGGAGTAACCACCCATGGGCAGGGGAGCTCCGCGGCTCCCACAGGGCTTGTTTTAGGCGAACCGGGAGTTTGGTCACATCCAGACACAGCCCGGGGCCTGAACGGATTCCAAGAATCTCCCCCTCAACGAGAGCATCTGTTATTTTTCTAGGAATTAAAAAGAAAAACCCACCCCAGAAGCCTGTGCCGCGTGCGTAGGTGAGGGGATCGTGCTGTCACTGTTCTGTCACCGCCGTGACTCACCCGGGGAGGGGGGGGCTGCGATTCCCGGGAACACAAAAAAATTGTAGGGAGAAATTGTGAATGATTGCTGGCTGCCGGTGACTGAGCTCTCCAGCGGGGTAGTCAAATTTCGGTTCCTCCTTAGGGCTAGGCTGGTTAACAAAGAAGTTATTAATAACCAATTAAGCCACAGCTCACGTCATGCCTTCCTCTGGAAGTGTGGCAAGAGCAGCCCTGGTTCCTCCTTTGGCTCTGGACCCACCCTGTGGTTTTGGGGGGACATTTGGGGAGGTGTCCCCTCCCTGCAGAACCGCTGGGGGTGGGGGGGACATGCCCAGGTGACATTTCCCAGGGCTGTGGGGGATTGCCAGTACCGAGGTGACTCGGGGCTGGGCCATGGTGCGTTTGGCTGAGCTGCTGGTGGGAGAGGAGCCATGTGTGTCAGGAATTTGGGCAGTGCCAGGGCAGATGGTGACAGCCGTGGGGACAGCTAGTGGCTGGAGGGAGGAGGAGGTTCCCTCGCTGGCCACTCGCTCAGGCTCAGATGTGCGTGGGGCCACATCCCGGGCAGCGCAGGAGGCGGAGGGGCTGCTGGAGCGGGGCCCACCGGGAGAATACGCGGAGTGCCGGATGCGCCGCGAAACCCCAGAGAATCCGGGCACTGTGCTCCTCCTGAAACTGCCTATTCAGGGCACAGGCGGGCAGGACAAGAGGGAGGAAGCGGAGGGAAGATGGAGCACTGAAGGCCTCTGTGTCTGGCCGGACGGATGCAGGTGCAGCTGTGGATTCCCCGGATGCTCTGCGCTGCCCTTTCCTGCGGGGAAGCAGGGGATGCACTCGGGAGTCCCCCCAGAGTCCCCAGCCCTGCTGTCACTCTGATTTATTCCTGTTGCCACAGTGTCCAGTGCTGCCTTTTTTCCTATAGGTCTGCGTGGGTTCTCTGAAGTCTCTTCCAGGGTTGGGCTGTCCCTCACTGCTCTGACCTCTCTTCCCTCCTCAGCTGAGTATCTGTAGGAAATGTTTAGTAATTAGCTGTGAAAACCCTGCCCAGCCTGTCATCAGCCGGGGCTGGAATGAGCAATCAGCCTCAAAGGTTACATGGGAGAATCCCCACACGTGGCCTTGCCTGTCCCAACCCACACCGAGCTGCAGCATCTGCTGCCCTCTGGAAAGCCAAGCTGCTGCTTTGGTGGCACAGCCCCCTCAGGGCACTTTCCTGAGTAGAGATTTTCGCCTGTGCAAGGCAAGAGGAAAAATGGAGTGCAGATTTTCTAGGAAGCCGCAATAAAACTGACGGATTCCTCCCTAGGGCTGTGTTGGGTTGTGATTTCTGACACATCGGCTGTGGCAATCCAGGGTAATTTCACTGAAGCCTCTCCAGATATCTGTGTGTAAATGAGAGCAGGATCTGGCCCGTGTTAAAGGAACACTGCCCAGGGGTTTGCTCCGAGGTGTGTGTTCTTGCTTTCTGCTCTCTTAGCAAATGCAGCACTCCTAGGAGGCAATTCTGCATCTTAAATAGAAAGCCGAGGCACTGCTTTCTCTCGAAATATTCCTGCAGAGCTGGAAGCAGCATTTGCTTCAGTGGAAGAGTTTGAGATCGCCAGGAAAATGGAGACCTGAGCCCCCTCCCTGTGAAGCTGATGGCACAGGAACAGTGTGGCTCTGACAGGGCTCGTAATGTCAGGCACTAATGTCAGCACAGGTAATAAAAGCCCTCCCCATGTAGGTGTGTTTGGCACATGCACAGAGATGGAATGATAAGCAAAGCATTTGGCAAAATCCTGTAAAACATCTGTTTCTACACAGTGTTCCTTTCGGCATCTGAAATGCAGATTTGTCGTCTTCCTTCCTCCCTCCTCTCTCTTCCTCTCTCTGGCTGAAAGAGGAACTGGGTTTGGGTTTTGCTGGTTTTTGGGCTTTGCTGGGGGGCTGATGGTCTTGGTCACTACAGGCTGAGCAACTCGTGGAGCTGCAGATGAGGTGGCAGTAGGACACACTGGTGTGTTATGTCCTTTTGTCATATTAATGTTAGATGATGATGTCCTGCTGTGCTGGAGGAGTGGCCCTGTTGGTCCTCCCTGCTGCAGGAACTGGGATTTCAATGCCATTTCATGTCAGGGGAGGTTTAGGTTGGATATCAGGGAACAGTTCTTCCCCAGAGGGTGGTGGGGCACTGACCAGGCTCCCTAGGGAATGGGCACAGCCTCAAGGCTGCCAGAACTCCAGGAGTGTTTGGACAATACTCTTAGGGACAGGGTGGGATTGTTGGGATGCCTGCATGGGGGCAGGAGCTGGATCATTGACCCTTGTGTGCTCTAGCTCAGGATACTCCATGATTCAGCCTCTGGCATTGCCTGGGCACAGGGGGCTGGAGGCACCACGGGGCACTGGATGCCTTGCAAGGTCTCAGGTGGGCAAGCTCCAGCTCCAAGTGAATGGGACAGTGTGGAGGAGAGCAGGGCTGGCAGCCATGTGAAGGGTGAGGTGGCTGGAGGAGCTCAGGGAACCTCTGGAGCAACAGGAACAGTCAGGACTGAGCACAAAGGACTGGGATCACTTGTGGGAGACCCTCAAAAAGAGCTTGGGAAGGGGCTACAGCCCCTCTCCAGTGTGGGCATCTGTGTCTTCTCCCTCTGGAAACCAGGAGATGAGCTCAGTTCCTCGCTGCTCCCTTGGCTGGGATCAGGAATGCAGCCTCCAGTGGTTTGCAGCTGTGCTGTTCTTGGCTCCCTGGGGCAGAGACAGTTCAGTAAATCGTTTTCGCATATGTTTAAATCTCCCTGAGCACCCCTGGGTGCTGAAGGCTTAGGGAATGTGCCAAGTGTCTGCAAGGCTCAGGGGAGGCTTTAGTCTTGAGGGTGGAGAACATGCTGGTCCATGGAGAGCCTGGGGAAAAGGGGGCTTACAGGGAGAGAGCTTCTGGGAGAAACCGAGGAGAGCTGAGGAAAACAGCATGTGGGTGCTGCCCTCAGCCTCTGCTCTCAAAAATGATAAACATGAAGGTCTGGAGCTGGGAGCCAATGTGTGGGAAGATAAGAACATTCATCCTGCTTAAAACCAGGTGTCCAGTCCAAAATCTGACACTGGTAGTGTTTATAGTGAATGTTTGAGGGTAACAGGAAGATATAACTGGAGAGGGAGTTTTCACAAGGGCATGTAATGATAGGATAAGGGGGAATGGCCTTAAGCTGAAGGAGGGCAGAGTTAGATTAGATATTAGGAATAAATTCTTCCCTGTGAGGGTGGGAAGGTGCTGGCACAGGGTGCCCAGAGAAGCTGTGGCTGCCCCATCCCTGGAAGTGTCCAAGGCCAGGTTGGACAGAGCTTGGAGCAACCTGGGATAGTGGAAGGTGTCCCTGTCCATAGGTGGGGGTTTGGAGCCAGATGATTTTAAGGTCCCTTCCTACCCAAACCAGCCTATGATCCTCTGATAAGAGGAAAAAGTGAGTGAGCAGACAGAATTCCACACTGTGTTCTTCTTGGATTCAGCAGCACAGGGCCAGGGCACCTCCCGAACTGGAGCTGTGTCTGCAAGATGCATCTTGAAAGAGGCACCGTTGAGTGACAGCATCTCCAGTTCCCTGCCTTCCCCCGGGCTCTGATCTCACAGCAAAACAAGAGGTCCTGCCCTGCCTGGAGGGAAAACACTGGAGTCTCACGTTTCTCTCTCAAGTGCAAGCTGGAAAAGCTGATGCAGACACGCTCGGGAACGCGCCTGTAATGAAGAGCAAGGCACAGGGTGTTTGTGTGGAAGTGCCTGTCAGTTTTCATTTAAGGGTCAGTTGGTGGCTTTGTGGAGGAAATCGCCTGCACAGCCCAGCCCTTCCTCCCCGAGTGCTGGAGATCGTGCTGAGTGCAGAGCACTGCTCAGCTGAGCTGTGCAGGTGCCACAAACCCTTCTTCTGGCCCACTGGTGACACGTGGGGTTTTCATGACATCAGGCATTTTGGGCTTCTTTAGTTTCAACCCTCCTGGATTGGCTCACTCGGCTTATGTTTCACCAAAGGCCACTTTCAGTGTTGCTAAAATCTGTTGTGGTTGTGCGTGGTTTGCACCCCATGCCCCTCCCAAAACGCTTTGAGTGACGTGAAAGCTTAAAAGAGGCTTCTTGAGGGACAGAGGAAACTCGCTGTCCGTAGCAACTTGCTCTGCTGTTATTTTTGATTGAGGTTATTGCGGTTTGTGCCCCAGAAGGGCTGTGCACAGCCAGTTCCCAGCAGTGCTGGAGTTTCCCTCTCACTGTCTTCTGTCAGAGACGTTTGATTTCTAAAAATCGGAAGGCAACAAACCTCTTTGACTTCTCATATTCACAGGGCCAGGGAGCAATCCTGTATTTCTCCATCTCAGTCCATAAGAATGTGGAAGCTTGTAGGAGTATTAATTACAGCCAATTATAACCTGCTTGACTGGCTACGGTACTCAAATGGCTCATGAGACTTGCTGTTGTTGAAGATGGACATTTTCCTTCAACCAAGGAGGAGCTCAGAGCAGGGCTGATGCATGGAGAGTGTTAGGATGGAACATGTTCTGGAGAAATTCTTGCCTGCAGTGCTGTGCAGTTTGTTTGCTTTGTGGAGTCCTGATGGCTTGTCATGAATCTCTGCCAGCCCAGCTGGTGAATTTTTTAAATCTTCTTGTTTATCACACGGGGATTGTGTATTTACAGCTCTGCGCTGTTGTTTAGGGGTTTTTACAGAGTGAAAGTTCCTGGGAAGCCCTGTTGAGGATGAGATGGGGCAGCAGAGACATGTTTAGAGCCACAACTGTGCATGCAGATATTGAAAGTTTCAACTGGCTTTGTGAGCCTGGGAATGGAGGAAGTTACTTGCAGAAGTGGGAATCAGAAACCCAGAAATTGGGCCAACTAATTAAGCGACTGGCTGGATGCTGTGCAAGCACAAACCAAACAGACAGCTCTCAGTTTTCATCTGTCAAGGGGGAAAGCTACCAGCTGATCAGTGATGGGCATCCAGCTGTAATCCAGAGACGTGGCAGCACTGTTCCAGCCTCTCTGTTTAAAAGACACAAAATACCTGCAGCTTCCAGTACTTGCTCTGCTTTGGGGGTCCCATCTTTGTGTCTGAGAGCAAGGCTCTGAAATTTGAGCTAGAACTGGCTGGAGCTGTGCAGGTCAGCTCCCAGGGTTGGAACTGAGGTGGCTTTCCAGGCAGCCTTTGCTGCCAGGATCCAGATGCTCTGGGAGCAGAGCACAGGGTAAGGAAGCTCCAGTTGTCCTGACAATGCCCTGAATCTCTGTGAGCACCCCACTGTGGTGTGGTAATGCTGACTTCAGTGCTGGTACCCCTGAGTCACCCCAAGCAAGGGGTGAATGAATTGCTGCCCCTGATTCGTGTGGAGAAGGTGATGTTTCTGGGGTTTTGTGCTTAAAAGTTAAACTCCTTGTGCTGGGCCATGCCTCTGCCAGCAGTGACCACAGGCTGGGTGCTTGGTTGTAGGTACAGATCACTTCCCCCTCTCTTCTCCAAGTGTACAAAGTCTTTTGCCGCCCTTTCTAGCCAGGACCAGCCAAAATCCTTGTCCCAGCAGGAGAGGGGAGACCAAAATCCCAGAGGATTCTGCAGAGCCAGGAGTGTAACTCTCCTGACACATTCCTCAGTGTGAACCCCACAGGGTGTTTTCCCTCAAGGTTAGACACAGCTGGGAGGAGTGAGGATAATCCCTGGCCACGTGAGATCCTTGTGCAACTGCACAGGTCATCCTGTGGAAGTTATTAGGGAGCCTCTATCAGTCTGAGGATGGGCCTGGGGCAAAAGGGAGGGTCTGACTCTGCAGGTGACATTCTTTGGGTGGCTGCAGGAATGATCATGAGGAATTCTGATGGGTGACGTTTTCCATCAGCTCCATCCTGGCAGGAAGTCCTCTTGTGACAGAGAGGGAGTCAAGAGGGATAGAACAAACTGTACCAAGCAAAAGAGAATGCCTGTCCTCCAGCAGGAGCTTACAGGCTCTGCCTTGGTGACTTGCTTTGGGGAGCCAGATGGTAACACTAAATGAGCCCGACTTTGCTAGGCCTGAGTCTGCCACTCCAAACTGTGCAGATGGTCCTGATGCGTGAGTGCTCCCAGCCTAGAAACAAGCAGCAGATCCAGGCTCTTTAGGTCAAATGTGCTGCTTGTGTCCTATAAACCCAGAAAAATACCTCCTCAGTAGTTGGTGTGGCCTTGCATGGCCCTGTCCTCTCTTTTCTGCTGATGTAGGTGCTCATCTGACCCTCTGGTGAGCTGGTTCAGGGAGCTGAACTGGCTGAGAAGCAACACTCCCTCCCAAAAGTGATTAATCTTCACCACAGGTGGCACAAGCTGATGCTGGTGGCAGGGAAGGACTGGGAAGGGGTGGTGGAGAAGGGCAGGAACCACAACACCCTGACTTAGGTCAATTAAAACTTGTGGAATTTCACCCTGAGGCTTCAGTGGGATTTAATGTAAGCAGCACAGTAGCCTTGGCTTCTTGCTGTGGCATGGGAGAAACTGCACCTCCAGAGCAGTAAGGAGAAAGGAATGAGGGAAGGTGCCCACAGGTGAGAACAGCTCTGGCTTCTAAAGAAACACAACACTTGGTAATTAGTAGAACTAAGCACATTCAAACGTCACTGCCTCTTGCACTGTCAGAGCACATTCATTTTGAGAAAACCAGAATGTGCTGGGCTTGCATTCTCTCTTCTCTTTTCATGAATCTGCCAGCATGTTCAGAAAAGGTCTGTTTTGAATACCCATATTAGAGGTGTATTAATTTTGAACTTGTCAAAACGAATATTTGCATTGGAAACAGTTCTACAAGTTTGTCTGCACCACGAAGGGAATGAACCCCCTCCTGCTGGCTCTGTTCTGATTAGCTTGGGCTGCTTCCAGCTGAATTCAGGCACAAGCTCACTGGGCTCTAGTCTTCCTCATTCCCATCCTTCTGCTTTTCTCCCTTATTTAAAGATGTTTGAAGAACCCAGGCTAAATATGATGGGAGCAAAACTCTTATTTTGGTTCTCCTCGCTTTGTAGACAAACCCTGGAAGTGTGGTAGGGCTGCAGACCCTGTGGATCCATGTGCCTAATTGAAGCAGACAAGACTGTAACTCAGACTTTGCATATTTCAATGAAATATTCATGAATCCAGGAGAGAATAACCCGGGGTGAACATCAAGTTGTATAATCTGAATGTATTCTCTATAACTGTCAGCAACATGCAGACAGCTCAGAAAATTCCAGGGAGGGTCTGTGCTTGTTGAGAAACATCTCCCTGCTTTGGCTCTAAGGACAATGATGATTGTGTTTGCCCAGACTATTTAATTAGCAGATTTCCCAAATTGGGCTCTTAGGGACTGAAGTCCCCATTTACCCTATGTGGAAGCATGTGGCTTCCTGGGAAGGCTGGGAGGCTCCAGCTGCCACTGGAGTGGAGGGTGCCCAACCTCCTGAGACATGAGGCAGTTTCTCACTTGGCTATTTAATCCAGACAGAAGTGCTGAACATTAACCACACCTTCATTAGATGAGGCTCGTCTCTATTTCTGCATTGATTCCTCTGAAGACCTGTAGGTTAGGAGTGGGAAGGAAAATCAGTAATGGAGGGAAATGTCTGTGATTTAGAGATCGGATTGCACGCAGCCAGGGCCATGCATCAGGATAATGAGATTCAGTCTTGTTTGCTTACAAGCACTGGAGACAGAAGCAGAAAATGTGATCCACCAAGCCAGCTCTCAGGAAATGAGAAACAATAGAGTGAGGAAATCAAATTTCAAACGGCAGGGATATATTTATCGAGTTTTCCTTGGGATTTTTGCAGAGCTTTGGGGCGTTCTCTGTGCAGTGTTTTTTCGGGCAGCCGACATATGGCTGGAGGATTAGATCACTGCAAAGCACCGTTGTTTGTGACCTATTTGTTAATGCGGGGCTGGGGTCAGCGACAAGAGACAAATGCACTTGTCATTGTTCGGAGCTTTTCAAGTGCTGCTGCTGTTGTCCCTCGCACCATGGCCAGACATTTGGAACAAACTCATTAGCTAATTAGTGGTGTGCTCAGCCCCACGTGGGTGATATTCCCATTATGGCTGTGGAACAGGCCCTCCTGGGGCTCCCTGGCAGCTGCTCTTCCCTAGGTTAGTTGGGAGGGCAGCTGGGGGAGGATGTGCCTTCCTCATCTTCTCTGGGAGAGCCTCCTGCATTCCAGGCATCCCACTCCTTATCCTCCTGCTCTTTGCCTTGAACAGTCCCTCTACTCCCACTCGCTGGATTCACTGCCACCAGCTCATCTCTGGTGACCAGTGGTAGGACCTGAGGGCATGGTGTGGAGCTGTGCCAGGAAGGTTTATTTAGGTTGGGATATCAGGAAAAGGCTTTTCATCTGGTGTTGGGACACTGAACAGGCTCCCCAAGGAATGGCCATGGCACCAAGGCTGCCAGAGTTCCAGGAGTGTTTGGACAACACTCTCAGGCACAGGGTTGGTTTCATAGAATCACAGAATGGTTTGAGTTGGAAGGAATCTCAAAAACGCTCCAGTTCCATGCCTGCCATGGACAGGGACGCCTTCCACTATCCCAGGTTGCCCCAAGCCCTGTCCATCCTGGCATTGGACACTTCCAGGGATCCAGGGGCAGCCACAGCTGCTCTGGGCAACCTGGTGTAGTGAAAGGCATCCCTGATCCTTGGTGTTGTCCTGTGCAGGACCATGAGTTGGATTTGATGCTCCTTGTGAGTCCCTTCCATATCCCGAGGATGTCCTGGGAGTCAGTGAACCGTGTGGATTGCTCTGATGGTTATCAGGGTGGTGCTGCAGCTCCCGGCTCGTGCTGCCCAACTCACACTGCAAATCCTGGCCTTGAACTCTGGTTTTGCCAACGCAGCTGAAGTGCTGTGGGTTGGGAAGGATCAGAGAGTGGCTCGGGTCAATATCCAAGGCGTGGTACAGCCTGTTCCAAAGAGGGATGGGGCAGGGCTGGAGTGGGAAGTGTCCTATACCAGCTCCTGGGTTTAAAATGACAGGACAAATGCAGTGAGCTCCTGTTGCTAATATGAAACAAGAGACATAAATTCACTGTCAGGAGTCTGCTCAGGGGACCACCAGGAGGGACCATTCCTGTACAGCTTGGGCAAAGCTCTGCTGGTGCAGCTCTACCACTCAGGTACCTGCCCAGTGTAGCAGGAACGCTGCAATTTAAGGCATTAACAAGGATGTAATAATCAAAAAATAAGTAATTTTACTTGGCTGGTTTGTTTTACTCACACTAAGGGGCTCGATCTGGTTCATACAAAACAGTTTTTTCGGTGGAAGTGTGCCAGCTGCAGGAGGTTTTTGCAGGGTTTGCTGATTTGCACACTTAATGATGTAGACAGACACCTGGGATGGAGCTGGGAAAGGAGAGGAAGCTGCCTCCTGATCTGGAGAGCTGTCTGCCCAGATCTGGAAGGAACACAGGCAGGAGAGAAGGCAGCAGGAACAATCCTGGTCTTCCCATTTTATTTTAACCAAGAGCTTTCTTCTCCTCCTTTAGAGCTGTCAGCACCTGATCATTAGGATTAATGAACGTGCACAGAAACATTGGCTTTCCATCATTGCTGTTTTCTTGCAAAGAAAAGGGGGAAGTATTCTTTCAGCTCCTGCTGATACCATCAGATGTGTGCTGATCCCTCATTTTTTTCACCCAGAATTTAATCCTGCCTAGCTCAAGGTTAACAGCTAAGCCAGAATCACAGCTCGCTGCAGAAGATTTGGAGCTTCCCAGCTCCCAGATGGTGTTCAAGGCATTGGAATTTGCAGCATTCCTAAACAAGTTGCTTTCAATGCAGTTCACTGCAGTCCTCGTTCTTCTGTAGTTAAGCCTCAAATCTGTGGCAGATTTGATAGTGGCTCCATGGAGAAAGGGCTGGGCTGTAAGTGGTGGATGCTCCATCCCTGGAAGCTTTCAAGGCCGGGTTAGATGGGTCTTGGAGCAGCATGGGATAGTGGGAGGTGTCCCTCCCCATGGCAGGGTTTGGAATGAGATGATTTTTAAGGTCCCTTCCCAAACCATTCTGGGATTTGATGAAGTTTGCAGCTCAGCTCAGCCTGACCTTCCTTTCGCTTCAAAGCAGTGACTCATAAAACTGGATTTTGCTCCACATTTCTGAGGTCCCTTCCCTTTGTAAGGCACGATTCCTCAGGAATTTGGGTTTTAAATAACCAGCGGCATTGCCCTGTGCCAGCAGTGATCCAAGCAGAGCTCTGCTATCCAGCTTCTCCCCTGGCCCACACCAATCCCGACCGTCTCCCGAGCAGCCACGTCCCGTTTCCTTGAATTGTCTCACAGCTTTACGATGGGAACAAATATATTCAGGGAGGACTACAATGGGACCAGTAACCTCCTCCAGCCTGTGATGCCGGACACAGGTTTAGTCATTATCCCGAGGGGAAGGACGTGTGCTCCGACCCACCCAGGCTGTCCGGCTCCTCCCGCCACGTTCGTGCCTCTGCATCCCTGCTGAGCTCCCCTTCATCACCCAGCGTGGCAACCCTGATCCCATCCCTGATCCACAAATGGGCCCATAAAGTGTCCCCTTATCCACAAATGGGGTTATTTTTATATCGGCATCCTCAGTGGGAGGGGGAAAGTGCAGTTCCTGTGCCGTGTGAGGCAATGGGAGCTGTGTTGTGGAGGTTCAGGTTGGACACTGGGAGGAATTTTCTTATAAAACTCTCATGATTAAATATTGGATGTGCTGCCTGGTGATGTGGTGGAGTCACTGTCCCTGGAGGTGTCCAAGGAAAAGCTGGATGTGGTGCTCAGTGCCATGGTCTAGTTGACAAGGGGGTGTTTGGGCACAAGTTGGACTTGATGATCCCAGGTCTTTTCCAACCTAATTCATTCTATGATTCTGCTTTGGGGGCTGCCAGCCCAGACTGGACCTCAATTCTGGGGGTGCTACCCTGCCCTGAAATCAGTTTCTCCTGGGAGCTGTGAGTGTGGAGGGGGAGGGTGTTCCCCAAGCCTTTTCCTTCCATCAAAGGCGGCCACAGACCCTCTCTAAACTGTTCGCTGCTCTATAAATGTGGTTATTTTGTACTGATAATTACTTTGTTGTATTTGATCCTGTTTTTTGGGGGGATCCCTGGCCCTGAAATCCAGGGAGCCCTGAGGCAGCTCTCCAAGCATTCTCCTTCCATCAAAGGCAGCCCCGGACTCTCTCTAAAGTCTTCCCTGATCCATAAATATGGTTAGTTTGTACTGACAGACTTTTAAAATGTATTATTTAGCCCAGGTTTTTGAGGGATCTCTAACCCTGCATCCAGTTCCTCCTGGGCACTGTGAGCACTGAGGCGGCTTCCCAAGCGTTCTCCTTCCATCAAAGGCAGCCCCGGACTCTCTCTAAAGTCTTCCCTGATCCATAAATATGGTTAGTTTGTAGTGACAGACTTTTTAAATGTATGATTTGACCCAGGTTTTTGGGGGACCCCTGGGCGCTGTGAGCACCGAGGTTGTTCCCCAAGCACTCTCCTTCCATCAAAAGCAGCTCCGGACCTTCTCCCGGGGCTCTGCCTGACGGCCGATCCCGCCTCGCTCCTCACGGGCGCCGGGTCTGGCCGCGAGGAGCCGCGGCAGGAGGGCGGGAGGCAAGGGAAGAAGGAGGGAAGGAAGGGAAGAGGGAGGGAAGGAGGGGACGGGCAGCGCCGCGTCCCCCCCGCCCTCAGCGCGGCCGCGCCTCGGGGCCG
>VZTN01035281.1:279447-329525 GCA_013400515.1 Erpornis zantholeuca | reverse complement strand
TTTTTAAGGGTCTGTTTTATATAGGGGGCTTGAACTAGATGATCTCCAGAGGTCCCTTTCAACCCCGATAATTCTGTGATTTTCTGTGGTTCTGTGATATTCTCTCTTTTTCCGTATATATACATTGTTACATAGTTTTATATATATATATTTTTTTTTTTTTTTTTTTTACATTTTACCTGCAGTACCTGTGATGCTACAGATTAGGGTTGGGTAGTCAGCGAGCTGTATTACATTAAGCATTATTGCTGTGAAATATATTGAAATAGTAATTATTACAGGCTGTCCACAATGGAAGTCCCCTATTTCAAAGCCATAAGGCTTTAATATAAATGTTAAAATATTCATGTTAAGATTTAAAGCTCTAGGGCTTTAAAACTGGTAGGGTTTGGTCTCAGTTTTATGGGTGTGTAATGCTTCCCCCTCCCCCTTCTCAAGTATGGTATCGACACTGATCTGAAAAGCCAAGTGAGATTTAAAATTTACAGCAATTGGACATATTTCTTGTTCTTATCTATTAAGAAAATACCCTGAATTATCTACATGCTCATCCAGTTTCAACAGGAGGCCTAAAGGACTTGTTAGGATTGTGAAGCTGTTGCAGATGTTATGGGCTGTGGAGTCTGACTTCAGGAGTTCAAAATGCAAATCAGGCCACGAGATTAAGTTTTATTATTCTCTCCACTGAAATACATGTTTTATGGTAATACAGAACTCTTGCATAATTCCAGTGTGTTGCTGTGTTTCACGAGACACAAGGTCATAGGAAATTGTATTGTTGGGATGTGAAATGTGGGATGAATGATTTTTTAAAATTAGAAATAGAATTATATTGTAATGGTATCTTTAGCAAAATGCAGCCTGTTTCGGAATTATTTCTAAATATGTTTGTCTTGGCTGATTCTCAGATGTGTTATTTTTGAACAAACTCAAATACAGAATTTTATTGGGAAGAATCAAAACTTTTGATAAATTTTCCTCTATAAGCTTGAAGTAATGATAAACTAGCTCTACAGAATTTCAGAGATAATCTTGCCCATATTAAATATTTAACTATGTTATCAAATATTATCAAGCATAAACAACCCATGAGTGTGCATTCCTGAAGGCGAATTCTGATAAGGCCAAATTGACTGTGGGTTACATTTGAGGATGTTTGACTTGGGGGTGCTGATTGTAACTTCCTTAATTCCGTGAAGTAACTCTGCAACATTACTCTTGTGTCACAACAGTTCTCTGACACAGCAGCTTGACTTATACATCTGCTGAGGAATGAAAATTATTATCAGCCCTTAAGAAATGAGATGTAGCACTCGCAGGATCTCAGAATCCCACAATGGTTGGGTTGGAAGGGACCTCAAAGCTTGTCCAGTCCCACCCCTGCCATGGGCAGAGACACCTTCCGCTATCCCAGGTTGCTCCAACCCCCATCCAACCTGGCCTTGGACATTTCCAGGGATCCAGGGGCAGCCACAGCTTCTCTGGGCACCCTGGGCCAGAGCCTCCCCACCCTCCCAGGGAGGAATTCCTTCCCAATATCCCATCCAATACTGCTCTCTGGCAGTGGGAAGCCATTCCCCCTTGTCCTGTTGCTCCAAGCCCTTATGAATAGTCTCTCTCCATCTTTCTCCATCTCTGCATGGATTTGTCTCCTGAGAAAAAGTAGCTGACGTGTTCCCTAGGTAGGAGCTAAGCAGTGGTGAGTAATACTTGGGCAAAAAATGTCCTGTCTGTGAGTTACCTGGTTGTTGTGGAAGGACCAGAGGAGACATCCCTGGCTGTCAGGTAGCCTGGCTGCTGATGGTCATGTTGGTTTTCACTTCCATTATTCCTACAGTCACATTTAATGAAGAGTTCACAAACATGTGATGTCCAGTGTAATGCAGGAAGGAGAAATGTATTCAGCTTGGACTGACCACATCATTATTTACATAACTGGTTAATCATGCTAATTTTGTTCCAGCTGTCAGCCATTTGATTGCTTTAAAACTTGGAACTTTTAAGACGCCTCAAATCTTGGATCACTGCTGGGAAATGCCAAAGGCCTAATTTGTTACTTCATAAAAATGCTGATAGTCTCTTTCGATACAGAAATCGGTGTTTTGTTTCTGTGGTTGGTTTTTTTTTTTTCCTTCAGAGAAATCATTAAATGATAATCAGTTTAGGGGAAATACATTAAAGAGTAGTTATGATGTTCCTGATCTTGCTTTTCTTAGGTCTCGTACGTAGGATGGGGAAATGACTCTGGCTTTTGCTTGGTGTAGAAGAATATAAGTTACTTTAATATCTTTCTTTAATGACTGGTACTCAGGAAGCAACTTCCCAGTCTTCCAGGGCCATATTTGCAGAGCGTTAAAGTGTCCCTTGGGATCTTGCTAATAGAAAATGAAATGTGCCTGGTTTGTAGGAACGCCTGTAATGTTCTTTTCCTGCTTTGCCTCGCTCTGATCTGTGCAGGGAAAATATCAAAACGTACCAGCATCCTGCTGGCTTAAGTGCTTCAAAGAACAGCAGGTTTTTGTGTGTTTCAGTAGCCTGGCTGATCATTAAGAAGGCAGGAGACTCCATGGAGGAGAACAACATGGATTGCTGTCCTCTGGAATAAAACCTGCCGGGGCTGATTGTAGGTCTGCTAGCGTTGGTGTGCTCCAGGTTTGGTACAGACTGGGCTGTGCTGAATAACAGACCCTAAAAAGTCTGAGTTAATCAGTTTAGGTGGTTGTTACAGGACTGCTTTCCTGTTCTGGATGGAAAAAGAATTCAGAATGGACGAATGTGAGAGTGAATTCAGAGACCGTGGGCTTCAGGATGGATCTAGAACTCAGTGGCTGTTGGGTTGAGTGATGCAGCAGGTAGAAAGCTACAGGAAAACTGGTATTCTTTATTTATCGTTGTACAAATAACAGTTTTGTCTCTGGTTTCCAAATTTGGGATTTGCTTGATTTTACGATGCTGCTCCAGACCATTGATAAAGGCAAAGTGGATGGGTCAGAAAGTTCTGTGCTGGTTTCTGTGGGTAACCAGTGGTTGTAAGCAGGGTAGCTTAAGTTACCACGGTTGAATTCTATGCAAATATCTAATAGTGGAGTTTGTATAAATGATGATACTAATTAGAAAATCAGTATAAAAGTACTTTGTATTTGTTGGTTGCACTGATACTGGAGATGTTTGCAGAATTCAGTTTGCAATGCCTTATTGTGCCTTTTTATATGGAAATATAACCTTGAGTTGTTATGCTAGCAAGATGCATTTCTTCTGTATAGATAATTTTCAGCTCATTCTTCTGGTATTGTTACGAAAATTGAACTTAAATTGATCTCAAAGCCAGTTCCCTGTGTTGCATTAATTGTTAATAGTGTGTCTATCTGTTTCCTGTCACCCAGGGCTGTTAACATAAATGCCTCTAACTGGTGCCTCGAGCTTGTGTTCAAGGTCAGACCTGGGCTGTTCATGCCTCCCGTGTCTTGGCTTGCAGAATCCAGCTCTGTGCAGGTGGGGAAGCAGGAGCTCAGGCATGGACAGGTCCCCACTGGCAGTGGGAGTGCAGCTGGCTCTGCTCTGGGACTGGGTAAAACCAGTCCCAGCCCAGGCCTGGGTGCAGCTCCACCTTGGAGGCTCCCCTTATCTGTGTTTTATGGTGGAGGTGGCTGGGGGAAGTTTTAAGGAATCTCAGATGCACTCTGTTTTGTTGTCCTGATCCATGCAAGTTGTTTTCAAGGAATAGTTTTCCTTCTGCCATCAGGAGTGGAGCTCCCCGAGCTGTCTCAAGTAATTAGCTGAAATTTGTGCACAAGACCTCTGCAGTTTCCTTCCACAGTGTTCCTGCTCCTGTTTCCTTCCATGCTGTTCCTGCTCCTGCCTTTCCTCCCGGAGCTGTTTTAGCCATGTTGTCTGCAGTGCCTGAGCCTTGTCCTGTCTCCATATAATAAATACTAAATGGTCATGAGGTCCAGAAGAGTTTGGAGGGTGACCCAGGCAGGAGAAGGCCTCTGTGCTGCTCCTGCAGGCTTGGGAGAGACCTGGCTCTTTCAGGCTTATCTGTTTCTCAGAATGCAGTACTCAGCAAACAATACTTGAACAAATTAAGTAATAATTTTTATTCTGAAAGCTCAAAGCTGCTTATTAGTTTCAAACCATGCCAGACACCTTAGCTAGAGATGTTTTATGTCCACCCTACAAGATGGAAATCTGAAGACTCCCTTGTTTGCTTTTCAGTGTTGCAGGAGTTATGGCTGATTTTGGGGGCTGAATTTTTAGAACTTCCTACTTAAAATACATGGTGGAGTCTTGGGGTCATGGCTGAAATTCAGCAGCCAGACACTGATTTAATCTCTCTCCAGTATAACCTCATAGAGACTTCCCTGCCTTTCTGGAGATGTCACTTACATAATGTGATGGCTCCTAAAATCCACCTGGGAGTTTTCATTATTTAAAAGCAGAAACCCAGGCAGTGCAATCTCCCTACTTCTGCTTGTTGGATTTGAGTTTAGCCACCAAGAAATGCTACAACACACGCTGTACCTCTGCTAGGCAAAAATACCAGCACGCGTGACAAGGTACTAATGATGTCTGGGATGTTTTACATTTTTTTCTTTATTCTTCCAAATCATATTAATTTCTAGACTTAACATCAATTTAGTAGTTTCTGAACCTTTGCAAGGGCAGTGGTCTTTTCAGAGCTTTGCTAGAACAAAGACATTTTAAGAATCTTAATAGAGAATCGTATAATCTTATTACAACTGCTCCTGTTTAAATCACTTCCTTGTACTTAAATAACAATCTGTCACCAGCTATTTCTTGATTGTAGTTTTTGTCAGTTGCAATTTATCCCCCTCCCTGGTTTGGTTGTACTTTTTTTTCCCCCCTGATTGTGCAACCCTTGGGCTGGCAAAGCTCCTTCTTTCTCCCACAGTTCTTCTGAGTCCACTGGGAGTAATCACATGAATAAATTGCTCACTGGTGGAAGGGTTGTGCAGTTTGCAAGTAAAACCTTTGTGGGACAAACCCCACTAAAACAACTGGTACAGACGGTTCTGATACTCCTCAGGGAGAGACAAAGCAAAGTATTTTTAGAGGTAACTTCCTCCCCTGAGATGGCAGCACAAAAGAATCCTTCAAACACGTGTCCCTGGAAGTCAGAATTCTGTTCCCAAGAGGTTCCTCGTGTGTGTTGCTGGCTGGGTGAGCAGACCCCAAGCATCCCCTTAGTTGTGTCATTCTGATTTTTATTTCTTTCTTTCTTTTTAGTGATGAGGATTTCTTCAGCCAAATCTGTTGACCCAATTGCTGCTGAAGCTGCTTTTCTACTGACTTTCAGCTCTGTTTGGACAGGGATGAGGCTTGTGACAACAGCAGTAAGGCAGAGATGTTTGCTCTAACCTGTGAAATCAGCCAGAATTGAAGATCATTAATTAATCCTTATCCTGCAGTTCTGTTTAGAGCTGTTTTAATGTGCCTGTTCTCTGGTGGATGGTCAAGCACAGAGTGCTCTGCCACATGGTGTATGTAAAGGAAAGCACTTCAATTATTACTTGAAAAACAGAACTTTAATATTTTTAATTATTCACTTTACTAATTAATCAGGGAAACCCTCCCATTTTGTGACATGGCTGGAATGGGTCTGGTAAATATTAGAGATTCCTGATCATGCATTACCATCAATATTCAGATCCAGGGAAGATCTGGTGCATTTTAAAAATGCCCCTGTCCAGGTATTTAATTATTTGATAAAAACCTCTTTCCCTAATGACCATTTGAAAGCATAAACTTGCTTCTGTTGTGTTATCTAATGAAATATTTGCCTTCTGAGCCCGTCCTGCCTTATTGCAGGGGTTTGATTGCTTCTTGCAGTGTTCTGCTGCTTGCAGTGATTTTTTTTTTTTTTTTTAAGGATGGAATGCTTATTACCTATGAGAAGTGTTACTATATTTTGCTGCTGTTGTTGAGCAGAGTTCATGAAGTTAAACTTTGTCTACCAATTTAGAAGAGTTTCTCAGAAAGTCAAGATAATGCCTCTGTTGGAATGTTTTTAGATAAACAGCATAGGTGACACCGACTACTTCTCTTAGGAATATGCAAATGCAGATTGGAAATCAATATTTAATACTGTAATTTTTTGAGAATCTGCAATTTATGTATATTTTCAAGGCAGAAATTTCTACCCACTGCACAGAACAGTGTGACTGTCCTTGCATGGGACTATATTTGTGCAGCCCAGGTTTTTTTATACTTTTTCAGCAAAGCAGCTGCTTTCTGGAGATTTTATTGGTACTTGGGTGACTCTGAAAGATATTTATGTTTATATGTTTACTGGTTCTCTTGGGAAGCTTTAATAAGGAAGTAAAATACAGGAATGTTTATAATTGGTTTGACTTGGCTTTCAGAATTCTTGTAGAGAAGCTGAAGTAGAAAAGCTTGAGTGCAGCAAAATCACTTTTAAACTGGTTTATTGCAGAGAAGCACTGAGGTAAATCATCAAAGGATTTTTAGTCTGCAAAACTGCTTAAGTGTTGTGTTTAAAATTTACAAATCGCTGACCCCTTTGTGAGACACTGAGACAGACTGAAATGTCTGGCTCTTTTTTACGTTTGACTACCTAGTGAATAATCTCCTTTTGCCTGGCCTGCTGCTTTAAACACACTGAGCACTGCAATTGCCATTTTGGTGTCTGTCTGCCAACCAATAGTGTCTGTGTATATTTAATTTCATAATAATACGACCATAGGATGTCTCCAAGAGTATTTACATGGGCTTTAAAAGTCAGGGCATGTTGTATGGCTGGAGATTTGGAATATTGGGGAGTGCTCTGCGTGGTGGGAGCTCTGCTGAAATGCTGAGGAGTGAAGAACAGCAGGAGAGTTTTGTAGGTTGTCTTTCTTATTGTGTTTTTAATTTGCTTTGTGAGGGGGGGCTCTGTTCTGCAGGAGATGGTTTGGATCAAGCAAAGTGTGAGCATATCCTTCCCTTTAGAGGTGTGAGGGACTTGTTCATCTGGGGCTGACTGGGATCCGTGTTTTTTAGTGCTGTTGGCTTTCCAGGTGTGAGTGCAGGAAACACGCTCCAACATCCTGAATGCAGGAACACTTTTGTTATGTATGCTCTGTGCAAAATTGTGTCTGGATGCCTTGGCTTGCAGCCAGGGTTTTAATCTCTTCTTTTTTGTGTCAGCTTGGATAGTGTATATAATGCTATAGTGCCTTTTCCTGTCCCTGGAAATGCTGATTTTTAGTTTTATTTTAAGAGGGATTTTCTTTTTCTTACTCAGAAGAAAAATAAACTTTAAAGGAGGAGGAAAGACTGTGCTGGTTTTGGTTTTTTTTTTCTTTTCCATTTATTGTTGTAGTTTATGCTTTATAGAAGGCCTGAAATATGCTGTCAAAGCTTTGTCTCTTGCTCACAAATCCAAAATTTAGAAGTGGGGCAGGACAAGGTGGGGAGGGGTCTCAAGGTAGTTGGAGTGAGAAGGGGAGAATGAAAACCACATCGAGTGCCCATCAGTGAAATGGCTGTGCCTGTAGATGACACAAGGCTTATTCTTCAATCCAGCTTGACTAGTCTTTTGTCAAAACTCCTATTTTAACAATTTAAATAAAATATGGTGACTTTGGCATTTTCTTTCATGGGAAAGCAGAGTACAAGAGAATTAAGCCCTGCCTGCCGCTTCCATGCTAAACAGATGCAAATCAGAGCCCCCTCCCTCTAGTTGCATCTTCTCTCCTTATGGGTTTCATTGTTTTGATGAAAGCTGTTCTTGTGCCAACTCCCAGCCCAGAGGGCAGGTGAGAGGAATTAAAAAAATCCCAGATTCCAGCTCGGTGATTAACATATCTTTTGGAGCTTGTAATGTCATCGCTGCACACAAAACAAAGTCGCAGCAGATTCACAGAGCAGAGGTTTGTCAGAAAGGCAAACATCAAAGTGGCAAGAAAAGAGGAGTTAATTTAAAATATAGCAGAAAGACTTAAAACATTCGTGCTAACCTATGAGAGCTATTAAAAATTAAAAAAAAAAGCCTTTGAAGGCAAGCATTAAAGATTTAATAGTATTAATTGAATTAAGCCGTGGGAGTTGAGGATATGTAGACACATGTGTGAGTGTATGTGCTCTGAGACATCATCTGTGTTAAGGCAGCAAAGGTACTGAGACTTGAATTAACTTTGCTTGCTTTGTAAGGGCTGCCTTAACAAACCCCTCTTTATTCTTGGGGTTAATTAGAGCTACCATTACAACTGAGAGTGTAAACACAAGGAAGGGACTTAGAGATGGAAAACTGCAGCCAGGCAGAGCCCACCAGCCTTGACATCCCTGGGCAAGGCAAAACAGGCAAAGTAGTTTCCAATCTACATTATTTAAGGATAATTTTGTTTATATCATTAAGGCCTGTTTATTTTTTTTTTTTTTCAAGAATAAATTCCTTTTCCTTTGTTACGAGAACAGTAATTTAATACTGTTGTACTCCAGCCACAGGTATGGGCTTTGTTTTTTGGTTTGGTTTTTTATTTTGTAGCTAAACTTCCATGTTACTTGATAATTATTTTCTTTTAAGACTCGCTGATTCTGGTAGCTTTTAGCTTTTTTTATGTGTAGAACTTCCACTGTTAGGAAAACTTGCTGGAGGAAGAAATTTGTCCCTCAATAGCTCTGTAAATAGACACCAAAATAAAATCACAGTCCAGTGTGTGGCAATAATGATTGTGGTAACTTGGTGCTGAGGGGGTTCTGTTGTTTTTTTCTTTGCAAATGAAAAACTCGATTTAAGGCTTAATATATTTGCCATGTAAATTAAAAAGCAGGGAAAACCCAAACCCTCGTGTCATTTATAGAAAGAAAGAGCACTGAAAGCTCCTTGCAAGCCTGCAGGTGGCTTGGCAAAGGAGGGAGATGTCCAGGGGAAGCAACTCCAGGCAGGATTTGGTGGCTGTGGGAATACTGATGTGGAGAGGCACCACCAACCCCATCAAGAGGGATAACAGAGCTGGGGGGGATCTCAATACATTCATTTTTCCCTCTTCAGGGAGGTGGTTGCTGGCAGTGTGGGGAGGGTTGTGCGAGCCCTTCCTGCTGCAGATGTAGTTACTAAATGATTCAGCACGATGCTGTGCCCACGGATTGGAGCAATATTGATGAATTCATTACTGCTCTCTGATGGATGTTAATGGGCTAGAATTTCTCCTGTGCATTTGGACTAGGTGAAAAGCTCTTGAAAAAAATGAGAAAATGGAGTGGGTGAGTTTTTAAGCCACTTTCGCGTTCTGCTTCTAAATCTTAACGAGAGAATGTTTTTAATGGCTTGTGTGAAAACAGTGGTCAGAACAATAATCACCAGGCAGAGCTAGCAGGCAGCTCTGGGAGGGACAGGGAGGAGCAGTGCTACACAAGGGATTTATTGCATTTTGTTTACTATATCCCAAGCTGTAATCACCTGCTTTGAAGACAGAGGTAGGCATTGCCTTCTCCATATGGATTCCTTAGAAGATATCTGGAGTCCCAAGGACAGGAGCAGAGTTGCTGCTTGCAGGGTATCAAAGCTCAGGGGTAGAACATGTTCTCTACAAGAGCTGACTGGAAGAAAATGACCTTTAATGATGGAACAGGCACAGATGCTTTTGAGTAACAAGTCTTTGTCATCCTTTTTGAAATGAACAAGCTGCCTCCCACTCAAATAATTTTCCGTCTAAATATCCAGAATAGATAAAAGAGTAGGTAGAATTTTACTGCTGGAGGATGGATTCAGAAAATTTGAGGAATTGTTCCGCTGACAGCTGAAAATTTCTGTATATCTGCATAGGAGAATGTGGCACTCACTGGCATCTGCAAACCAAAAATCAACAAAATTATAATAAAATAATAACAACTTTGGATTGTTGAACAAGGATGATTCTTATTTGTGCCTGATGAAGGAATTTGAAAGTTTGAAGCAGCAAAATGAGGCAAAATCCTTATGTTAAATGTGCTGACTTTTTAAAAATATCTTTTAGTGATTCACTTCCATCAAAGCTGAACTTAAAAATACAGCTCAGAATCAGGAACTGGGGCAGCACAGAAGTTGACCAAAGCAACTTATTTTTATATTACTCAATATTCTTGAGTTCTATTCCCTGGTAACCAGAATCCAGTGTAAATCCAGGTTGCTGGTAGCACAGGTGGGACCTTTTCCCTGGAATTGTTCCTTCCAAGGTGGTGGTGCTGGACACGTTAGACAGGTCTGATAGGAAGAGGGAGAGGAGGTGGGTTGGTTTGGGAAAGATTTTGGAAACTGTGGTGTGCACAGTATGAAAAGATAGGAGATATGGAGGAGTCAGAGGGAAAGCTGAACATTTGGTGTCAGGACAGAGCTAAAATCTGTGTGGGAAAAGGGCAGGGCTAAGATTTTATGAAGTTTGGTAATTTTGTAAGTGAAGGACCAAATTTCCTCCTTCGCTGTGGCTGTCTTCAACATGGAATTGCTGTTACTAGGCAGGAAAAGGAGATTTCCCAGAACCCCTGTCCTTGCACAGTCCCCTGCCTGAAGCAAGTCCCAAACTGAAACCATCATCTTCAACTTCACCACTGGTTTGAGCTTCCCAGGTGCAGCTTTGCCCGGTGAGCGGTAACTGGAGACTGCTGTTGAAATGACTGGTGCTCCCCTTATTTGGAGTGTTCTTTCAAGTAATTAGAGTGACTTTGGCATTAATTGGTTGGGTGACGTGATCTGTGAGCAGCCCCAGCTCTCCCTGTCCCGCTGGCCTCCCCTGGTAGGATCAGGTCATGGGAGCCATTCCAGGGGATCTGGTGTGAGGCAGAGTGGAGCAGGCAGGAGCTGGGCTCTGCCTGCTGAGAATCCCATCCTCAGTTCTGTTCTGAGCCCAACTGCTGGGCAGCAAATCCTACTGTGGAACCCTGGGCTTTGGCCAGAGCATTCCTCCAGCGAGGGGCAGGGAGGATTTTGGGATGTGTTTCCTGCTTTGCAATCTTACAGCAACTTAATCCCAGCATCCTAGAATGGTTTGGGTTGGAAGGGACCTTAAAGCCCATCCAGTGCCACCCCCTGCCATGGGCAGGGACACCTCCCACTATCCCAGGCTGCTCCAAGCCCCATCCAGCCTGGCCTTGGGCACTGCCAGGGATGGGGCAGACACAGCTTCTCTGGGCACACTGTGCCAGGGCCTCACAGGGAAGGATTTTCTCCTAAAGCCCAGTCTCATGAGCAGACAGCTCATGTACCTGAATTTCTGAGGGTCAAAGCAATCTGATGTTGTTATGGCTCTGGCAGTTGAATTAAGACATTGTGTTGACTTTTCAAGATGATTGTGCAGATCTGGTGGCTGTCAGGGAAGGAGGCACTTGAAATTTTATGCCATGAATGGACATTGATGAATGTAAGTAGGATATTAAATCAATCTCTGTTTGCTCTGCAGGCTTGTAGTTTGTTTTTGGAAAAAATAGTGTTTGGATGTATGGACAGGTATTTCTTGGTATCTTGTACTTCTTGAACAATCCTTTTTCTTAGAAAGTCATGTCATAAAATAAAACTATTAATCCTTTAGCTTCTACCAGTAAAAACACGGAGAGTTCAATTGTTTTTCCCCCTGATCTTTGTCATGGTGAGCATTTGCCTCTGGCCTACTGAGTGTATTAATGTGGTTTCATGTCTGGTGTGTGTAGGAGGATGGGAGAAACTGCACTTGGTGACGTCTGCTTCATATTAATAAAAGTGCAAAATAAATTCAGTTAATGAAATCATCGGGTAATTTTAAGTAGCAGGTATCTTCCCAAAACACATTCCCAAACCATGGAGTCTGATATGTGAGCACACATCAATGAATATGAATTTTAAAAATTGCAGTTCTCTAGAAAAACACTGGGGCTTAAAGAAGGGAGCTAACGTTTTGTGGTCTTGTATTTTTTGCAGTTCTTCCTGTGTTCAGGGTGATCCGTGAAGGCCTGAGCAGATGCCTGTCACCCCATAACAGCCTAGGTGAAAAGGCTGGACTTCAATAATTAGTGATAAATTCTAGGACACGTTATCTGGCAAGAATATTGGATATCCTCTTCCAGAAGGAAAATATGAAAGGAGAGAAGTCTCTCCTACTGTCCTTACTTCAGTTGAAAATGCTGTTCAGGTATTCTTGGTAAACTGAATTTATTTCAGATTGTTGCCTTTCAGTCAAGGCACACATTGGGTGATTATTTTTCCTACTCAATTTGTGGGAAAACAGATGGAATGCTTTTCATTGAAGCAGGTAATCCCCAGAGAACAAATTCCTTTGGGGAGTTTGGGGAGGTATTTTTGCTGCCCCGTTGGATTAATTTGTATTTGGAATTTCTGGTTCAGTGCGTAATGGCCTGACCTCACACTGCTCTGTAATTGTGCATTATTCTGGGATTCACTGCACACCTGGTACTCGCTGCATGAAGAATCAACTGAGATGTGCCCACAGTGCAGGTGGCACTGTGGGTGACACTTGACCTGGCCGTAGAAGGAGGAATGTGTTATTTTTAAAGAGCTGTTGTTAAAGCTCGTAATCCTAAAATTAGATCCCAGTGCAGGTCAGATTTGGATCGTTTGTGGTGATCTGCAGGTCTGGCAGAGCCTGTCCCTTCTCCCAGCCTTTCAGAGCACATTTGCAGCCATTCTGTCAATAATTTTAGCTGCAAATGGAGCTGGGGGTGACAAAGCCCCAGCACTGGTGGCTTGGCAGGTTCTAAAAGAACGTGGCCAGGTGGTGCTGCTGTGTGAGGCAGGTTAGAGATCAGCTCCTCACCCCACTTCCCATTAACTCTGAGAAGTGAGCTCAAATGGAGCTCAAATCCTGGGAATTTAAGGAGACAAGAAGTAAGAAAAGGTGCTATGGAGAAAACTGAACCAGATTTGTGTCCAGAAATCTCTTTATGGCTACAAGACTACTCAGGCTGGAGTTACTTTCCCTCAGTGAGGCTGAGACAGGACTGTAAAACCAGTGCAGAATTGAACCTTGGCAGGCATGAATATGCATAAATTTGAAGGAGAATTATCTTTCAGCATTAACTCTTTAAATAAAGAAATAATTTGGCCACCTGCTGTCTGTGAAAGCTGACCTTGTTCTCTCATTTGTAAAAGGGAGTGGAAAGCTTCCAAAACTTTGAATTTTGAACCATTTCCTCTCCTCAGAAATTACATTGAAGAAGACAAGCATTTAAGCTGTGAAAAATGGAAATGAAACCTTTCCTCTGGAGTTAACCCTGTTCTCCAAACCCTTTGCCAATCTGTATTTGTAACTCGTTTCCTAAATAATTTTGAAGGTTGAGGAAGGGCATTGATGGGAATTTTCAGGCTCTTCATTTTGCTGTTTTATTCCCATGAATTGCTGTTTTCTCCACTGTACAATAGCGAAAGAGAGCTAATAAGTGTTCTGCTTGTTGGCTTTTATGTGTTGTGCCAAGTGTCTTCTCTTCTCTTAGTCCTCTCCTCCAAGTGGCCACGATGCACAGTTGTCCCTTTTCCTGTTTGGTTTTGGGAACAGTGTTTGGATTGCAGATGAATATTGTATCATAGGCAGGGTAATGATACCCTCTGGTCACCCAGTTGTTCTCTGAGAATTATTTATGAAGAGTGAAAAAAAAAATCAGAGAATTGGTTAAGTTTGAAAATCTGTCTAGCAGTGTGGATTTAGTATAAGAAAAATGCCTTTTTTCTGCATTATATTCTGATTTTTATATAAAGGTTTGTGTTCGGTTTTTGTTTTGTTTTGTTTTTTTTTTAAATTTCTGAGCCATTTGTGGAAAACGAGAATTTCTAAAACACAGGGGGCTTGGGTTTACACACATAATGAGTTATCTCAAGAAAACCTGGATATGAATTTAATGTCAGGCAATGGGAATCCTTTTTCTTTGCCATAAATAGGAGCTGACTGCTTGTTGGGATTGGGTTGTGAGTGTGTGCAGGTGTGGTGTCAGTGTCTGTCTGTCTGGGGGAGCTTCTTCCTGGCAGCACCTTGTCTGAGCCTGATCCTTTGCAGATTGGCAAGAATTCCCTGATTTATCCTGGAATACAGGTCCCTGGGGATCATCTGCCTCTGTCATTGCAGCCTGACAGCAAGGAGAGCAGACCTCTGGGGGTGTGTGTCTATTCCCACCTGGGAGGTGAGGCAGTAAGGCAGGGATATTTTTATATAGATTGGTGTCTGTAGATTCAGATTACAGACTGGATTAATAACTATTTTCCAGACCTCACTTTTCATGCATGTGACTTACAGTAAATGTCTAATCTAAGGATATATATTGCCTGTAATACTGTTAATTAAAATTTTATGCAAATGTCTGGTGAACTCATGTTTAATGTTAATTTTCACACTTGATATTAAAGGCTTTTCATGTATTTCCGCTGCATGCTTAGCTGGGCTATGTAGATATTTACCTTCAGGCTGATATGAAGGGCGTTTTATCAGTGCAGACAAATCCTGGTTGGAGTTTTACATTCCAGAGGTGTGAATGGATTCTGCTGAAAGCCTGTCTATAGGTGGATTTGTGTGGCTGTTTTCTGCTAACTGAGTTTATGAAAGACTTTGTGGCTTGGCCTTGGTTCTGTGTTAGTCTCAGCAAGTTAAAGATGTTTCCCCTTGCAGATTTCGTTCACTGAACTTAATCTCTTGTGAGAGAGATGAGAAGTTCAGTCAAGAATTCCTTCTGTCTGCACGTTATGTGTAAAAAAGCCCCATGAGAATTCCTTATTTGTGTAATGAAACTGTCGGAATGGGGAAAAGGGGAGGAGGTGTTTCTCTCCAGGCCACCCTTGGTGACACAGGTAAGCTTCACCACCTTGTCTGCAGATCTGTTTGCTTTTCTGTTTGAAGATGTCAAGATGCATAAAAATCAGAGAAAATGGCTTGTAGGGACCAAGAAAGAAAATGAGAAAGTCTCCCCAAGACTAAACTGTTTAATTTCACAAAAATCTGCTCAAGCTTTTTTCCTGCTAACCAGAAACACCAGCTTTAATCAACTGGTCTCACTTTCTGCTTTCTTTGCAACTCTGCTGTTAAAAATGCAAACTCACATTTTTGCTGAAGTTGCAAGCGCATTGTGCTTCCTTGTGGTTTGTTGTGAGAAGTTAATTCACTGAGCTCTCTGGAAAAAAAAATTCTGAACTTTCTGTGTAAGAATGTAATCATGTGTTAGAAACAGTTCCTTGCTTTTATGCAGTCGGAGTGTTTGGCTTTTCGATCTCTTTCATGGTAAAAGAGGCTGTTGTGGTGCTTCAAGACTTGGAATAATCCAGGAAAAGGCTTCCATTGTATGGTGAGGGAGCAGAATGTGTAAAGCAGGTACCAAAGGCTTACAAGGCTCTTGGTGAGGGCCAGTCCCTCATCTAAGGCAGGACCTTGAATATTGGTACAGCTGTATTGCTGAGGGGAACAACAGCTCCATCAGCTTTGCACTCCTGTCATCCTTAGTGCTTTTAATAGAGTTAAATGAAGTTTAGAGTAAGTTGTCTGTAGTGGGTTATGAGTAAAGATGAAAACATGTCCATCAAGAAGAGGAAAAAACAAACATTAATGTTTCTCTCATTAAAGGCCTTGGTTTTCGGAACTTGAAGATATGAAAGTGAAGAATCGCTCAGCGTTGATGGATTGATGGGTTTTGAGTCTATTATGGAACAACAAGTGAAATACTTAATTTCCTGAAGGAGTGTAAATTGCTGGTTTCTCTTAATCCAGTGTGTTCTCTCCTGTGTTTGCTCTGTGGTTGTTTTTCCAAGCACTACTCCACACTTAGAAAAGCTTCCAGTTTGGAGTTCTTCCTTCTGTTTCTTCAAACTCAGCTGCCTGCTTTCCTAGTGGGGTGTAATTGGGAGAGAATTAAGGCTCTTTGCTATCAGGTTTTTTGGACCTTGACAGCTTTGTGTTGCATTTAATCAGCTCCAAAAGTGAGCCAGGGTTGGGTTGTACTTACTTTTCTTGCAATCTGCTGTGCAAAAAAGCTTACGAGACTTTTAAGTTGTCCTTTTCCTGTGCTGTTGTGTAAAAATGGCTGGGTTTGATGCAAGAGAGAGAAAATGGAAGCAGTCTTGTGTTGTAAGGGTGATGAATTCTTCAGGGATTTACATGTGAGGTGTTAAACAGCTTGTGAACTTGTAAAGTAATAAAACTTGTCTTTGATTGGGGAGATACACACAGGTGAGGCATTTGCTCCTGTAGTGTTCATGTAAAAATACTTTTGGAAGGCATCTCATCCCTGGCCTTGAAAGAAATAAAACTCTTATAAGGCAAGCATGTTTTTCATAGATTTGCAGTGGGTTAAAATACAGGAAACAGGGTTAGGAATAAATGTTGGTTCTCACAGGGTAAGAGCTCTTCCCAGCCAAGTGTCCTGCCAGAGATCAGTGCTCTTGCAAATACTTCCTTTTGCAGATTGTCCTGAAATAATAAGGTGGCTAAATTGAAGCAAATTAGTCACATTTGAAATTAATCTTGAACTGAAAGGAATGATGAAAGATTGAGACCTGCTGGGGGATAAAGTGGCAGGTGAAATGCACAGGGAGAAGAAATGTGCAGCAGAAGTACAACTCCCAAGAGTCATATGGAATTTTAGGAAGTATTTGATAAATAGGGGGTGCTAAGCAGGGAATGACCATGTTGTGATAGAAACTTTTGTTGTTGCCAAACCTGAAATGCAGAATGCTGGAAACTATGTGTATCCCAGGAAATGGGAGTGTAATATGTGCATGGAAGGACCGTGAGGATGATGGAGATATGGAGAAGCTTCTAAGTACTCTAAATTTCAGGAGATGTCCGCTCAGAAGGAGTTGGCCAAAACCATGAGGGACATAAGCCTGGGGTGATGTGTTCTTTCTTAGAAAACATCTCCCTGCCCACAGCTTGGGGAGTGAACATCCAAGGTTTAGATAAGCTGAAGGAGTTGTTAGTGCAGTGTGATCACCATGCCACTGGTTGTGCATGCTGAGGGTGACACAGGGAGCTCAGGTGGCTTCCAGGGCAGGTGGGAGAGGCCCAGTGTGCCCATTGCTGTCTCCAAGGTGTCCAATTTGCTGATAACACAAGGCGAGGGAATATAAACATTTCTTTCTTATGCTCTTTGCACAAGAATTTGTGTCTGAGGATGTCATGCTCAGTGGACTTTTTATCCAGCTGGTGTAGAAGGTTTTGTAGTTCTCCAGGGTTTGATTTTCATGTTATTCACTGCTTTTCTGATTGAAAAAGCTCAGTTTTTATGGGGGGATTTGATTCTTCTGCTCTGGGATCTGTATAATCATCAGGATTGTGTCCGTGATTCCCTTGGCACTCGGATCTTATCCTGCCTCCAGCTTTGCCAGCTGAAGGAGCTTCTGCCTGCAGCCTGCTCCCAGTTCAGTGTGAACATCCAGATCCCCTGGATAACCGGTTTCAGCTTTGGCTGGGAACTTGCCTTAACCTATTCTAGGCAAAAAGAAACGGTTTAGGCTAAATAAGATGTACATTGTGCTTTTGCTATTTAATTTTTATCATTGCCTCACCTTTTACAAGTCATTCATTAGAGTGGTCAGAGGGGCAGGTGAGCCAACAGATCTGGGCAGTGTAAACTTGGAGAGGGAAGCAGCAGTCATGGAATGTTTATGTAGGATCAATATTTTCTGGGCTTATAACACCCAGAATTTAAATGTCTCAGGAGGTGCCCCTTTTTATTCCTATTGGTCTGAGCCATCTGACACCAGATGGTTCTAAATATTGGGGAGAACACCAGGGGGATGCAGTTCACCTGAAGTTTAGTGTTGATCTTATTCATCAAAGTTAATCTTCCATCATGCCATAAGAGGTTTTTATTCTGCCAAAAATCAACTTTAGTGGAAGAAGATAAAATAAAATGACTCATTAGGTGTGTTCTGTTGTAGTTTAACCTGCCCAGAAAGGTTTCCAAGTCAGGGAATAGGTCTTTATGCTAAAAAAGTCATTATAGACCTGTGTTGACACTGAATTCTGCTTTCATTCCAAATGGCACTGTAGTAATTTGAAGAATGATAACAATGTCAGGCTTGAAATGTGTGCTTTCCTTGTCTCCAGTGTCTCTGTAAGGGACAGGGTTGCTTCTTGGGAGTGTTTGGAGGAACATTATTAAAGGACATCTGGAATGGGCGTCCCTGTGAATGTGGGCAGTTCAGTTCCAGAGTCCCTGCTCAGTGTTTGTGCAGTTGGTGACTCTCAGGGCTGTTCTGTGTTAATGTAATGGCAAATCTGCCAGTTTGCTCGAGTAATTTATTCCAAAGCTTAATAGGCCTCTGTTTACTTGAAACAGTGACCTTAACTAAAGAACTGACACAGCTTTCCAGCTCCACAGCTTGTCCTTGGCTTTTCTTGTCAATCATTTTGGCTTTACAATTCCATTCTCATATAATTAAAAATTCTTCTGTGCTGTGCAAAAGCCACACAGAGCAGAAACCGTGGATCTGATGAGTGTTGTCAAATGTACAAAGTAAATGCATTTGGGGGAAAGAAAAGAATCCTTCTAATCTGCTTATCATGAAAGGTCACCTTGAGTTGGAGTATGTTGGGCCACAGGATCTCTGCCCTGAGACTGAGAGTGCTTTAAACTTATCCAGGGTTTCAGAAATTGCTTGGTTGATTTTTAGGAAGTTTGTTCATTCTCTCTGGATGCAGATTCCTACTGTTAGAGGGAAGCTGCTGAACATGGAATTTCTCATGTGGTTTCATCTGAGCTCTGTAATTTCTGTATTTAAAAGTTCTAGGTAGGTTATATTTTGGAAACTAAGTCTCCAGATTGGACTTTGTTTCTGGTTTGCTTTTAAAATTTTGCCTTTGTATCCGTGTGATTGTCGTCTTGCTTTTGTTTTGCTCAGCACTTCAGGTTTTTAATCTTAAATTTTTAATGTGACTCGTGAGAAGAACAAGTTGTTTTCAAAATCAGAAGAAATTCAAGGAGGAAAAAATTAATCTAGGAAAATTTCTCCCAAGTGTGTGTGGCTTGCTGGCTGTGCAGGAACAATCAGACCCAACTAACCTGCTTTGTTTTCTTTCCTCACTCAGGTCATGATTTTCGTTTTCTCGTGTCATTCTCTTGAGGAGAGGAAATGATTGTAGTGGAACGTGTTACAAATAAGCCACTGATACGGAGCCTTTGCAGTTCAGAAACGTTCCTAGAAGAGCAAATTTAGCCCTTTGCTGTTTGTGTTCTGGAATCTGTCTTGGCAAAAAGGGAAATAAAAATGACGACTTCGTCTATCAGACGGCAGATGAAGAACATTGTGAACAATTACTCAGAGGCCGAAATAAAAGTTCGGGAAGCGACCTCAAATGACCCCTGGGGTCCTTCCAGTTCGTTAATGACTGAAATAGCAGATCTGACCTACAATGTTGTGGCCTTTTCTGAAATTATGAGCATGATCTGGAAACGACTGAATGACCACGGCAAGAACTGGCGACATGTGTACAAGGCCCTCACTCTCTTAGATTACCTGATTAAAACTGGGTCCGAAAGGGTGGCCCAGCAGTGTAAAGAGAATATTTTTGCTATCCAGACATTGAAAGATTTTCAGTACATTGATCGAGATGGGAAGGACCAGGGCATCAACGTGAGGGAGAAATCCAAGCAGCTGGTGTCCCTTCTGAAGGACGACGAGCGCCTCAAGACAGAGAGGGCCCAAGCCCTGAAGACCAAAGAACGCATGGCTCAGGTGGCCACTGGGGTGGGCAGCAACCAGATCACCTTTGGCCGAGGCTCCAGTCAGCCCAACCTATCCACCAGCTACTCGGAGCAGGAGTATGGAAAGTCTGGAGGATCTCCAGCATCCTACCATGGCTGTAAGTACAGGCAAACACATCCCAAAGACTGATTCCTTTTCTTCTGAGAGTTGCTGTTGGAGGAGGGAGCGAATGGTGCCTTTGGGAGAGTGGAAATGCTGCCTGTGAGGGGCTGGGATCTGGGATCTCTGTGGATCTGCTCCATGGTATTGATGTCTCTTCAGATGCCTGGTTAAATATTTGCTTTGGAGAGGACGTGTGTGGTGACGGAAATCGATTTTAAAAGCCCTTGTTTACTGTCAGTTCCCAAAGGTAGCATTGCCTGGCTGCTCTTGTGAACGTGTTCCAGTGTTTGATGTGATGGGGAGGGTGTGAAGGGGTTTTTCTGTTTGTTTCTGGCTTTAAAAGGAGTGCTTGAAAATGTGGGTTTTTTTGTTCAGTATGGAATCCTAGGAAGATTTGGGTTGGGTGGGAATTTAAAGCTCATCTCATTTCACCCTTTCCCATGGGCAGGGACACCTTCCACTATCCCAGGTTGCTCCAAGTCCCATCCAACCTGGCCTTGGATTAAGAATAAATAAGAAATCCAGAATATTTCCTGGATCATTCTGCTACTTTATGCTGCTCCTGTTGTACTTTGGCAACAATACTGCTGTTTAATTTCCTTTATTGCTTACTCAGCAGTTCTTGGAGGAGAATGCTTTGAATCTGTATTTAAATATTTATATTCTCAGTATTTGGTGTGTGAGAGTCTGTACTAAATACTGTACTTCATTCTTAAGAAATTAATACAGTGATGTGGGAAGAACAAATTCTTTCCACCACTGCTTGGGGGGACTCCCTGTCATGTTAGGAAGAGGCCTGATTTGGCACTAAATCCTCCTTGATGTAAGTAATGATCTGATGAAAGCTGCTTTGGCTGGAATGTTAGTGGTTGTGGTCCAATTCTGAAGGAAAATCTTTTCTTTAAATGAATGTTTAGAGTGTGTGGAGGGCTGTAACTGAGCCAGGGTGGAGAAACCATTGAGCACCAGTTTTAGGAATCTGAAGTTTGTCATGTCCTGGGTCCCAAAGTGCTTCTTAAATCATAAATCCATGAGTGGGGTCAGCCCTGCTGACATTCACAGGAGGGGATAGCAGGGAAATCAAACCAGGATGGAGAACATCTCTCTTTGCTTAAAGCTATGGAGATGAGCAGGAAAAAATATTTTATTTCCAAAAGGAAATACTTTTAGGATACAGTGTACAAAAAATGTGAGTGAAGCTTTCCAGGTGTGAGAATTTTTGATCTTGTCTTTTAAATAGCAGTAGGATGACAAACATCTTAATTTTTCTGTAATAATCGTATTTCTCTCTGTTTGTATTTTCTATATTTATATAGTTTTTCTATAATAACCATGCAAAAGCACTGTGAATTTTTGAAGAAAAACTTGTTACCTCAATAAATAACAATTTTTTCTTTTCAGATCTGTAGGTTGTTGTCAACTACAGCAAAACTTTTTAATTTAGAGGTAGCCTGAAATACTGTTTTTAACTTGGGCTGGTGGGCTGAAATAAGTGACTGAGGTATGCTGAGCACACCTCGGGTTTCACAGGGTTATTGCTCTGCCAGTCCCAACTTTAATTAATGCCTGGAACTATTGTCTGGCATCTAAAATGCTACCAGAGGCTCCAAACTATTCCTTCACAGCAGGACTGAGCAATGCAGGGCGTGTCCCCGAATTGTTCCTTGGACGCTTTAGGAATTTTGATGGGAGAAGCAGCAAGTTTGGATGTGCTCTCAGTATTCCAAAGTGTGGATTTACTGGCTGCTCCCACTTCCCTGTGCATCTCTTGCAGCAGGATTGCTTTGGAGATAATGATTCCTTAAGCTTTTTTTTTTCCTCACCCTGTAAGAAGCTTTAGAAATCTCAGGCTTTTTTTGCCCCCCTCTCTTGGTTCTTCCTCTGTTCCAACTCGCCTGGACTTTTTTCACTGTGGATCAGCAAAAGTCCAGGTGGCTGTCAGTTTGTGTATTTTGAGGTTTTAATATGTTTCTTGTCTGGTTTAATTGAGTAGAGCAAAGCAAACCAGCACCTTCCAGAACCAGCTGTGCTAAGACCTTCTGATAATGGGAAACTGTGAAGAGCTTTATCCCGGGAAACAAGGAAGGAGTTTCATTAAAATCCAGACATTTAATCTGTTACATAAATGTAGGGTTATTCTTGTGCCTGCTAAATTTGATGGAAAAGATGCTTTTCATTATTTCAAGTGAAAGAAATGGTATCCATCGTGTGTTCTTTTTTTTTAAATTATACCCTTTTGTGCTGGAAATACAAATTCAGAAAAAAAATCTGTAAAAGGAATGAAGTTCTACTTCACTCTTGGGAAATACTCCCCTTAGAACATCCCTAACATGCTGTTGCTGCTCTGTATATTCTGGCAGAATTCTCTTTCATTCCTCTGAGCCTTTGAAGAAGAGATCAGAGACATTTAGATTTGCCATCTACAGCGTGAGATTTGCCTCTTCAAAATATCCATCCCCTCTCTTTGCTAAGTGTTTAGCACATCTTACCAGGCAAGTAGAAATAAAGTTTGAGAGAGTGGGAGAGCCTTTTTGCCAACACCACTGCAGGAAATGTTTCATCCCTCAGTGGTTTGCTCTCAGCACGTTTTACTCCTGTTCCTTCTAGACACAAGGGGTGGGGGTTGCAGAATTCATTCCCCTGGCTTGAAGAATTTATGTTGGGTTATAAAATCTCTTTTTTTAATGCCTGCTTGCAGAAGAAAGCTGAGTTTGGTAGCTCCTCCAGGTCAGTTCACCCAGGGAGCAATAACTTCCAGTGGATGCTGGATTGGGTGTGAGGGGTCTCTCCCCTCTCCTCTGGGGGACTAAAAGTGCAATTTTGGCTAAGTCAGTGAAGCCTTTTTGGGTCACAGTTTGTTGAGGATGTTGAATCAGCTGCACTTCACAGACAGCACTGACTGAACTCTCCTCAAACTCCTGCTCGTCTCCAGCTTCCCAACCTGTGTAGGTTTGGTTGGGAACAATTGGATTTATACTTGATGTTGAGCCAGACAGGGTTTTCTTAAAGAGCTGCTGGTTTTTGTGTCTCAGATTTATCCTTTCTGACAAAATGAAAGCAATGTTGATACCCTGTGTAGTGTGAGAGAATTCAGGGTGGAAAAGGATCTCTTGACTGATGTCCAATCGTCCCTCAATGCTGCAGGCAAGACACTGGCAAATAAGGATATTTTTCCCTGTTTCCTTGTGAATATTTTCATGTCATCTCTAAAAATCCTTTAGAAACCATGCAAAATGAAATGGTGCAACTTGATCATTTAGAATAAAATCCTTTCCCCCAAAGCTTTGCCTTAATGACTCTGTTGGCCTTGAAGATCTCTGTTCTTGGATGATTCCAGGGAGCACATTATGGCATGTGAATTGGAAAAGTATTTGGGTTTTTTTTCTACCCAGTCTCATAACCTGTAACTGGAAGCCAAGAGAGACACTCAAAAGCAAAAAGCAAAAATAAAGCTCCTCCCAGCCTCCATCTTGTCAGCAATTTCTAACGTTCTGGGAACAATTTGCTTTATCTTCCACCTTTAAACCAGGGACAATTAATATTCAGATTAGGAGCTGTTAAATATTACATGACAAAATGCACAATTTTTATTTATTTTGGAAAATGTGCGAATTCTGTGGAGTTGCCTCAAATCTGGTATCAGGTTTTATTTCACCTTAAGGAAATGTTCTTGTGTGGTGCTGAAAATAAACCTACTGCAGAGAGGAAGGGATATAAGAGGGATATTTAAAATCTTTTGGAGCAATACTCTCTCACTCCTAATCTGCCTTTGGGTCTAAATAATTGGGTTTTTGCCTGACATTTGTCACTCACTTTCAAAAACTTCAGCCTCTTGTTCCTGGCCTTGTTTCATCTCCAGCTGCCGGTGACCACTTAAATAGGATTCTGGATTTATGGCTGCATGGGGAAAAGTAGGATGTTCTTAATTTAGACCTCTTAAGCCTGAGCTGGGACGCTGCTTCCAGCCTGGCAAACGCTGGTCCTGTTTTAAAACCAAGTTTACTGAGGCCACGCTTTTTAAGAGATCCAATCCTGTTATGCCCAAGCCAGGACATCCCGGTGTTATTTTGGGTTGTGCCCGCATTCTTCCTTTTTTCCCACATGCTCCCTATGCTCCAGGAGGGTTTGGGAAGCAGGGGTGGGATGGGATGGATGCCCTGATTTCAGTGACACAAACACAGCTCGGTGTGACCTGATTGCAGCAGCACTGCCTGAGGTGGGCTCGGCTCGGGTTCATTGTGCTCAGAGCCTGCTGGAGAGGAGATGCAGAAAGGTGCACTGGAAAGGACTTTTATGGATCTTGGGAATTGCCAAGTCTTTAACCTGAACCTGTAAAAATTCTGGGAGCAATTTGCTGTAGCTGAATTAATGAGTTTTAATATTTCCAGTGATTATTCATGTTAAATTGGCTCGTTATTTAAAAGCAGTTTTGTGAAGCCTCAGCAAGTCTGTGTTCACTCATCTGTTTCAGTTTTGTCTCCCCTTTTGCTTGGAGTAGAAAATAATTCAGAGGAATTGCTATTTTGGGTTTGACACAATAGAAAATTTATAAAATCCAGAATGGTTTGGGTTGGAAGGGTACTTAAAGCTCATCTTATACCAACCCCCTACCATGGGCAGGGACACCTTCCACTATCCCAGGCTTGAACATTCGAGGGATATGGTAGCCACAGCCTCTCTGGGCACCCTGTGAATGCTCCTGTTTTTAAAGGGTTTGGTTTTTATTTCATAATTATTTCTTCAATAATCTGTTCTGCATCTCTGCAGGTTGGAACACATCTCTGCCTGTCCATCTTAGTCAGGGGATACAGGGAATATCACCCAGCAGTGACTCTGGCTGAACAGTGTGGAGAATTCCCATAGTTTGAGGTGTTGAAGGAATGTGGCAGACTCCTGTCAGATGTCATTTGACAGCTTGATTAAATCCTCTCATCGTACATTTATCTTTCTGGTGCTGAGAGTGAAGGTGGGAGGTGCCACTGGTGTATCCAGACTCCTGTAGTGACACTGAATTATCCAACTGTGTCCATTCTCATGGGTGTAAGGATCACCTGAGAGGAAAATGCTCCCAGCAAAACAAACCTGAAGGATTTCTTGAGTGTTAAATGAATTTCAGAAGTTCTCAGTTTGCTCAGTCCCATTAGAATCCTGCAGGAAGGCTGAGCAGCTCCACCTTGTCACATTCACTGGTGTTATCAACTCTCTTCTTGTACCTGAAAGATTCCTTAATTCCCAAGGGAAAGGTGGATTACACAATTCCTTCTACATGAAGCAGTGTGCACTAATCTTTCCATCATTTGAGAGGCTGGATTGGCTTTTTTAAATTATCCAATTTTTATTTGAGTTGTCTGTCAGTGGAATACTGACAGATGGGATCTCCCAAGGGAATTGCTGTTGGTTTCTGAGTCTTTACCTTGATATTGTTTTAATTTTTCTTGTCAGCCTTGGTTTTCTCCACCTTTGTAGGTTCACTGATTGAGGGAGGAAGCAGCTTTTCTTTCTGAGAGCTGTGACTGAGCAGCGAATTCTGTTCTGTTCCTCCACCTGCAAATTCTGCAAAGCCTGAAAAAGAAAAGAAAAAAAATCACAAATAACAAAACCAGCCCCAAAACCCAAGCACAGGCTTCAGAATAAAAATGCAGAGTCTGATTTTTATTATTAATGCAGGCTCTGCTCTCTGTGTCCTGTATTTCACTTTAACTCAGCCAGATCTATAGCCAGCTACAGAGGCCTTTTAATAGAGCCAAAATATAGGAAATTATCAATAGATGTGTCTGAGAGATGTGTGAGCCTGGCCCGGGCACAGATGGTGGAGCAGAATCCTGCTTTAGCGATTAACTGAGGCTGGAGATGATTTCCTTGCCGGGGAGCTGGGCGTGGCACTCCCGGTGGGAGCAGATTCTCACTAATTTGCTCCTGGGCAGCCTGGAGAGACTGGGATCTCCAAATTCCCAACAAAGCAGAGCTTAGCAGGTCAGAATTGATCTGTTGAGTCCCATCTTACATAAACATCTGAGTTAACTGTCATGTGCTGGGGGATAAGGGATGCTTTGTGTGGCACCATCCTGTTACTAAGGCAATAACCTTTCTGCTGGATCCTGGGAATTCTAACCTTAGAGCAGGATGAGGCCCATGTGGAAGGGTGGTTATAGGACTGTGGGAATTTCAGATAAAACTTGTCAGGTTACTCCCAAGAACAGTGTTTTGAATTTCCCTTAATCCTTTTCCAGAGAAAAAAAAAAGTGCTGGCAGCTCTTTAATGGAGATGGTTTTATAACACTGCAGAGGCTTATGTGGAAAACAGCAACATTCCTATAGTTTGTTTTTTTATTGAGGCCCAAGGAACAACTTCAAATGGACATTTTTCCCTTTTTTTTTAAGTAAAAAGGAGCTGGAAATACCTTTTAGTTATTAATGAAAGTGTAAGTAGAACGAATTGCTGGAAAGCCTGAAAGTGAGAAGGAATAATGTGTGTGTGTGTGACCCCATATAATCCATGTGGGGATCCCAGAGCCGCTGGCTGTTGGGATGTGCTGGGAGCTGTGAGCTCATGGAGCTCCCTGCCAAAGCAAAGCCAGCCCTTCCCATGCATGGCTGGGAGTGGAGAGCCAGGGAAAGGCTCGGAGTGGGATGCAGTCCCTGCTTCTTCCAGCTTTTCCGGGCAGGAATGCAACTGGGCAGTGTGTTCAGCAAGTCCTTTGTGTGGAAACAGGAGGAAGAGCAGTGGGATTGAACCCATTTTGCATCATTTTAATGTCATTCTGCCGTCAGGTTTTTGGTTGTTGTGGAATGCAGCAGAGGTGGAAAAGCTGGGATGCAGGAAATGCAGGAAATCCCATTTCCCCCCACAGTTAAAAGTCCAGCGGAGCAGAAGGTTCCTCCCTGCTCCTAGTCCAGGTGCCATCTGTTCTCAGGTGCTTCTGCTGGTGTCCCATTTGTCCCAGGCTCTGTTTTTAAACCAATTAGGACTCTTTCCTTCTCTAATTCTTGCTGGAAAACTGCTCTTCTCCATCTGTATCTCAAATCTATTTATGGCAAATTTATACCATTAATTCTTGCCTCTTTATCTGAAATAGTTTTTCTCTCTCTGGTATTTGCAAGCCTGAGGTATTTAACAACCATAAACTGCTTGATCTTGTTTTGGCAAAGATAAACACAAAACATTCTCTGGGCTCCAAAGGGAAGTGTTTCCACCTCCATCCTGGTTTGCAGTCATCCATTTTGGATTGGAATTATTAGAATTAGTGCTAATTTATTACCTGTATTAGGTGAGTGGCTGGGAATTATCACGTGCTTTAATCAGCACATTTTTAATACACTATATTGGAGAGCCTGGCAGTGACTGTTGGAGCAGAGAGGACTCATCAGCCAGGCTAAATTTAATTATTTTATATGAGAACATTTGAAAAAGTAATAGAATTGAGGTATGAGTAGCATCTTCATTGAAGTAAAGTTGGCTTGAAGCTTCAGGATCAGCACAAGGTGGAAGAATCATTGTGGGTGATAAATTAATTTGTGCCTTTAGAAGCAGATGGGGTGCAATGGCACCTCGGGGTGTGGTGGGAAGGAGGAAAGGTCATTCCTTGTTTATGGAGAATCACTTTCCTTCTGGCCTGTTGGATGAGAAAGTTCCACTTGTTTTGTGATGTCATTTTGGCCTGAAACTTAAGGAGAGAGAGACAAGACTGGGAAATGTTTGGAGCATTAAAGCAGTGATGAAAAAATCATTTTCAGACTGAGTTTGGCAATCTCATTTTCACATGCCCAGCTGACCTGGTAGGAAGAAACTTGAATTCTTCGAGCTTGACATGCTAGTCTGAAGCATTCAATTAAATGTATTAAATGTCAATATATATTTTGCCAAACTAATCATCATCATTCCAGCCACTAAATACAAACTTCCTTGCCAAAGTGAGATAAAATTTCTGTGTGAATGATTTGGATGCTAAAGATTTGTCTGAGAGAGAGTGAGCACAAAATTGTTTAATTACTGTATAGTGCTAAACTTGCTAGTGGTGGAGGATGGGAATTTCACATGTTCCTGGAGTGAAAACATCACTAAAAGATGGTTTGTGTATTGAGAAATTGCATATTTTAGCTGTCAAGCTTGACTGTTCCTTGAGGAGGAGTGGGGGAGATACCAGCTAATAGAAACCTTCCCCCAAAGAAACCCCAGCCAACCCCAGAAACCAAACAACACCCCCAACCCATTTCCCGAATTCATTTTTAAATGGAGAATGATCCTGTATTTGTGTAAATTTGGGGTCTGAATAGCTGGCTTGTTTGTCCCTGAGCCTGCTCAGCAGTTAAGAATAGTTCTTTATCTTCCCATTAAGACTGTATTATTTTACAGAAAAGTGGGTGGTATCCAATCTTACCCTGATATTGGCCCACTCCCAGCAGATCCTTACTGACACTGGAAGTTGTAAGAAATACCCACAAATGTTTTCTCCTGCAATGAATTCTGTACGTTTTTAGTCAGTGTCCTGCCCCTGGAGCTCGGATACATTCAGGGTATATCCAGCACGAGCTGGGGGCACTTCTCGATATCCCAGCCCCACAAAAAGCCTTTGTTTTCCAGGAATATTTTTCCCTTAAAGCAGCTGAACTGTCTTGCAGAGCTAAATTATCCCAGCCTCTCCCCCTCACCCTTAGCAGGAGCTTCACCTCTTGAGCCTGAGGGAGGTTTGAGACCGACCACGAGCAGGGTGCAGGAACCGAAGCTGCCCTCTCTTTCTGCTGTTTGCTGTGCTCAATGTGCTGGGTTTTGTCTCCCAACAGCGACATCCCCTCGAGTCTCCTCGGAGCTCGAGCAGGCCCGGCCTCAGACGAGCGGGGAAGAGGAGCTGCAGCTGCAGCTGGCGCTGGCCATGAGCCGGGAGGTGGCGGAGCAGGTCGGTGCCCGTGTAGGTTTTCCAAAGTGTCCATGCTTTGTGACTTGAGATTATTGCAATCCTCGTTTGTTGGTTTGTTTTTTTCGATGGCAGCTTGGCTTTGCTCCATGTGGAATAAGGGGAGTGAGAAAGGACAATTTGGAAGATGTTGCTCTTGTGTGATTTTTTTATTTTATTTTATTTTTATTCTTTAAATCTCTTTTTAAAGTAACTTCAGCCTCCGAGCTGTTGAGACTAGTGGAAGATGACAGTCACTTTGCAAGAAGACTTTGTGTGGGAGGATGTTAATCATCACATTACTGAAGATGTTTTCAGTTAGGAAGAGCTGAAAACATGACTGGTCCTGAAAACCTTCATTAATGTCAGTGAATTCTGATTCCAGTGGAATTTGGAACGGTCTGTTTCTTTTGGTGGGAGTGTCTGGAACAGGAGGGTGACCTGACACAAAATACCAGAATATATTAAGAAACTTGGTTTAAAGTAAATTGACTCCTGATCTATCACCTGGGTTTTGTTGCCCTGCTAATTCTTAGGAGCTTCATTCTGAATTTGGAGTAAATGTGATTAAAATTGCTGCATTTTATATGTAACGAAGTTGAATCTCAGCTCTGAGTGAAAATTCAAGCCAGCCATGCTGAGTGCCTGTAATATTTTAGCAGCTTCCTGTGACAATTTAGTTTACAGCTGTGTGTTAAGTGTGAGTGCTTGGAAAGGGAAACTATCACCCAGTAAACTTTATCATTATTGGGCAACAAAGGGAATGAAAATATAAATCAGAATCTTAAGCATTTGAAGTAGCTTCTAAAATGACAAGGGCAATACCAGCTGGGGGATTAGTCAACTTCAGAGAGTCATGATGCAAACAAAGATATTTAAAGTAGTTGAATGTGGCATAAACACTGCAGTTACAGATATTTAAACATTCAAATTACACATGGAGTTGGCAATATTTGATTCCCTTGGTGGATCTTGCACCAGTGTGGAGGGAAGTGAACAAAAGACAGGGAAATTTAAGTTTAGTTCCCTACAACTTTCAGTGGTGATTTCAATGCTGAAAAGCCATTATGATAATTTAAAAATGGGTTGTTCACTTGAAGTTCCCTGGTGTTTCTAACTGGATTTTGAAAGAATGTTTCATTAGGAGTAAAACAACACCAGGGCGAATTCCTATCAGTGCACTGGATGTTGTTGTGATCACAGGGTCAGGGTGCTCCTGAGGCAGTAATCACAGGAAAACTCCTTCCCCTCATTTGTGTTATGTCGAAATTCCAGCCAAAACATCCCCCTGTGGTGCACAGGGTGGCAGGGTTGGAGCCCTGGAGGGAGCAGCAGCTCAGTGCAGGCTCATGGTCTATATCACCAGTGTTGATTTCCTTTGCAGGAGGAGCGCCTCAGACGCGGAGATGATCTGAGATTACAGATGGCTCTGGAGGAGAGTCGCAGAGACACAATTAAAATTCCCAAAAAGAAGGAGGTAGTGCCTTCGCCTAAGAAATTCCCGGTTATGCTGCCAAAAGCTGAAATACAGTAACACAAACTAGCTTAATACTGAGCTCTTTTATGCTTTTGGGTTTGCTTTGTTGTGTAGCTTAAAGCTTCTTCCATGTGGGTTAAATTTGGAACTACTAGTCAATGCAGGCGTGTAAAAGGAAAAAAAAATAATAATAATAATTGCTTCTTCACTCTCACGGGTGTGTACTTCAGCCTGCCAATGCTCTTGAGTAAAGCTCAGCTTCTTCCTGCCCTCAGCACACCACTTTGTTGGACCTGATGGATGCCCTGCCCTCCTCGGCACCCGCACCGGCCCCGCCCAAAACGGAGCCCTGGGGGCCTCCTGCTGCTGCGAACCAAACGGATCCCTGGGGAGGGTCCACAGCTGCAGCCCCTGCCTCCGACCCGTGGCAATCATTTGGTAAGAGAAAAGTGCCAGCAGCAGTGGGATTTTAAAGGTTTTGCTTTTTAATGTTGAGTGTTTCAGAGTTCCTCGGTGTCCAGCTTGTGTCTTAGTCCATTTTGAGTCGTTCCACTAAATTCCTCAACTCATTCCCAAGCAGAAACCAATGGAAGTTGCACTCTTTTTAAGCAGTTGGGTTTTTATGTGTGCAGTTTGAAGCCTGGGAAACAGGAGAGTGGCACTACTGTTGTCTTTGTACAGCAAAACCAACTTGTCTCACACAGGGAGGGTGTTCTTGTTTCACTGCTGGTTGTGTCCAGTGCCGTGGGTTTAAACTCTTCCCAGAATTTAATATTTAGGCAGAGTGCTGAGCTTAGAAAGGCCATAGATCTGAATTATCATGTCCTTAATTGCTCCTAGAGCATTGTGATGTGTTTGTGTATAGTCAGAACCAAAAGGATTAAATTATTGAAATGGAGACTTTTATAGCAGACAAAAAAATTCAGGTTGCCATTTAAAATATTCACTGTTCCATAGGATTTTGATGCTAAATCCATGGAATATTTCTGAAGAGAAAGATGCAGTGTTTCACATTTTAAAGAGCAACTGAGCCAAATTTTTGTGTGTGTTGCTGCCTGTGTGGTGGGCTGGTGTCTGGGTCAGCCTGTCCAAGGAGTTAATCCTTTGATAAGAAAGTGGATGGTTCCTCACACTTGGAACTGGAGCTGGATCTATTTTTTGTTGGAATTTTTGACTTTTTTTAAGAGCAGGAACTTTCAGTGCAAATTGAAGCTTTTCCATGAAGAGTGACAGCTTTGTTCTGTCAGTTCTACTTCAGGCTGGTGATTCTACAACCTCTACTCTGAAGTGCTTCAAAGTCACTTGCATTCCACACACCACCATCAGATTCTTGGTGAAAAAGTGGAAGTTGAATAATGAAGTGCCTTGTTTGGGGTTTTTTTTCCCTGCTCGTGATGGCATTAAAGACACCTACAAAGCTCCTGGGCCAACTGCCAGGTCATCATTCCATGTGTTACCTGGGTTTTTTTGGTGATAGAAACTGAGAAAAATTTTGGGCCCTAAAGCCATTCGGTTTATTTTTGCATGGTTAAAACCAATCAAAATCCATGTTCCTCACATCTCCTGCCTGCTGTGTCATCCTCTGACAGGATTTTCCTTGTACCAGTTCCAGCTGTAGCGTTTCCTCAGTGCTTCCCAACTTTCTTACACCATGGCACAAGCCCTGTTTCCAGCCTGCTGGATTCTCCCAGGGATAATCTCAAAGATGCAAGTTTATGAATTTGCTGATAAAATAGTGACTCATGAAACTGCATTTCCCCAATCCTGCCAGTGCTGTGGTGTTTCAGTGGAGCTCCTGGAAGCTCCGGGAAGGAATCTTCCCGAGCACTCTCATTTCGGGAGCTCCCTTTAGGAAAGAAAGGACATTTTGGGAAGCTGCTGCTGATGGGAAATGCTGTCATTAGTATGGCATTGCTCCTAACTGAGCACTGGGGACAGATAAAGGAAATGTAAGTACTGGTGTGGGAATAGTGGGGCTTCCTTGGAGAGTTTTGGCATTTCCTGCTCTGGAGCTGTAGCGACCACGTGCCTGAAGATGAAACAAAACCCAAAATTCCAGCTGGAATTTGTGCCACTATGTGCAGCATTCAGTTGGTTTACAGGAATATTGGGGTGCTGGGGGGTTGAATGGTGTTTTAAAACCTAAAATAATTCTCAGTTGTAACTTGAAACCCACAAAATACTAAAGAGTTGTTACATGTGGGTGATTCTGTCCTGCTCTTGGGTTATAAAATCCTCATTTGGGAATTCAGCCTTTGGTGATTGAATTTGTAGGAATGAAAAGTTGTCAGCATCTTCCAGTAAAAATAGAAGCCATGAACATGCAGGCTTTGTGTTTAAAAAATAAAGGGGTATCAGTGGGCAGCTTAGATGTGAGTCAGGAGTGCTTAGAAATGGGAATAGAAAAGCACAGCTGGCTCAGGGAAGCTGATTCTATTTTTGTAAAATAGCAGTATGGTTAAAAGAGTTGGAAAACACTCCTTTTGAATCTTACAGATTCCTTTGCCCAAGGGTTAATGTTGTGTATCTCATACCTTTTACCTTTGGGCTTTTTATAAACTCACTTTCCCCTGAGTTCATAAATAGACCCTGTGATTTAGGTCACCTCCAGCCAGGGATTGTCACTTGTGGTGGCAATGTCAGTAAAGAAAGCAGGTTTATTTTGTGGTTGGAAGTGCAGGTATTTGTATTCAGGTTCAGAGAGGGGAATTGTTTATTCCTGTGCCTTGCTCAGAACCTCCTGGTGCTCATTGATGTTCAGAGTGTGTGACACAACTGCTGGGAGTTAGCAGTGTTCCTGGTGCTGAACTGCTGCTCCTATTTATGCTCAGGATTAATTGGGAGTACAGGCTCCTGAGAGGGCTAAGTCTCAGGGAAAGCTTTCCAAAGGGAAGCTGGATTCACTGCTGTTCCTGCTGGTTCTTCTTGCAGGTGCCAAACCAGCTGCTTCCGTTGACCCTTGGGCAGCACCAGCAGGATCCACAGCTCAGCCTCTGTCCAAAAATGTGGACCCTTGGGCTCCTGCTCAGCCATCTTCTACTGCAGCAAAATCTGTGGATCCTTGGGGATCAGCACCTGCAAACAAACCTCTGTCTACTTCTGGTGAGCAACGGTCTCATCCCCTATCTGTGTTATTTCAGTAAGGAGGAGAAGTCCAAGTGATTTTCTTGCATTGTGTGGTTCAAAGAAGCTGAACAATTGGCAGAACTGGTGTGCAAAATAAAAGGGAGTTGTAATAACCAGCAGGAAAAAGAAATTTAAATGTAATTATTCCGACTTCGAGCTCTGAGTTCATGGTGCTGCTTTGTGCTCTGTCCCTTATACATCTCTTCCTGGTATTTGTGGCGTCCTGCTGAGCACTTGGGACTGCTGCTGCTCTTGGGTTTTATCTTTAATTGGACAAGGACTTAATTTCTGGCAATGAATGATACTCTAATTTCACCTTTCCTTATGATAAATAGCTCTGCAGATGGATGTCTCTGCAGATGTAGATTGACAGGTTGAGCAGCTCGGAGGAGACTTTTAGAGGTGCAAATGAAGGTTTGTTCCTTCAGACTGAGGGTGTGAAACCCTCCCTGAGCCCTGGTAAAGATGCAGAAGGTGCTCCTGGAATTGTCTGTTCATGCTCTGTAACTAATGCAACCTTGATGAGTGTTAATACCTGGCATTTTCATATTGGCACCGTGGCTAAAAGCATCCAAAATGCATTTTCTGCTCGTCATTCATCCTGGTACACAACAGACAAAGGAATCTGAGTGCTGCAAAAAGTTGTCTAAGCAGCTTTTCCCTGGGCAAAGGGCAATAACTGCAGCAGTGTGAAATGAGCCCTTAACTATGGTGGCTCTTTGTTCTTGATAAATATTGTTTCTATATTCAATCTTCGCTCCTTCTCTTGGAGTTTGTAATCTTGTGCTCTTTTTGCTTGAAGTGTGTTGAAGGTTAAAACTAAATTAAGAAAACATTTCAGCTCATTAAAAATATCCCCACAAACCTTAAAGCTGTTCAGGAGTGTGATTGTTGCACATGTAGGTGTGTTTTTTATGCCTCCAGTCTGAGGTAAGAGTGTGCCCACATTTTGAAATGGTGATGTGTTACTGACTGCAAACTCTGGGCGAGTGCTGGTGCTTCAGCTAACAGGGCTTTACCATCTCCACAACCTTTGCTATGGCATTCCTCCTCCTTTCCACTTGGGAAGCAGACGTGAAATCATCACTGGTGGTGTTTTACTTGAGGGCTGATTAACACTTAATAGTTGAGGCTGTAAATCCATTTCTGTTCTCTCCTTCCACAGCAAGATCTGCTTGTCTCTAATGCAGACACTCAATCAGCCAAACCCCAGCATGCTCAGGTGTGCCCTACGCTGATCTAAAAGCAAACTGCTCTGAATTAGTTGTTTCATGCTGTCAGAAAGGACAGATCTGTGACATTCTCCTTCTCCCAGCTCCTGGCTCAGAGTAGGAGCACTCCCAGCTGCTGCCCTGGAACCTGTCGTGGCTTATTGGTTACAGGAATGGGTTAGGAATTGCTTCCAGGAGGATCAGCTGTGTGATGCAACTGAAGACGTGTTAATGACAGGGCTGTCTTGTTGTTTTGAACAGGAAGTACATCTTTTGACCTCTTCAGTAATTTGAATGGTACAGTAAAAGATGATTTTTCTGAATTTGACACACTTCGAACTTCCAAAAAGCCAGGTACGAATCAAATTCTTAGCATGTGGACAGGTTGGGTGACAGTCACAGCAACAAATGTCTCTATTCTTAAATTTTACTGAACAAAAAACATCAGGGAAGGAAGTGATGATGCAGCAGTTCCTTGTTCACATTTTGGCCTGTGCATGAACTCGTGGGGAATGGGCCTTTTGCACTGTAATCCATGGAATTGCACTGTGTGACCTTTTGCTGCATTGACCCAGAAATTTGTTGGACTTCTTAATTCCCAGTGTCCAGCAAGTTTGGAGCAGGGCTTATGCTCAGGGAGTCAACCAGAACCATGCTGACTGAATTTCTCAAATACGTAAATTCCAGTAGGAAGAGGAGAAAATACCTTTTCTAACTATTCTGATTTACTTTTTCTCTGGTCAATGGTCAGGAAGAGAAAGTGCCAGACCCTCAGCTGTCAGTGCTGTGGTACCATTGCTCTCAGGATGGTTCTGCCTGAAGCACAGCTGGGATTTTTGAACCCAACAGAGAAACCCTGGGTGGAATCCAGCTAGGAAAGGCACAGCAGTGGTGTAGGGCGAGGGCACAAGAAGGCTTTGGAGTATCTTTTCCTTGGAGCCTGTGAGTCCCACCTGAAGCAGCAAAGCTGTGGGAATTCCATCAGTAGAGCACTGCAACTCTGACTGTAGCTTCTTCATGCTCTCCTAAAGAACATTTACCTGCTTGCATGCTGAGAGGGTGTAACCAGCCTGAAACACTGAGCCCTGACTAATACAAACTTAGAATAAAGCATTTCTGCTCTCTCAACGCTTCAGGGTTCTCTCTGCCTGACTCTGTGGGTTAACCAGAAGTTTGGTTTGTCCCTTTGTGTTGTTGCAGCTGAATCAGGTTCCACTCTGCCGTCTCAGCACAGCGGTACCACGAGTCCTGATCTCTTTGAGTCCCAGCACTCGAGTGGGACATCAGGCAAACAAAGCGCAGCCCGGAAAACCCCGGAGTCCTTCCTGGGCCCCAACGCTGCCCTGGTGAACCTGGATTCTCTGGTGTCTAAGCCACCACAGCCCGTTACTTCACTGAACCCATTCTTGGCACCAGGTTGGTTTCTGCACAGTCTTTCACATTTCTGTTTTAGCTTTCCTTTCCTCCAGGAAAACTCTGCAGAGCTCAGTGCTGTTGGAGTTAAAGAAGGGTGATTTGGGCTTGGTTTTCCTGGTTACTTCAGCCAACAGATTGTGAGCAAGAGCAGGAGGGTGTCAGAGAGGCATCCTGGGCTCACCCAGCACAGTGACAGTCCCTGAAAACACAGAGTCTCTGCTCTTGATCTGCAGCTGAACTTCATTCCTGCTGTTCCCTTTCCCCTCACTGAACATGATCTGTGTGGGAAGGTTTGGGGTTGTTAAAAATGGCTGAACTCCAGCTGGTTATTGTCAAAACAGGTAAGATTATCTTGGGAAGGTTATAGGTAATAGTTTCCTGTGGAAGGAGGTTGGAATTGCCCTTTCCCTGGAGCTGCAGCAGGCACAGGGAGGTCTCTGACTGCAGCCTGAGGTTCCAGAGAGCGAACTCTGCAGGGTAATTCAATGAGCTGCTGGTTAGTGTGTCTGAGGCTGGCACAGTGAGCCAGTTTTGATCTGAAAACACGTTCTCAGTGTATTTTGGGAAAAAAAATTGGCTGTTGCAGTTCTCCTGCAAGCTGGGCCTGTTAGAAGTGAGCCCTTGGTTGGAGTAGACTGAAATGGTGACACCAGACATGTGGCAGATGTGGTTTTTAAAAGCTGAAATTTGCACTGACGTTTTCCTGTGTTGCTCGTAGGGTGAAACACTTGGAAATGATCTTTCAGTATTTATTTTCTTCACTCTTCCAATAGAAAAAAAAATCAGTTTATTAAAATCCTTGAGTAGGAAAAAAGGGCAGTGATTCTGAGCAGCCTTGGCAGTGAGCAGGGAGAGGGAGGAAATCTCTGTATCCTGCCCTTCCCGGGTACTACAAAAAGTTTGTGAGGGGTCACTGGGCCATCCAAATAATCCTGGGCTTGTACGGTAAAAGGAATTTGCAGGGCTGGCAGCAATCCAGGGAACCTCAAAGGCTGGGAAAGTTGTGCTCTGCTTTTTCGAGCACCACTGTAATTCGGAAACAAGTTGTTTACTTTGGGAATTCTTGTCCGAGCTTGGTGCCAGAAACATGAAAATGGAGGTGGCTGCTGAGAGCTTGGAGCAAACGTACAAATCACAGAATCCCAGAATGGTTTGGAAGGGACCTTAAAAACCATCCTTGCCATGGGCAGGGACACCTTCCACTGTCCCAGGGTGCTCCAAGCTCTGTCCAGCCTGGCCTTGGACACTTCCAGGGATCGGATCCAGGGGCAGCCACAGCTTCTCTGGACACCCTGTGCCAGGGCCTCCCCACCCTGCCAGGGAACAATTCCTTTCCGACATCCAATTACTCTGCAGTAAAGGAGCACGGAGAGCTTGTGAAGCAGCATTTAAAAAATTAAATCAGTGATGTGGATGTCATGGTTAGGGCTGTTCCAGGTAACCAAATTTGGAACCTCTGTCTGCAGTCAGGGCTATCAGAAGTGGGAGCTGTTGGTCAGTGAAGAAGTGTTGGAGGCATTGGCTGCTGCAGGGGAGCAACTGTGCCGGTGCTCTGCTTTGCTGGGTGCCAGGTGCTCCACAGGGTGTTGTGGGGGTGGGGGTGCACACACGGAGTGTTCTTTGCCAGGAAAGATGATTTGCAGACCCCGGTGTTGATGGTGGTGCCATCTCTGTCCCCTTCTCTCCAACCCAGGCGCCGCTACCGCACCGACTCCAATCAACCCCTTCCAGGTGAACCAGCCTCAGCCACTGACCCTGAACCAGATGAGAGCGAGTCCCGTGATGGGAAGCAGCCCCTCCTTCAGCGCTGTGCCCCCGATGAGCATGGAGCCAATACCTCTGTCTTCCATGGCCCCCGTGCCCGTGGGGATGGCACCGCTGCCGGCCATGGGCACCATCAGGATGGGCCAGGGGCTGAGCATTGCAGGATCAATGCCCCAAGCTCTGCACAGTACAGGAATGCCGCCGGCAGCCTCCCAGTCTGCAAATACAACTAACCCTTTCCTCCTATAAAGACCCAATTAAAGGAACTTTTCTTTTCCTAGTGTTTCCAGGCTGAAGTCTTTCCAGCGAAACGAACGTGGCCTGTGTGGACTGAACGGTGTGTGAGAGACTTGGAAGTAGATTTGCAGTTTACAGTTATGATCTTTGAAGAGTTGTCTCTACTTACCAGTTAATCTAAATCTAGTCTTTGCTACAGATGGTACCTTACTTTGGCTTGTTGAGCATCATGTGAAATGTTCAGACTTTTCACCAAAGTTAGATTCTGCCCATTTTTGTTACTTTGTTAATCATTTCAAATACACTTTCTAGGGAGAGAACCTGCCATTCGAAAACTCCGTTGGCTATTTTGTAGATGTCAGATCATGTGCTGGATTCCTGAATTTACCCTTCCCCTGCATCCGTCACTTCCTCTGCCCATAAGATAGACCTGAGATTCCGAGTGCTAGTGAATGTTTTGCACATAACTACACACAGTTCTAGACTGTTGGTTCACCCATAGTCCTTACTCTTAGAAGAGACCGACCCGGAGGGCCCAGGGGGGCTTGGTTTTTATGCATTAAACATTGCAAACTCGCACTGCTTTGGTATCTCTGAGGTGTGACTGAGAAAAGCAAGCTTGTCTCGAAAGGAAAATAACACAAAGCCCCAGACAAAACACCCAAGACCATGCTCGAGTCGTGCTGTCGTGTGCAGTGTTGAATTCCTACACTACTCTAAGGACTCCTGGAACTCTCTGTGAGTGGCTGCACTCGTGCTGAGTGAGTGTCCTGCTCTGTGCTTGTCCAGTACCGGCTTCGATTGGAAGTTTTTTCATGTGTATTTTGTTTTTATTTGACTTACAATGTGAGTTGAAAGAAAGGAAAAAAAAAAATGGAAAAAAAAGGAAAAGGAAAAAAAAAAAAAAAGAAATACAGTGGGACAACTTTGAATTCAGTTTCACCGGGGCAAGCTTTAAAACTAATTCAGGCTTAACCTTGCTATATGCAGTTACTCTTGTATACTTTTGCACATATTTTGTTTAGTACAGTTTCATATTTTGAGTTTGCAGAGTTACCTAATAGTCCTTTTTTTGCTAATTTTTATAATGTGGTTCTTATTTAACTGTCTGGTTTTGATAGATTTATCAAGTCTGGCTGAAAAATTAAGATATTGGCAAATGTCATTTTTATGGTTTTAATGCCCTCTTATTTATGGTTTTAGCTCTTCGTTTCTGTAAAGAGAGTTTAAAAGGGAAGATTAACACTAAAATATTTACTTTTAAATGAAGTATTCATAATGCAAATCAAAAACAAATCCTCGTGACTAATTATTTTTAGATGAATTGAATTTGAGCATAACATGATTTAAGACTGCATTAAAAAGAAAAAACACTAAAGTCGCCTTTCCCTTGATTTGTTCCCTTTTCCCAATCCCCAGACTGGGCAGACTTTTAGCCTTGATGAAGATCCCAAGAGAGGCTGTTTGGTTTTGTTTTCCTTGTAAAACTTCTGGAGCTGTTAAAAATCCTGATGTACAAACACAGCTTGTTTCATTTTATCCACTGATTTTTCCTGCTGGAAGGTGCACTCCATAGGATAAGTGGTTCCATGTCCAGCCATCCCTTGGGAGCTGAATTATCCCTTTTTAATGTTCATGTCTGGGCTCCTCGGCACCAAACCGGGGTTGAGCTCTGCTCTCCCAAAAATCCATGGAAAGGCATATCCCAGTGCTCCCTCCTGCCTGCAGGGCACCTCTGAATGGGCTTGGTGGCCTTTCCCTAATTAAGAGGGGGAAAATAGAAAACAGAATTTTGCCAGAGTTGTGTTTTGGTGGAACAATTCCCTGTGGGGTCGGAGAGGGACTGGATCCCATGGGAGGACTGGGATCGATCTCCTGGTGGGAAGGGGAGGCTGAAGGATGATCAGATTGAGGGCACAATCCCAGGTTGGAGCTGGGTAGGTCAGTGTAGCTCTGGTAGTGTGTGGAATGCTCAATGTGTGGATGTTCCTGTGCAGATGTTGGATCCTCTAGAATTGGTGAGGAGGATTCCCAATCTTCATCTGCTCTTGTTTTTATATAGGAGGAAGGATTGCTGTCCACACCCAGCCTGTCTTGAAAAACTAAACAAAACCCCATTCATGTTGCCTTTCAGAGTAAGGAACAAGACTTTTGTTGTTGTTGTTGAAGTTATTGAAAAGTGTAGAGCAGGAAGGGTGTGATCCTTGCAGATGGGGAGGGAAAGTGCTTTCCAGCTGATCCGTGGCAAGATTTGTCCGGGGTTATTTTCCCAGTTGGATTTTATCAGCACTGGCATTGAGGTCACTCAGTGTTTTTCCCTTGGTCTGTCACCTGAACTGCAGTGGGATGGGCCATTGTCTGTCCAGCCAAAAGTCCTGGCCATGTCCTGGGTAACTTTAGAGGCAAGATGGGGTTGATAAGATATTTTAAAGCACTGAAATGATGTGCAGTTGGAGCTGCCACCGTGAATTGCTAAAGCTGCGCTCTGCCTCTGGGAGGGAGCCCTGGCTTAATGAAGCTGTTGAATGGCAAATTGTTGCTTTTACCAAGTCACTGCCCCAAAAACTTTATCCCTTTTGTATGAAAGACACATTTATGGCACAACAAACCCCGAGGAGGCTCCCTGAGGAGCCACACTCCAAATTCTGGTGCTGTTAAGATTTAGGCTGAGACTAACCAAACTCAGGTCCCAGCCTGGCAGAGGGTTTGTGGCAGGAGCTGAGTTTAGGAGGAGAAAGAGCTTGTTTGGTAAATGTTCCTGGGCCAGGCTGTGTCCTCAGGGGGTGGCACAGGGGGTCACTGTCCTGGTTGGGGATGCTCCGAATGGTCCAGCTCTTTTTGTGATGATTTTCCTGCTCTCCAGAATAATCCTCCTCCCTGTGGCCCTCCCACAATTCTGGAGGATGTTTGTGTGTCCCATCGCATCCCCTCTGACCCATTTCTCCATTTTCCCCCTCGTCTCCTTTTTCTCACTTTGCAAATATTCAAAGTGCTTATTTTCTTTTTCATTTTTAAAATGTTAGTAGCCCAAAACAGCCTTACTGGTCAAATTGACCAAAGAGAAAAGTGTTAAATATTTTGTAAAAAAAAAAAAGAAAAAATTTCTCCCCCCCTCCCCTTGGCATAATTTCCTCCCCAAAATAAGCTCAGTTATTTATTCAGTTTTATACTCTAGAGAAACTCAACTGCGTGGAGGGGGCAGGGAAGGGAAGCCCTGGTGGGTTGTGGTGTTTACAGTTTTTGGGAAGTCCTGTAGCCAAGACAGCCCTTATTGCCCGTGTGCCCCTTTGCTGCCCCAGTTCTGAGGTGTACTGTATGCCTGAATATTGCACAGGAGGCAGAGAAAGAGGAGCTTTCTTTTTCCCAGCAGAATCTCACACGCTTCCTTTCCAAGTGTTACACTTCCAATATTTCCCAAACTTTCCATAATCCCAGGAGCCGGCTGCTTTTTCTGGATTTGTGCTGACTATTGCCATTATTTACTGTATAAATAATTTATCATTTGTACTATTGTATCATAATGTCTGTATCTTTGTGTCATTTTTTTTTCCTCCCCCCCCAAGCGGTGTCACGGATGTGATATTTAAACGATGCCATCAGAACAGTGGAAAGACGAGGGGTTTGTAGGTGACTGGTCAGAATTAAAATTGTATTGCTTCTATTCCGGCCCTGTTGCTTTTTCCAAGCTTCTGCGTGGTGTTTGTGATCCCATTCCCAGCCAAGCCCTGCTCGGTGGAGTTCTGCAGGAAGCTGGTGGGTTTGGGGTGAGCCCACGGAAGGTTTGTGGCAGGAGGGATCTCTGTGTGTCTGGGGGTGCTGTGTGTGTGCTGTCAGTGGGATTCCTTGGATGCATCCATCACTTCTCCCGGGACAGGCTGCTCTGGCTGGGAGAGAGGAGGGGGTCTATGGCTCACTGAGATCGGGGTCAGTTGAGACCTCACTAACTCAATAAAAATGAAGACTTGTTGTGTTGCAGGTGACTGAATTCCTTCTTTAAACCATGCTGCCCCTGGAACAGCCCCTGTGGAGGGATCTTGGAGTGGTGCTTCGGAGGAGGCTCTGGATTTGTGTCCAGGCAGGAATATGGGGAAGGGGCCTGTGGAATGAGGGTTGGGGAGCTGTGACAGAACCTGGGGAGTCCTTGCTTCCCACTTCTGTAGCTCAGGCTTGGCTCTGTCCCACGGATCACGTGGCAGGGCGCCTGCTTCCAGCTGGGAAGCAATTCCAGCTTCTAATCCTGGCTGCTTTAATTGAAGGGCACTTCATTAGCAGGCGGCATCAAGAGCTGCCTTTCCAGAGCCCCTCCAGGTTCCCTGTTTAGTTTGCTGCCAATCAGGCTGATCATTAATCAATGATCACTAATTAATGCTGAAGCTGCGGCGGGGCTGGAGATGTGACCGTGGGAAAGGTGGCTTTGGGGAAAAAAGCCTCTGGTTTGGGTTCAGCTGGAGCTGGCTGGGGGAAGCTGCTGCTCCAGTAACGCTCCAGTTTCCCTGGAGAAGCCATGGCTGCCCCTGGATTCCTGGAAGTGTCCCAGGCCAGATTGGACGGGGCTTGGAGCAACCTGGGATAGTGGAAGGTGTTGGGGTTGGAACTGGATGGGCTTTTACGTCCCTCCCAAACTATTCTGGGATTCTCTGATTCTACTCCCACCTCTTGGGAATTTTGTTTTAAGCAAAATCCCTCTCTGTAAGGAGGATGTGGGAATGGCTTGGAGCAGAAGTTGTGGTGACTCTGATCTCTTCCAAAGGAGCTGGATTCTGGTGGATTCTGGTGGCTCTGTGAGCCAGGGCAGCCTGCGCTGCCCCAGCCTGTGGTAAGCAGAGCTCTGCTTGTGGTCGAGGTTTCCGCTGACCTTGCCAGAGCTGCTCCCCCATCCCACATTTCCTCTTCCTCTCCTGTGGAGTGAGGATTTGCCCCTTTGCAGAGGAAAAGCACTCTGGATAAGGAGTTATCTTTTGGCTTCCCCTCAGCCCTGCTGCCATCGCTGAAGTTTTTGCTGAGTGTGCTTTTGTCGCCTCTGAGCTGGGCTGAGGGTGCAGCTCGGCCCCTTCTGCTCCTTTTCATGGAACTGTGAGGGAAGGGCTGGGCCCATCTCGTGCTCTGGCTTTGGCAAGGCCTCTGCAACACACTGCAAGCTGCATTTCGGGGAACAAATCCAGTTTGTGAGCCCCTCATGTTCAAAACTGCCAAGTTGAGCTCTTCCCAGGTCACCTTCTCCCCATTTGTGAGTTGGATTTCCTGAGGACTGGTGTTTGTTTGGGAGTTTGGGATTAGGAATGGTGAAGAGACAGTGTGGGACATGGTGGTGGCAGTTCTGTTTTCCTGTCGATTGATTGTATCCTGTAAGTGCTGAAGCCTTGGAGTTTCAAGGAGTGGAAAGTTCCCCTTGGTGCCAGTTCCCGTGGGGGAGGTGAATTGGCGGAATCTGGTGATCCACAGGGAATTGGCATCCGGGCAGCATAACCCAGCCCTGTGCAGAGGGTGAGGTGGTAAAATGAGGAGTGGGAGAACGTGGGGATACCCTGGGTGGGGGGGGTCACAGCATATCCTGGGGCTGTACAGGGAGAGCCCAGAGCTGTCCCAGACCTGGACTGAGTCATGGGACCCTCAGGGTTTGGGTAATATCTCCCTGAGAGATTAAAGAAAATTCCACCCCTGCCAAGGTTCCACATATCCCACATATCCCTGGCAGCTCCAAGCCCTGTCCAACCTGGCCTTGGACACTGCCAGGGATGGGGCTGCCACAGCTTCTCTGGGCACCCTGTGCCAGGGCCTCCCTGCTCTCCCAGGGAGGAATTCCTTCCCAATATCCCATCTATCCCTGCCCTCTGGCAGTGGGAAGCCATTCCTCTCATCCTGTCACCCCAGGCCCTTGTCCAAAGCAATCCAGGATCATCTGTGAGCGCTCAGCCCACGCTCACATCCCTCCGCCTGAGCTGTTCCTGGCACTTGTTGAGCAAACATGTTCCCATTTCAGGTGAAGGAAAATCAATGACGCCTCAAGCCACCCGGATAAAGCCGGAGTAAAGGTGGAGTTTATCTTCCCAGCTCCCTGCCTGCTGCTTCCCGACAGGAAACCTCTCTGGGACACGGGAGCTGCCAGCTTTGCAGCTTGATCGCTTAGAGATCCTCCCAGGCAGGAATGGCATCCGGGCTTCTGCCCTGTTTTAACCACTGGAGCTGCTGGAGGTTGGATCAGAGCTCCATCCCAGCCAGGGGAATGTTGCTGGAGCAGGCATCGGATTTCCCGGCGCTGATAAGGTGACTGATAACCCCCGCGTGGATCCGCTCCCTCTCCCGGCTCCTGCAGGATCAGCACGCGGGGCTGGGCTGGTTGGGCTGAAGGGAGGGGAGGGAGGCGAGGATCCCCCACAGGACGCTGGCCCAGCGCGGGCTGGTCCCATCCATCCACCCCCAAACCTCCTGGAATTCTCCACAGCGCCGCGGCTGAGCCACCCCGAGTAATGCCTGCGATGGAAAATCATCTGACACCTTCGTGTCCATCTTTCCCGGTGAAAATCAGGCCTGTGTTCTTCCTAAAGGGCTTTTTGTGGCCATGGAATGAAATCCATGGATTATCCAAGCTCCAGGGAGCCAGTTCTGCCGCGGTGTAGCAGCACACACAGCCCCCGAGTCCGTGGGCTGCCTGGGGTTGTGTTGGGTGATGGTGGTGGGGCTTTTTTCTGCTTTTTCCATATCTTCATTAGCAAGTCTGGCACTAAATGGAGTGATGATATTCTCTGAGGTGAATTTGGGTACTTGAATATCCTGGCCTGAATAGAGAGCCAAAAATAGACACCTTCAGCAGTTCCGTCTGCTGCTCTTCCCTCTGAAGGACGAGGCTGGATCCCTCAGATCCCGCTGGGGAAGCAGGTTGTGTCATTCCCTCCCTCCCACGGGCTCAGCCCTGCTTTCTGTGCCCAAAGGATGGCTGCTGAGGGATTTGTGCTGTCCTGTGCTCCCCAGCCCCAGTCAGGCTGCACTGGAGGGTACTGGGAGCTCTGCAGCCGGGTGGGAACTGCAGGTTTGGGATTTTTTGCTTCCTTTGCTCCAAATGTGGAGGTGGCTCCTGGCTCTGCAAACACCCACGAGTGTCTCAGAGCTTGGAGTTTGAGTTTCCCCTGTTTGCCCCCCAGGAGACTCCTCAGCTGATGGAAAAAGCCCTCAGGGATCCTCTCTGCACCCCGAGGGCGGATGCTGAGAGGGGGCAGGGGTGGGATTCCCAGAGGGAAGGGGCCCAGGGTGGGGGTTCCTGTTGGTTCTCTGGGTCTGGATGTCCTCAGGAATGGGGAGTGCTCTGTGCTGTGGGTGCCAGCCTGGCTCTGCCATTGCTCCCATTGCATCTGCCCTGTCCTGTCCTGTCCTGCTGTAACCCCACAGATCCGTGTCCAGTACTGGATCCAGGGCCTTTATCCCCGAGAATCTCCAGTGACACAAACGGGGCTGCAAAGCTGGAAAGAATTGGAGCTACAGCCCTGATTTTCTTCAAACGTGGCTGCTCTGTGCTTGAGTGTTTGATTTTTTCCTATTTTTTGTTTTTCCTTTGGAGCATTTCACGGGATCTCCCGCTCCCAAGCCACCACTGCTGCCGGGGAGAAGCGGCTGTCAGCTCGAATCCGTCTCGTTTGCAGATGGAGAGAACTCCCGGCTGCCGCAGAGCTGCTGGTGTAAAGCAGCCTGGCAGCCTCGGGGCACAGCCAGCTTCTCCAGCTCTCGTGGATGCTCACATCCCTGGCTCGGTCCCGCAGCCCCGGGGCGTGTTTGCCCCCTGCTCTGGGGACAAGGGGCAGTGCCAGGGCAGCCAGCATAGAGCAATTTCCACGGAGGAACAGGAAAAATTCTCCGTCCTTCATTCAGCCTCTGTTAATTGTTATTAACCACTTCCAGCGTCTTCCTGAAGGTTGGGAACAGCCACGAGAGGGCAGGAGCGGCTGCTGCTGTTCGTAGTTTTGGTGGGAAAGGCGGTAAATACCAATTCTTAAGGATTGTCCGAATGATTTTCCTTCTCCTGGAGGAAAGGAGGATTTCTAAGCTGCTGTTCAGTTCCTGTCCTTGGCTGTGTCCTCTCCAGGCCACTAGAGCTGCAGAAATCCCAAACATCTTCCAGGCTTCCTTTGCCGCTGGCCTGGAAGCCTCTCCTGTTCGTCCAGGAACATTTTTTTCCCTGCCCATCTCGAATTAGGGGGATAATGAGCACTTTCACCGTGTGGGAGAGATTTCAGGGGAACGAGGCAGAGCCGAAGCTCCAGCTGAGAGCCTCCTGCTGCTGTTGTGGGGTTGGGAATTTCAGTGCAGGTTTGGAGGGAAGGGAGAATGATTAACCAGAAACGAGCAGGGTGTTCCAGCTGCTGGCAGCGTGGGCGAGAGGAAAGCACCGTGAGCCTCTGCTGCAGCAAGGCTGGGCTTTACTGGGATTTGGCTGCTCTTAAAGCACTGGTTCTTCTAGAGCTTAACTTCCATGAACAATTAGGGATCCCAAATCCCTTCCTTGTCACTGTTCCCTGCTCACGGTGTCGTGTTGGTCTTTATTCAGATTCTCCCCAGGTGCGAGTACTCGGCCACACCCGAGGAGCAAAGATTTCAACCAGGAAATGATAAAGGCAGGAGCAAGGCCATCTCTGGGAGAAATGTGCTCCTGAGGGATATCAACAGCTGCCCCTCGGATCCAAGGAATGGCACTGAACTTGGGAAACGCCGATTCCAAACATCAGCCCCTGGGTGACGCCCTTGGGGAAACACTCATGGGATACACCCAACCCTCGAGGAAGGTAGGTGAAAGTTGTAGATGTGCTCGAGCCATTGAGGAGCCCAAACCCCTCCCCCTCCTCCCAAAAAAATCCAAGTAAACCCAGAGGAAACAGGCAAAAAGTCCCAATAACACAGGCAGCAGTGTGGGATCTCCTTGGAGAGCAGCTTAAATATCTCAAGGTGTCTTAAATCCTCTTTTATGGAGTTTAGGACTTTTGCTTTTCATTGTTTTTAACCTTCCTTCCCCTCAGCTGTTAGGGGGAAGCTGGGTCAGGTCTGGTTGGTCCCACCAGGGTTAAACATCCAATAGTTCCTTCGAACAGGAGGAATTCAGGGGTTTGGAGCAGCAGGATGGGAGCTGGGTGTGAATGAATTCCCTGTGGGCACCGGGTTGGGACTTTCCGTGGGTTTAACAGGTTACTCCTGCCTGGTGCAGCTTTGTTCCAGCTGGAATGTGGGCAGGAACTGTGCTCAAGGGGAAATTGGGTATTTGGGCAGCAGCAGGAGGTTCAGCGTTGGCCTCCCAAGCGTTTCAATCACAGATATTTATTCTGCTACCGTAGCTGACTGCTCCCCAGACTTCTGAGAAGGAAACAAAATTCCTTGAAGCTCCTCTGAGCCAACAGGAAATGCTTCTGGATTTGGATTCCAAAATGACTCAGTTCAAAGATTACAAATTACCAAAACAACTCCACTGCAAGTGTGGAATCAACAAAAACAAGGCAGGAGGAATTCAGGAGATGAAAAATCATCCCGAAAAACGTTTGGAAAAGTATTTTCATGTCGTATAAAAGGCGCTGTTGCTCACAGCAATGTTCCAGTGACCACTTTATGTTTTCAGAAATTGTATTTATTCCACCCCATTGCAGATAAGAACAATCTCTGCCTGGGTGTTTTGTTGAGCTGTGTCCTGGAGCCTTTGTGGTTCACCCCTGGCTGTTCTTCCTGGGCTTTCTACACTTGGAAGTCTTGGTAGTTCCCTTTTAGGGAGGTGTTGTCATTCTCCTGGGATTTACAGTCAAACACAAGAGGTTACATGCCCAAAATCAAGTAGGAAAATGACTCAGCAATTAGTCACTGCGTTGTAGCACATCTTTTCTACTTGTACCTCTAAGTCTGGCAGAGCTTGGATGGTTTAGGGCTTAGAAAGATCCTGGCACCAACAAATAAAACCCCTCAGCAGCAGAAAGACAAATCTATTGATACAACTGAGTTTATTCAACCTAAAAGAGCTTAGAGTGAGATACATTTCACAGGATCATTTTTGGAAGGTGCAGTAATTTCAGTTCCTCATTTGTACCGCAAAAAAAAAAATCACTAATCACTAAAAAGAGCTGGGTTTGCAAAGTTTTAACCACAGGGAAACTGCTACAGCTCTGAACTTTCCACATCATTAATTCTATAAAAAGGTGCACAAGAGGCTGCTATAAAAATACTTTGCTACAGGCCTTACTCTGAGACAGCCTGCTCCCTAAAAACGCTGGATGTTATCAGATAAAACTCATTTACACAGAACTTCAACCTCATTGAGAGGATCAGGCTCCGTAATTTTCCCAAATCCTCCCGGGCTGGTGTTTTTTGGAATGGCTGAGTTGAAGCAGCTCCTCCTTTCCCTACAAAGGCCCAAAGTGCTGAGCTTTGAGCACCTCCTGGGGACTTCAGAACTTGTGGAGCCCCCATGCCCCAGGCTCCAGGGAGGGGCTCTGCAGGGCCCCGGGGCCGACGTCGTAGCCCAGCTTGTGCAGATCTTTGGTCATCACGTTGAAGGAAATGGTCACAAAGCCTTGGGATCGCACCCTGGTCACTGGGACAGAGAGGATGGGGATGAATACAGTTAAAAGAGGCTTTGGATTAGTTGTGGAGCTCTTTTTTTATCACCCAAAGGGGGCTGGCCAAGCTGCCAGGAGCTGCCAGGACTCACCTTCCCGCCCTTCTCCCTGTGCCACCACTTTGGGGTCAGTGAACTCCGGGCGCCTCCCCGTGAACCAGCTGGGAGAAGAAAACACAAAATAATGACCTGGGTGGCTGAGATTGATCCAGGGCGTGGCAAACACATCGAGGGGGGTTAATGAGACTGCCAGGGGAGTTGTAAAGCCTGACTCACTCTATTGATCTACTTCAATCAAAGGTAAGTTTTGCTTCTCTAAAGAAAAAAGGAAATTGATTTCACAGAAATGATGTTAAATCTAGCTTTTTTTCTGGGCTACAATAATCTTTCTGTGGCAAAGATATTGTTGAAATGATTCATTCTTGATCACCCAGAGAAGCAAAGAGGCTTGGAGACCTTGAATTCATACAAAAAAATGTGGAATGGGAGTTGTTTTTTCATGGTTTTGCTTTCCAGGCTGCTCTTCCTCTGGCTGTCCTTCCAAAACAGCCCCAAGAAGATCCAGGCAGTAATTTAGTGCAGTGAGCAGGTAATTAATATATATTTGCAGAAAGCTTTTCAAAAGACCCAGTCATGTGAAAATGTGATTTTACCTACAGAACACAAAACTGTCTGGTTATGGCACAGAGCAGTCACAGCTCTGCACAACGAAGTAGCTGCATATGCCTCTGTGGCTAAGGGCATGAGGGACTTTAATGAAATAAAGGCATTAATTATTACCTTGTGAACTGCTGCAGCCTCGAGGTGGACTCTGGGACAAACATAGCAATGGTTCTTTTGTGCCTGAAACAAAGAGGAGACCCACAGAACTTCAGGAAGGAACAAACAATATAAGATTTTTGTATTTCTGAAGGCACAGAGCTCCTGACACATCAGAGCACTGAACATCTCCAGGTGTGGTGCTTTCCCTTAGAACTTATAGTGTGCTGGGAGTGATGGGGGAGAGGTGAGTTCCTGTGCTTCATATCTGGGCTTTTCACAGGCCAGGCTGGGCTTTAGAGGATTACCAAAAGTTATTTTGTGACGAAGAGCTCTGCTAGAAAATCTTTGTAGTGAACTGACAGGGCATGAGGAGGAGACATGGGGGCTTTTTTGTGTTTCTGGAACAACAGAATAACTGGACAAGAATCTGTTGGAGCCCTGCAGGCCAGGCTGGCACTCACCTCCCTGGCACGAAGGGCACGTGGACAGCTCCGTAACCTCTGACCACGTCATGGCCAAAGAAGTCAGGCCCGTAGACACTCAGCACAATCTGTGGCCCTGCAAGGAAAAGGGGGTGAGAAGGGGTCTGGCAGCAGGGCTGGACCACCCCCCCAGCACTCACAGCCAAAAGGGTTGGTGCTCTTGAAGGTGATGTCGATGGGGAAGTTCCAGACGAGTGTGGTGGGGGAGACACTGCTCTTGGAGGTGATCTGAGAGATTCCCTCCTCCAGACCCTGCAGGGAAGGTGGGGTGAGCCTGGGGCTGGGCTGAGCCCGGGGGTCTCGCAGGCAGGGTGGGGACAGGGGGCAGAGGGTGGGGACAGGGGGCAGAGGGTGGGGACAGG
>VZTN01035281.1:121547-279286 GCA_013400515.1 Erpornis zantholeuca | reverse complement strand
TCAGGGGGTGTTGGAGCCAGGGTGGGTTCGAGGGGCTGAGAACAGCTGAGTTTGGGGGGCTGACATCGGGATGGGTCAAGGGGCCGAGGCCGGGCTGCATTGGGGGGAGGCTGACACAGGGATGGGTTAAGGGGAATGAAGCCAGGCAGGGTTATGGGGGGCTGAGGGTGTGCAGGGTTGAGGGGGATGAGGATGGGTTGAGTTTGGGGGCTGAGGCCGGGCATGTTCAGGGGGGGCAGATTCCCGTCCCGCGCGGGCGGACGCAGCACCGAGACCGAAGCCGGGCCGCTTTGCCGGGGCCGCGCGAACCGGGCTGGAGCGATCCCCGCATCCCTTCGGGGTGTTCCCGGCGTGTTCCCGTGGTGTTCCGGGGTCTCACGCACCTCCCCGCTCTCGATCTCGCCGCTCACGGCCAGCAGGAACACGCTGGGCGCCGCCATGGCGGGCGCGCCGGTTGCCGTGGCGACGGACGGGGCGGCGCAGGGGACAAACTTCCCCGGCGCCGCGCTCCGCTTCGCTTCCCTTTGCGGGGCTCCCGATCCCCAAAATCTCCCCAAAACGCGGCCACCCCACCCCTGGCACCCCCGGCACGGGTGTCCCCGGGCGGGTCCTGCCCGTTCCCCTCAGCCGCTGAGCCCGTCCGGCGCAGCTCCGTTATGCTCGCACCGCCACGTGTGCAGAACTTTATTTTTTATTATTTAAAGTCGACCTAAAGCAACCCCGAGCGGGGACTCGGCCTCCCCAGGGGATGGGCACGGCCCCAAGGCTACCAGGACGTGCCAAAGATGCACAGGGTGGGGCCGCTGGGGTGTCTGTGCAGGAGCTGGACGGGATGGTCCCTGTGGGCCACCTCCAGCTCAGGAAATTCCCGATCCTGCGATTCCATGTGGCGAGGCCATGGCCACTAGATGATGCTGCCGGCCGAGCTGAGAGCGGCTCCGGCTGCCGGGCCAGGGCCAGGGCCAGGCGGTGATTCCAGGGAGAACGAGGGAAATGGTGGATTTTGTGCTCTCTGCAGGGTCACCCCCAGTGATGAGGAGAGGGGCTCTCAGTGCCCGCAGCACAGCGAATTTTCCTTATGGACATCAGGAGAAGCGCCCTCATACCGTGGGGTCTGGCTGTGGGGGGGAACAGGAGGAAACAGAACGCTGCTGATTTAATTAGCCCGCTCTAATTAATAGGAAAGGGTGAGTTTGGCGTGTAAATAAGGAGGATGAATGTGCTGAGGGCTTTGCAAGAGCTGGGACCGCTGAAATCTGCTGACGGCGACTTGTTTCCCCACAGAGACCATGGTGTGATGGTGCTGGGCTGGTGACACAGTGCTGGGCTGGTGACACTGTCCTGGGCTGGTGACACAGTGCTGGGCTGGTGACATGGTGCTGGGCTGGTGACACAGTGCTGGGCTGGTGACATGGTGCTGGGCTGGTGATGTGACAGTGCTGGGCTGGTGACACGGTGCTAGGCCGGTGACACTGTCCTGGGCTGGTGACACAGTACTGGGCTGGTGACACAGTCCTGGGCTGGTGACATGGTGCTGGGCTGGTGATGTGACAGTCCTGGGCTGGTTACACAGTACTGGGCTGGTGACACAGTCCTGGGCTGCTGACACGGTGCTGGCCCATCGGGGCCGTGGCCGTGCCGCCGCTCACGTCAGAGATTTTTGCTGCCCATGCACACGTCAGCACCATGGAGACTCCCCAGCCTGGCCACCATCTGCTGTGGTTCATCCCTTTGCCTCCTTCCTCATCCCAGGCCATGATCCCCTCTCTGTGAGGAATTCCTGGGGTGGTTGGTTGCTGCCAGACCCTCTGGGGAAGGGTGGGAGGAGTGAAGGAAGCCCTTCCGTGTTTCAATAGATGTCTCCTCTGTCAATACCTATTTCAACTCCATTTTTCAGGCCAAACAGATTTGGCCAAGAGAAGAATGGGACAGGAAAGCAGGAGGAATGAGAGGGAATGCCTGAAATGTTAACCTTTCTCCACAGCCCTTCAGAAATGCTTCAGGGAGAATAATTCATTTGAACTGAAAATTATCAGGGGTGGGGGGGAAGTAAAGCAGGTCTGGAGCAGATGTCTGGAGCAGCTAGTGAGGCTGTTTAATTAACACTGCGCTTGGCTACTAGCTACCTTGGAGCCAATTTCTGGACATTTTTGTTGCCTGGCAGGTGATATACAGCTGCTAGAGGAGTTCTCTCAGCACTAGGAGACCTTCCCTATGGCAGAGAGACAGCAGGAGGGTTATTCAGCAGCCATGAGTCATCTGTACCTGCCTCTGGAAGGACTCTGTCCCCTCCCAGCCATAACAAGACCTTTTATTCTTCCCTTCTTTGCATGCCAGCCTTGTTTAATTAGCTGTATTTTTAATCTTTGTGAGCAGAGTGAAATCCCAAGCAAAGAAGTGTTTTTATCCTGCTGGAAAACTTAATTAATGCTCCATCAGAGAGTTTGGTTTCCAAGCATGATGAAGGTTGGTGGATGATGGCGACCCCATGGGTGTTATTTAGCGCTGCTGCTGTTTCTCTTGGCCATTTAAAACATTCTTCTGTTCTCCTGGACTTGTCCTGATCCTGTGATTTGTGATGGGACTCATGGGAAGCCTCCCTGGGGCGTTTGGGGCTGCAGCCATCCTTGGACACGCTCCTGCTGATCACTGGCTTGTCACCTCTTCCAGGTGCTGTGCCCAGGTTGGATCCCAGCTCCTGGGGAACGATTCCCAGTGTCCCTTAAGCACTGGCCTCTGTGCTGGAGACACGTCAAACAGCTGAGGGAATTATGTTTGCTTCATTCCCAGGAAGAGCAAATCCAAACTGCTTGGAACTCTGTCAGTGGGAGCTTCTGAATCAAACCCAGGCGCCGTGAGCTGCCCAAGCTGCCTGGCTCTGGGTCCAGTGGCTCCCAGGGAGGCTGGAGAGCGGTGGTGAGCCCTTTCCCTCTGTTTCCCTTGGGATTGCCTCTGGATGAGCCCTGAGGAGTGGGGGAGCAGGCAGGGGCTCTCCTCCTCCTGGGCAAAGCTGCCAGGCAGCAGTGCCAGTGGAGGATAGCTGTGGGATGTGTCTCCTTCCTGTTGCCCCACCTCTGGGATCATCCACTGTAATTCCAATAGGAGCAGTAGATCCCTGGAAAAGAGAGTGGATCGACACCCTGTGCTGCAGAGAGGGAGCAGGAGCAGCTCCTTTGTCTCCATTACCTGCTCAAGCCCGACCAGAGCAGCCCCGGGGCTGATCCATCGTGGCCAATGGGCACTCGGGGAAGGTGGGAGCGACACAAACAACAACACAGTGGCACAGCACAAAAGTTTATTTTGAATCCCAAATATTTATGATCCACACCTGGTAAATGGCCAGTGAAATCCATTTTATGGTGTCATTAATCTGCAATAAACCGTTTGTATTTTTAGAGTTGTTTGCACAACGTTGACTCATCCCTGCCTGTGAGGAGGCTGCAGGGAGCTTCCCTGCCCTTTGTCTTCCCTGCCTTTTGCTCCTGCTGTTCAAATCAAGCAGGGAAGGAGTGGGATCTCACAGCAGCACACAGAGGGGGATATTCCTGATGTAATTTCTGCTGATGTATTTACCTGAAGATTGAGTGTGGTGCGAAGGAACCTGCGTGAAGCCAGGTGGGTTTTGTGTTATGTGTCTGAATCCCAGAATGTTTTGTGTTGGAAAGGACCTTAAAGCTCATCCCATTCCATCCCCTTCCACCATCCCAGGTTGCTGTCCAACCTGTCCTTGGACAGTTCCAGGGATGATCCCTGTGTCCATGTGGCTGCCAGCCCCATGCCAGGGGCCCTGCTGGGTACGGATGCTGTCACTGCCAAGGAGCTGTGAAGTGCCTGGTCTTCCCTGAAGAATTAATTTGTATTGGAACTCGTTATCATTGGTGAGATTTCCTTTGGTTAATGAACAAAATTAATTAGTGCCTCTGTCTGAGCTAGTCAGAATAAATTGACATGGAGTGAGGGAGAGGGAGAGGGTGAGGAGGACCTGGGGAGATGGTGCCCAGCAGGATGATTTGATTTGATAAGGACATAAGGAATACAAGCAGGGAGAAGAGGGGAGGGTAAACAAACTCCTTCTGCCAGGCATGGAGCCCTCCTGTTTGCTGTCCAGTGGTGACTGCATTTTTTGGGGATAACTCTGGGGGGAATGCTGTTTTCCATCCATCCAACAGACCCTGGAGATGTGGCCACAGGCCCTTGGCAGCTTGTGCCTCCACGTGGGGCAAAGCAGAATCAGAATAAGCTGCTCCAGGGGATTTCAATCAAATATTCAAATCATTAATCTGGTTCTTCCCTGAGGTGTGACTTAATGAGGGTTGTTGGCATTTTCTCCCTTTCATTGTGAACAGATTTATTTTTCACTGGATAGTCTGACATCCACAGCTGGAAAAAAAAAACCCCAGTGCTGACCCACAGGTAAGGGACACAAGCAAAGGGTCCTGGCATGAGGAGCAGCCCAAGCTGGGTATGGAACACTCCTGGTGACATCTCTGCATCAGTGAATGCCAGTGAATCATGGAATGGAATTATGGAATATCCTGAGTTGGAAGGGACCCACAGGATCATCGAGCGGTGCCGAAATCTGCACATCCCTCCTCCTGAGCAGCCCCTCCTCACCTTCCCAGCCTCCACAGAGGGGCTGACCCTGTGGAAAGGGCTAAAACAAGCCTGTGGCAGCACCATAGTGCTGGAAGAGGACGGAGCACCCACCTGGTGTGAGCTGGAGTTATTCCAGGGGCACAGTGGGGTTCCAGCAGAGAGACAAGAGCTGCTCAAAACCCAAAGAGCCACCGAGATTTCAGCCCCCGTGGCTCTGTCTGGCTGTGCTAAAATTCCTAATTAAGCCCCCTCGTCTGGCAGATGAGGTGGCCCCAGCCATTAAAACCCAGCCACGGCTTGAAAACTTAATAGGGGAAATTTAATGGATGAAGTCAATTGAATTATTCATCCCCAGAAAGCTTGTACAAATATCAAATGCTTATTAGCATTCATGCAACCTGTATGATCTCACAGCTCTGACAGATTAAGGCTGGGGCTAATTGCACCCAGGATGGCGTCAGATTTGGTGGTTGGTATTTTTTGAAAGCTTTTTTTTCCTCCCCAGCATGACAAAGAGAATTTCAGATCGATGCCATCTGAGATTTACCCTTGAAGCAGAGCTCCTGCGATGGTTTCCTTCCTCAACATGGTGGTTTATTAATCCCTGTTTGATTCCTGCTCCTCAAAGGGTGCCGAGGTGGCTCTGGGCCAGCTCAGATGGAAACAGTGCCCATCCCCGTGGGCTGTGGGTTTGCTGGAATGGAAAGTGGTGGGACAGAGTCTGGCTGATAAATGGACAGGACTGAATGGCCATTAAAAATGCAAAATAGAAATCGATCCAATTAAATAATAATGACTTGCATTTAGCCAGTGCTTTTCGCTTCCGGTCTTAAGCAAGGCTTGCAGACAGTCCAGGGGGAAATCTTTTAATGCTGCAGAGATTTAATCAACAAAATTAACACTGGCTGATGTTAAATAGTTTCTCTGGTCACAGCCATGTTTGGGGATGCAGTTGTGGGGGTTTTGCACCTGCACATCCAGGTGAGTGTCCCAAAAGAGGCATCAGGGAGCAATCCATGGTCACTCTCTGCTCTTGGAAAATGTAGTCAGAGCTTGATTCTCCCCATGCTGCCAGGATGTTCCTGCAGGCTCATGGATAGGGTTGGTTTGGGTCCTGAGCTTTGAGGGGTTTGAGAAGGTGTGGCTTTGTCAGAGGGTGGGAGCCTGGGAGAGCCAGAACCAGGAGCAAATATCCAAACTCATTCCCGACACTGCCATGGCCTCAAGCCCTTCCAAATTGTTCTACTCCCCCCTCTCTGTCACCACCATCAGCCACCAAGCCCAGGGCGAGAGGCTTTTCCCCCTGAAGGGAATTCAGGCCTTTTCCAGCAAAGCTAAATAATCCCAGCAGTAAATGACACCCTGAGTGTCCCACTCTGCCGGGGGACACCTGGGAGCATCCCACACGCCTCCAGGCAGGATTCAGCCTGGAGCAGGGAGATTCACCTCCCCTCCTCAAACTGCAGCAAAACGAGTTTGCCATCCTCCCCAAAGCACCGTTAATCATGGATTTTATGGCTCTTTTCTGGAATTCCTCGCTACCCCGCTGAGACAGAATCATTATTTACAATAACGCTAAATGACTCTTAATTACAGTGGCGCAGGTGCTCCTCGGAAGCAGCCAGCACAGAGCTGGATCAGCATATGGAGACTCTTGGGTGTGAGGTGAGGGATTCTCTGAGCTCCATGGGAGGTGGGAGAAGCCTCAAACTCCAGTAAGGATTCACACCTTGGGGGGGGGGGGCTGCCGCTTTGGGGGGTTGAGNNGTAAGGATTCCCCCCTTGGGGGGGGGGGGCTGCAGCTTTGAGAGGTTGAGCAAAGAGGTTTCCGGGAATGCCGAGCTCTGGGAACGGGAGGGACACCTGGGCTCCCCCCCTGCGGCACAAAGGGAGGCCACGCTTCCAGTTTATACAGTTTAATAGATGTGAAACAAGATACATTTCCTTCGGAGTAATGGATGCATCGATAACAGAAGATAAATGTGAATGCATAAATATGAGGCGGCACGGAAGGAACCAAACAGAAACGACTGGATGGGTTTATTCCCCCCGGATGTCCGGGCTGCTGCCAGGGCTCCTTCCTGCTCCTATTCCCATGGCCAAGCTGTGCCCTGGCCACAGGGCCTGCAAGGGGGTTGGGGAAGGGGCAGGGACCAGAGGCTAAAAATGAAAAAAATCTACCCCAAAAGCTGCAAAAAAACCCCCCCCAAAGTGGAGTTAAAAGGTGACCTGGATTTCTCTAGAGGCTTCTGTAAGGGCCTAGGGAAGGGAACGTGTCCAAGTGTGGGTGCAGGGATGGGGAAGGAAGGACAGGGAGTGCAAACTGCTCCGAGGGGTGGGAGTTGTTCTGCCAGGAGGAGGACAAATCATCACCTTAAATGCTCACAAAGAACATCACCTACGACAGCTCTTTACACCTTTACACACTGTATCAATAATTTACTTAGAACTGCAGTAAACAAAATACATTTCTTAAATAATTTACTATTTATTTGTTCAGTTTCTTTTTTTTAATCTCTCTGTAAATGTAGGTTTTTTTCCTTTTTTTTCATTAGTTTCTTCTCTTTGTAACACGAGGAACCGTCTTTGTGCACGTTAGTTCAGATTATTGCGACATTTAACCTGAATTTCAGTTAAAATAAAAGGGGGGGAAAGAAAGCAACAGGACAGTTGGACAGACAAGAAGAATGAATAACTTATTATTGCACTGGCTACAATTCAGTAGTGATTTGGTTTTTTGTCTGTAATTAGGACAACCTCTAAAGTACAAAAGAAAAATGAGCGAGACATCAGAAGCATCAGCTGTGAGAAGAAGCTGGTGGGGTGATGGTGGAGGGAAGGGAAGGAAGGGAAGCGAGGAAAGAGGAGAAACATTTGGAAAATGAATGGCTGGAATAATTAATTCCACAGAAAACCCAAAGAAACACCACCCATGTAATGCAAAAAACAGCATCTCTGTTTCTCTATAAAAATATGTGCATTATGAAGAGAGAGTTTTTGTGGGTCTATTTTTTTTTTCCAGGTTTGTTTCTTTGTTTGTTTCCTCATTTTGTAGCTCACAAATACAGGATTTCTATTTATAGAACTGCTGATATACAGACAATGTCCAACTCCGGGCACTCCGGTGTAACGTGACAGCTCGAAAAGGTGCCTCGGGAAAAGTTGAGCATCTTTAAAAAAAAACAAAAACAGAAAACAAAAACCAAACCCAACGGAACAACAAAAGCCCAAGAGAATCTCCCCAAATCCCAACCGCCACCGCCTTGGACCCGAATCAATGTGATCGAGGCCACAGAGCTGGGTGGGAGGAACAAAGCCACGCCTGCATCAACTCCACCTTCCCCTTAGAAAAGAAACCCCAAAACCTCTTGCCAAATCTGCTCCCCATCCCCCAAAAAAACCCATCCCCAGTTCCGTCCAGCCGTTTGTTTGGTTTCTTTTTCATTTTTTCCTCTCTGTGTGTGTGTGTGTGTCTGTGTGTGTGTGTGTGTGGTTTTTTTTGCAAACTTCCACAGCGCTTCCCAACGAGTGACCGCAGGGAGGGGACAGCCCCAGTGCCGGCCACCCTCGAGCCCTCGGTGCCCTCGCTTTGGAACCCCCACACTGGTGACAAAGCCCTTGAGACCCCCCCGCTCCCCCGGCCCAGCAGCTATACTGGGTCATCTGTGCCTTCTTCTGTGGCAACAGTCACGGGGCTCAAGTCCTGCTTCTGCAGGGGGCTCTTGGCAGTGCCCAGCAGCTCCTTGCTCCTCTCGCCGTTGCTCCACTGAGTTTTTAAGTGCTCCGGCTTTTTCAGCTCGGCGTCCGGCCGTGAGTCCGCGGAGGTCGGCGTGGACTGGCCACTGTCCAGCAGCTCCGAGAGGCTGCTCAAGGAGCCGCCGTCCAGCTGCTCGAAGGAGAAGTTGGGGATGCTGAGGTGCTCCCCACGGCACGGGGGCTGGCTCTCCGGGAGCTCCAGGGATTCTCGGTAGGCCGGGAACTCGCAGGACGGGGTCCTCCTCCGCAGCAGGGTGTTCTCGGAGGGTTTGGTGCGCGGGGCCGCCCCGCCGTCGTCCTCCATGGGAGGATCTATAGAAATGCAGGGCGGGCTCATCTTCTTCTTCCTCCGGGCTCCGTGGATGTAGTCGGCCTCCGGCTGGACGTGGGCAGGGGGCCGCTGCTTGTCCTCGGCAGGGTCCTGGAAGCCGCAGGCCGCGGCGCCACCGGAGGGGCAGATCTCAATGGAATGGCGCCTCTGCTCGTCGGCCCAGCTGGGCTTGCTGAGGAAGCCCTTGGTGTCGGTGCTGAAGAACTTCTTCAAGTCCTTCTCCTTGCGGGAGAGGCTGCTTGTGCTGCAGTTCTTGAGGGGCACGGGGGATGGGGCCGGGGAGGTGAAGGGCGAGGTGGAGCGGCTGCCGGGGTCCGAGTGCTCCTCTGCCCAGTCTTTGGCCGAGCTGTTGATGTGCCGAACCTCCTCGTCAGCCAGGTCCTGCTCGCCCTGGCAGCCCTCGAGGCCAGAGGGGCTGGTGGGGCTGGGTGGCCGGCTGGGAATGCTGTGCTGGCCACACGTGTGCTTCCGTGCCAGGGGGCCGAGGGGCCGGTGCGGGGAGGATGGGGGCGAGCGCGGAGGGGTGGCCAGGAGAGGGGAATGGAGAGGGCTGGGGGTGAGAGTGCTCTGGGGCTGCTTCGCTGATGCTTGGGGCTCTCCAGGCTCTGCTTCCAGGCTGTCCTTGCACTCCTGAGTCTGTCCGTCCACCGAGTCCGTCCGAACGGCCTCCTGCAAGGGGAGGAGAGAGAGGTGGGCTGAGAGCCTGGGCACGTGCTGGGCAGCAACACTCCCAGTGGTGGACACAGAATTATAGAACCACACTGTGTTGGAAAGGGCCTGAAAGCTCATCTCCTTCCACACCCTGCCACGGCCACCTTCCACCAGCCCAGGTTGCTCCAAGCCCTGGGACACTCCCAGGGATGAGGAGCCCGTGGCACATGGCAGAAGGTTGTGGGTCTAACACACCCCATCTCCTTCCTGCCCCATCAGTCCTGTCAGACCCTCCTTTACAAGACGATAAACTTCTGCTGGCAGGAGCCTTTGTGTTCAGGGCTGGCATTTGCTGGGCCTTGGTCTTGCTCCAGCCCCAAATCCTGAGCCAGCACAACCCATCACAGTGTAGGGCTCCCTGGAGGCTTCTCCCAGCACTGGTAAAATGGATTTGGGCACCTTCTCTCCATGCTTTAGCTCTTATTTCCTGGAATAGCACAGCCATGAAGATGGAAGCAGGGAAAAAGGACCTTCCCACATGTCAATTGCTGGGACAGCAGTATATTAAAATTTATGGCACGTTTTGTTCTAAAACAGGAACTCTTTCCTTAGCTCCAAGCAAAGAAACCCAAGAGAGGACTGGGAAAGGTAGGAACAAAGCAGGTGACAGCACAGGAGTTACCTCTGGATGCTCTTGGCCTCTCACCTGTCTGCAGAGCAGCTTGTTGAGAGCAGGAGATCGGGGGGTGCCGTGGGGGGGAAGGACCTTCCAGCGGTGCCGCCCTTCGTGGCCGGGGCAGCGTGCGGCCAGCGCCAGCGGCTCCGTGGGCACCCGCAGCGAGCAACTCGTCCCCACGGGCTGGGAGCGGATGGAGGTTATGGATCCTAGGGCAGGACAGAGGGAGCAGTCATTGCTTGGCCTGCAGGCTCTCAAGGTTCGAGGCAGAAGCTTCAAGAGGGGAGTAAAGAAAGGGGGGAGGAGGAAAGACCTGTTGGGCCTGGCTGAAATCCCGAACATCAGCGTTACCCTTGGGCGGTGCTGGGATTAAAAACCCTTGTCTTGTGTCCTGCTTTGAGCCTCAGCAGAAGTGTCAGGGAGGTCGCAGATGCTGGGGTGTCTGTGCAGGGCCAGGAGTTGGCCTCTGATCCCTGTGGGTCCTTTCTAACTCAGGGTATTCTACAGCATCTCTGGGAGCAGACACTGCTGCAGGCCCAGGGCAGTTCTCCCACCCAGCACAGCCCAGCCACCACCACAGGCTGTCCCCGAGGCACAGCTTGGCTCAGTGTGGTCCCACCAGGAGCTCGGAGCCTGTTCTGAGTGCTCTGACAGCCCAGAATCTCTCTCTTCCCAGCCCCTCTGTGGTGCTGCTTTACTGCACTTGGGAGTTGTTTGAGAGGTCTCCTGCTTCTCTGGTGTTTTGGCTGCAGGATTTATTGTCCTCATTAGTTTGAAACCCAGCGTCTGTTCCTCCATTGCTGCCCCACTCCGTGTTAAAAACACGGTTATCCATCACTCCGAGAGATCTCACCCAGGGGTCAGGGAACTTGAACCTCTGACAAAAGCCATCCAGACACACTGCAGTTGCATTTCACAGACAGATTTGTTGGTGGGGAGAAAGAAAAGCGAGTGTTTAATAATTTTTCTTTTGGAGCTTTTCTCCAGAACACCACAGAAGGAATTCCCACCCTACTTCTCCCCAGATTTTTTTGGGCTCTCCTAGATCCAGAGTTTCAGGGAGAGCCTGTGCTGTTCATGTGCTATTCCAGGCTTTATAAAATGCTTTTTATGATGCAGAAAAACTCTGTCATAAAATCTGTCACAAACATGGTCATAAAATCCAGACCCTATGCTCTGCTCCTTGTCCTCAGCTGGAATTTCCTCCTGTTGGAAACTTTCCATCGAGCTCTCATGTAGAAAACCCAAACCCTCTCCAAACTGGATGGTCAGGGACACTGAAGATCTCTGGGGCTGGGTATTTTTTCTCTTGTTTTTCTAGGAAATCAGGAAACTGCATCTAAACCCAAAATATCCTGAGATCTCCTCATCCCACAAGATTTTCACTGTGTGGTTGGTGGAGTATTGGGAGAAGATCAGACACCCATGGAAACACAGATGCTCATGAGAGTCTCCACAGGCTCAGTTTTACCTGGATATAATTTATGGAACTATGACTTTGTGCAGCTCAGGAGCAGCACAACTCAGGGTGCTGCCGGTTTACCCACCAGGTAAAAAAAGTCATATCCATCATATCCATCCCTCCAGTGCTCTTGGAGAGGAATTTGGGAAACATCAGTGGGTTCTACCCACCCCTGCCAGCGTCACAGCAGTTTTATATGGATATAAATCCTGCTTTACAGCCACTCCAGGGATGGAAAGCAGCCCCAAGAGGCCGCCTGTGAAACTCAACCTCTGTTTCCCTTCCTTGGCCAGGAATTTGCAGGTGAAGAATAACAAACACCAAGCAGAGAACATGACCTGGCTCCCAGAGAGTCTGAACAAACACAGCTCCTTCTCCCAAGGAAATCAGAGCAAATCAGGCTCTGCAACCCCCCTGAGCAGTTCTTGCATTTCAAACCATGCCGGATCAAAGGAAACCAGGCTGGGAGAAGTTATTGGGAGCCACTCCAGGAGCACGTGTGCTTTTAGGGAGGCAGGGATTGTGTTTCATATCGATTTCCCCTTCAAACCAGCTCGACAAAAGAGACAGAAAAGCATTTTAAGGGAAATGTACTCAGATGCAGAGGATGAGTGCCCCCTCGAAGGCTCCGTGCAGTCGGGATTCCTGGATTATGGGGTCTCTCCGCGGGGTCTGTCTGTGACATTCAGTACAAGGCCAAACTAGGGAAGAGTCAGAGAGTGGTTTCTAATCTTTCTCCTCCCAAAGAAACTCCTGCAGCTCTGAACTCGATGTGTGGTGCTAAAGGCACTGCCCCGAGGCTGTGGCCTGCCTGGAACGATGAGGAATTGTGCCGGAAGCAATCCCGACTCCGGCTTTTGTTCCTGGGGATGTTATTGATCCGCAGGCAGGATTCAGAGGGAATGCACAGCTCCCTTTTCCTCAGCTAACAGCCTGTACCCTGTGCCTCCAGCACTGCTCGGGAGCCTCGCTTCTCCCCACACATCTGAGCCACCAGCTTGCTCCAGGGAAAGCGATGGGAACGTGGAATTATGCACAGTGTGGGAAACATTCGTCGTGCTGATGGAATCAAATCGGAGCAAGGTCTGCTCAGGGCATGTCTGAGTTGGTTGCTCCCCACTGAACCCCCCTGTGCAGCTGCTGTCCCATGGCTGTAATCATGGAATTGTAAAGATTGGAAAAGCCCATCAAATCCAACCATTAACCCAGCACTGCCAAGGCCAGCGCTACCCCATGTCCCCAAGTGCCACATCCACACGTTTTTTAACGTTTCCAGGGATGGTGACTCCACCACTGCCCTGGGAGCCTCTTTGGATGCTTGAACACCCTTCCAGAGAGGAAATTTTTCCTAATATCCAGTCTAAACCTCCCCTGGCAGAACTTGAGGCTGTTTCCTCTCATCCAGTCCCCTGTTCCCTGGGAGCAGAACCTGACCCTGTCCCCTCCTGTCAGGGAGTTGTGCAGAGCCACAAGGTCCCCCCTGAGCCTCCTTTTCTCCAGGTTGAGCTCCTTTCCCAGCTCCCTCAGCCACTCCTGGTGCTCCAGCTCCTTCCCTGGACACACTCCAGCCCCTCTTGTCATGAGGAGCCCAAAACTTCATATCTGAGCAGGAGAATCCCCATGGGTGGTACCTCTTTGGGCTTTGCAGGGATAAGTTTCCATCTCCACCTCGTGCAGGGGGAAGGGGGCCTTTGCTGGGGTCACAGGCCGGAACATGTAGCTGTCGTTGGGCAGGGAATGCATCCGGGACACGGAGATCTTGCGGACGGTCAGCAGGTTCTGGGAATCCTGGGGCCTCAGGGAGGCTGCGCTGCCCTGCAGAGAGAGGAGAGAGGGAGATGGGCTCACCTCGGTGGGGAATTTACAGGCAACTCCTTCCCTTTTTGCTTCCAGACCTTGTGCAGGTGTTCCCACCGGCATCTCCCCTGCAGGCTGCGGCCCTGGTGACTGCACGGGACAGCGAAGTGATGCTGAGGGGAGAACTCGGGGTGCAGCTGGAATAAAGAGAGCCATCAGCCACCCACCACTCTTGGACACACTGAGAGAAAGGAAGGGCCAGGAAAATAGGGCCCATCTGTTAAAAACACGAGAAATGCAGCATTTCTCATGTTGTCCTGATCTGATGTTCCAGGGAGATGTTTTCAGGAGGCCTGCGGGTGATGTCCTCCTCCCTAAGCAGAGGACAGAGGGGCTGAACCAAATCCTTCTAGAAATTCATGTGTTTTCTCCCCAAAACACACTCACACTTAAACACATCGACACCACTGCAAACCCTGAGGCCCCTTTCCTAAAAGCTGGAGCGTTTTGGGCACCACTCACCCTGCAGAGGGGAGGAGGAGACACGGTGGCAGTGAGGGTGGGGGGGTGAAGGCTCTATGGGGGTACAAAAGGGGTTTTCCTTTGCTGCCACTGAAGTGGGTCTGAGCACACCACAAACCTTAAATCTGGCCCTTCTCAAGCATCTTGCAGCAAATCCTGTGAGGTCTCAGGAAGCTCCAGGGACACAAATGATGTCCCCGAGGTGCTGATGGAGAAGCTGAGAGGTGATGCCATGACTTGGCCAAGTGTTGGGGGAGCAGGAGCCCCCAGACCAGGCCCTGCAGCCTGGCTGGACACATTCCCCTCCCAGTTTCCCCTTTTATCTAAAACACAGCTAATCCCTCTGGTTTTCCTTTAACGTCAGCCTCCCAGTGACTGATTGAAAACATTTTCCCAGCTGCATGTCTTAAATTAAATGTATTTTGCTTTGCTCTGCCAGGCTGTTTTCCCTCGCTGCCAGCAAAACCTGGCCCCGAGATCCCTCAGGTTTGAAGCTCACCAAGGATCTGGTTCAGCCTGGTTTTTAACTTGTGTTTCTGGCTTAGAAATGTCTTTCCTCTGCTCCCTGAAGCCACACACCCCAAGATGGATCACTCCATGCTTTTACCCTGTGGAGCTCAGCTGGCAAGGGGGAGCCAGCAGGTATTACAGCAGGCTGGCATCCAGCTCTGCCAACTGTGGCCGTGCCCAGGAGCCCTCCGGGTGCCACGCGGGGCTCTCAGATGATGAATTAAAGCCTCAGCAGCCAGTGCCAGTTGGTCCCTGGCCATCCCAGCTAATCAGCTCCATCAGCATGGCATCACCTGAGCTGGGGGCAGCTGGGTGCTCGTTCACAGCCCAGAGCCACACCGAGAACAAAAGGTCTCGCTCCACTCGCTCAGCACTTGAACAGAAAGATCTCAGGACTTGGCTCTTCGAGCTCAGTTTGTCTCTGGCTGGAACAAATTAACAGAAAGCCCTTCTTGACATCAGCCACTTCAATTTTTAAGGGTTCAGCTGTCGAGACCTGACTGAATTAGGGACGTGGGCAAATTTCAAATGAAATAAGTGCTTGAAATAGGAGCCACAGATGGGATATTTGTTGGCTCCCACCTGGAGAGCTGCTCTGGACAGTGAGGAGGGTTTGGAGACAGCACTGCTGCTCCTCCTCCTTGCTGGGAAACACCTGCTGAGCTCCAGAGCCTGATCTCATACTGTGTAAATGGTGGGCACGTGGTGTGATCGGGAGACACGGAGCAGAGTGCGCTACAGCCCTTCAGGTTTGCTGGGAATATCCCTGGAGCACCTCCTTAATTCACAGCTCTGGGAACTGCTGGAAGCCTGAGGTGTTGATCCCCTCCTGCCTCTGCTTCCTCAGCATCACAAACAAGTTCCTACAATAACGACAATAAAATAATTTTCTCCACAAAGAAAAGACTCTGCCTGCAGCTCTTGGTTTAACGTTTGAAGTCACACTGCTCACACATTGCCCTGCACACCAAACACACATTTTAAGGGCTAAAAAGAGGGTTTCACAAAGCCCACACAGCCCTCTGGGACACGCTGTTTTCCCAGCTGGAAAGGACAGAGGATGGGAAGGTTGTGGCTGTGAAGGGACAGGTTTGGGACAGCTCAGACACAGCCCCAAAGCACAGCACCATGGGTGGGACATCAGCAACCTGTGCATTTCCCTGCAGGAATGTCTGTGAGGAACAATATTCAAATAGCCAATTCCCCATTGCTGTGTAACCAAATCTCCTTTTCCTTGCCTTAATGGAGTCTGATAGATTTCACAAAAATCTAATTTAATGTAATTTAATCTCCAAGCCCCCGCTGATTTCGCGGTAGATTTATTTGTGATCATGGTGACAGAGCAATTCCATGTTCACTCTTAATCACAGGCTGCTGACATGGGATGAGACAATTATCTCACACCCTCCTTTCCTCCTGCACTTCTGATTGTTTTCCTAGAGGACTGATAGGAATCAGAGATTCCAGGCAGTGTCTGGAAAAGCAACCCAGGAACCTCCAGCTTCTTGCTGAGGGGCTCTGATAATTCCCAAGTCATCCATGTCCTAAGCAGAGCCAGTGGGGAGCTGCAGGTTTACATCAGCACTGAATTGCTGGAGGATCCTCTGGAAATCCCAAACTGGGATTAAAAATAACCTGGGCAATGACCATGTGAAGGGAATTTATCCCATCCCTTGCTGGAGGTGCCAGGGTTCCCAGTGCCAGCATTCCCACACTTTATGGGATTGCTCCCTGGTCCTGCTGCCCCGATGAATGACAAGGACTGGCTGGGATGGCAGGACAGGGACCTGTGGCTATTATGGCTCTGAAAGTAAAATCCACAGCCTGGGAATGAAGTAGAGAGATGGACTTTCAACCCCTCCCTGGAACAACACTCAGGATAGCATTTCCAGCAGCCTCCAGCTCCCTGGGATCTGACTCAGGATGTGGGGTGCTGGTGATATCCCTGCTGCAGGGGGCTGGGACAGCTCCTTGTGTCCTGTTCCTTTGGCTCCGTGTGGAATCTGCTGGCCAGGCTGGTGGGATCCATCCCCTCCCCACTCCAGCTCTGTGTGGGCTCTCACCAGGCACTGGTGCTTCCCGTGCAGCAGGGCCTTGCTGTGCTCCTGGCTCCCGCGCAACGCTCGGCTCTCGGGGGCCACGGCCCCGCCCCGGCTCCCCCCGGCGCCGTTGGCTCCTCGGGACATCTCCAGCTCGATCTCAGCGTCCATCTCCGCGTCCTCCTTGGCCTCCTTGTTGCTCTCCTCCAGGTGCTTCATCAGCACCGCCACCACCACGTTGACCAGGACGAACTGGGCGATGAGGACGAAGGTGACGAAGTAGACGGGGGAGATGACGGGCAGGTAACTGAGGCAGTGCTTGTCCTCCCGAGTGCATTCCCGGAGCGTGTCCTGCAGCGGGGAGGGACAGGGCAGGGATTAATGGGGCTCTGCTTGGGCTCCAAGGGCAGAAACACTGAAAGAACGCAAAGTAGGTGCAGCTGAAATGGATAAGAGAAAATACAGAGTTACATCACCTACAAAAATGGGAACGTGTTGCCCAGAAGTTGTGGATTCCCCATCCCTGGAAGTGTCCAAGGCCAGGCTGGATGGAGCCTGGAGCAACCTGGGATAGTGGAAGGTGTCCCTGCCCATGGCAGGGGGTGGAATGGGTTGAGTCCTTTTCAACCCAAACCATTCCATGGTCCTGTGATTCTATGACACATCCCAAGGGCACAGGACACGAAGCACACGGTTGCTCCTCCCAGTCAGAAAACCATAACTGTCCTTAAATATTAAATCCAGGAACAAAGTTTCAGGCTGGGTGACACTTAGGACAAATCCCTACTTGAAAACACACCTGGCTTTTAAATTAGGAAGCCTCAGTTTGATGTTTTATGAGGAACCATTTTTGTTTTCACCCAAGCGTTGCCTAAATCCGTTTGAAAACTGTACCTACGGATCTCTCGAGAGGAGGAAGTACCCAGAGATGCACACACCTTCATGATCCCATTCCAGTTGTCCCCTGTGGACACCCTGAAGAGGGTGAGGAAGGCCATGCCGAAGTTGGTGAAGGTGGCGTGGCGGCTCAGGCCTTCACAGGGATTCTCTTCGCTGCAATCTGCGGGACAGGGAAGGAGCAGCTCATCAGCCAAGCCACGCTGGATTATCCACAGCAGCCCCCAAAGCTGGGGGTGGCACCCCGAGCTATGTCCCATGGATTTATGGCACATCCTGCCCAGGAGGAACAGGGAGCACAGTGGGAAAGTCGTTTTCAGCTGGAGAACCCTGGGACAGGACACTGGGAGGCAGGGAAATGGTGGTGGTGGAATTTTCATCCCTGAAAGTGTCCAAGGCCAGGTTGGACAGGGCTTGGAGCAACCTGAGGTAGTGGAAGGTGTCCCTGCCCATGGCAGGGGTTAGCTTTAAAGTCCTTTTCAACCCAAACCATTCCACAATCTTAGGATTTCTGTGATTTTCTTTACTCCTGCTCTACAGCCCCCTTTGTCTGTTTCCCTCTTGATTGTGCCCTTGCCTTGATGATTTTTACAGGGTACATCCACCACGAGGGATATTTTCACTGAGATAAAGTGGAGCAATTTGACATTTTCCCCCCGAGAATTAATATCCTAATGAATGCAAATTGAACATATGAAATATCCATCTTCCCATAAAACACAGGCTCGTTAAATATCCATTAGGACAGGCAGCAGTGGCTCTTGGTTGGGCATTTCTCTCTTAGGTAATTATTTGGAGGTAAATTGGAAGGAAAAACAAAAAAAAAATCCAAGAAAAACCCACAAATGACCAATCCTGGGGGAGAGAGTGCTGATGGTTCTTGTGGCTGGCGTGGACTGATCAGGAAAAAGGAGGGAATATTCCCATTAAATTAGGCTGGGAAGCAGAATCCTGCTCCAGAGGGATTCCTTGGGCTGGCATTGCCCAGGTGTGTGTGTGGAAACACCACAAGAGCCATTTTTCACCCCTGTGACTGAACAAATCCACCCACAACTCCAGGGATGGAATATAAACCCACACCGTTTCACTCAGGGTGGGTGCAGAACTAATTCTCTTCCCGGAATTTGTGGAGACTGAAAAATAATTTGGTTTTGGTTGAAAGAATTATTCTGCTCTCAGGCACTTGTAACCTGAGCAGAGGGCTGGGCTCATAAAGGGGATTAATGACAGCCATAAACTCTACTCAGGAAGGGCCCTGCTGGTGCTCCTGGAGCTCTAATTGGGATGGAGATGTTGAGGATGCAGACACAGCTCTTTCCAACAGCATTGGGCACATTCCTGAGCACAACTCCAGTATCCCCAAACTGGAGGATTAATTAATGCTGGACAGGCAGGAACTGCTGGATGGCTCCTGATGGATGGAGAGAGGGGAAGGTGATGCTGAGAACAGGGGGCAGACAAGCCCTGGGCAGCAGGAAGAGCAGTGGCAGCCAAGAGCAGAGAACTGATGGCGTGTGGGGGAAGCTCCAAGCAGGGATGTGTTTATGGTGGCACCTCTCCAGCAGGAATCTGACCCCCATGCAGCCCTGCAGACTCATGTGCTGTCTCCAGGAGCAAACTGCCATCTTTGTGAACAAATCCATGCTGGGCAATGAGATTTAAACAGCAAATAGCTCCTCCACAGCCAAGGGTGGTGTTGGACAGAGCCCTAAATGTGTGTGTGTGTGTGTGCGAGATGGGTTCTGTGTTACATCCTCACGTGTCAGCTGTGACCCTGAGATCAAGAGACAACTTTCATCTTCAGAACATGAGTGTGAAGCTGAGGAAGGCCCAAGAATGAGAGAGGGAGAATAAAGGAAGCAGCCAGATACCAAATAAACACCAACCGGATGAAACGAGCGGCGTCAGGCCCATTACTCACCGAGCTTGCCAAACAATTCCACTCCCAGGGCAGCATAGATAAAAAACAGGAGCATAAAAAGTAGGCCAAGGTTCCCTACCTACACAAGGAGAAAGCAGAACAAGGGTCAGGCAAGTCGAGGTCATGAACGAAACCACTCCATCACATTTTCAACACAAGCAAAGGATGGTGGCCAGAGGCAAAGGAACTTTCCCTTGGCTTCCAGCACCTTGGTTCCTCTCTGAGCTCTGCTTTGGGGGGCCCAGAGAGGTCTCTGTGTGGGGCAAGGAGCAGAAACGCCCTTGTGGAAAGCAGCAGCTTCTGCTCTCTGGAATTTGGCCACCCCAGGGCACTTTGCAGGGCAGGGCTGGTTTGGGACCTGGGCCTCTGCTTTGGGTTTGAGGGGCCTTTCTCTCCTTAGGACCCTGAGACAGCCACAAGCCACAAGAGGAACTGGTTTCCAAAGGTTTCCCTGGCATGGAGGGCTTGCAGTGCTCCAGGGAGAGGAGAGCTCCCTGAACCTTTTCCTTTACAGGCTCTCCTCAACAACAGCTTCCCAGATTTTAGCTTCCCGTGGCCAACAGGAAAAGCCTTATCCCATACACCAACACTGTGGTTCCAGGTGCTGCTGGAGCTGTTCCAAGCCTCCCAAGGTGGCTGAAGGGGGTGACAAGTGACAGGAACACAGCACAAAAGCTCTTCACACCACCAGCATCACAGTTCTCCATGCTGGATTCCACCCCAGGACAGAATCTGAGCCTCCAAAACAGCTCCAAGAGCACATTTTTGGCGATGCAGGCAGGGAACACGAAGGGCAGAGTAACCTGACCTGCTACCACCTGCAAGGAACTGCTCGCATTCATCTCCCCTGCCACTTTAATTGCTCCTGTTAGCAGCTTGTAACTGAGACAAAGTGAGTTCTTGGCACCACAACCAGGAGTTTATCCCTAAAAACCAAGGAATTAGGAGGTGATCCAGGCAGTCAGGCCCAGGGATTCGTGACCTCTGGGGAATTTTAGGGAACTCTTGGTTTGGTACTGTTTTCTTCTCTGAGGTGGCACAGCCACAGTGTGGTTGGGTGTTCTGATTTAATTTCATCAGAAAGTTTATCAGTGTGGTATCTGTGACTATAAAATGAACACAGCTATTGCTGATGAAAGAGGGGATTTTTTATATTAAAGAAATGGGAATATTCCAATCACCCGGTGCAGGCTGTAATTGCTATAAAGCCTAAACTGGCTCTGCAATTTCCCTAACATTATTACCATCCTCCAGGGAATAATAAAGATCAAACAGGGATGTGGATGGCTGGGCTGGATTATTTCATCTGCCTCTGCTGCCTTCTGGAATAGCTTTTCCTACCTCACGTCTGCTGGACCACTGATGGTTTGGGAGACATTAGAAATGAGCAGGCACAAGCACAAACACAGCACACATGCTGCTGGGGAGCCAAATGAGCAAATAATGACAAGGAATTAAAATAAAAGTGATAAACGTTCGAGGTCGAGGTAACAGAAGAGGGTGCTGGATTTTGCTCTAAACAGCCTGAATATTTTGATGCCTAAATAATCACCCTTCAAAATTTACAGCATTGATGAAATTCCAAAGAATTTAGGCTAACGTGGAAGTTAATACCAGGTTATGAGTCAAAGCTGTTATCTGGCTTTCAACGAGGAGAGGTAAGAGGGAAGGGAGAAAGAGAAGGAGAAGGAGAAGGAGAAGGAGAAGGAGAAGGAGAAGGAGAAGGAGAAGGAGAAGGAGAAGGAGAAGGAGAAGGAGAAGGAGAAGGAGAAGGAGAAGGAGAAGGAGAAGGAGAAGAAGGAGGAGAAGGAGAAGGAGAAGAAGAAGGAGAAGAAGGAGAAGGAGCTTCCCTCTGGAATGCTGGCTGGCAGCACTGGCTGTGTGCTGGGATGCTGTGGGGACATGGGCAGAGGAGCAGGGAGAGCCTCCAGGAGGGGCTGCACCCTCTCCTATCCCAGCTGGATCTGTGTTCCACCACTGCAAAAGCCCTGGAATAACCTGCTCAGCTCAAGGGAAAGGGCTTCCCTCTCCACACACCCAGCTGGCTCTGGGAGAGGCACTGATGGAATTTGTGTCTCCTGGTGCCACACTCCTGAGTGAAGCTCCTTCCTCCTGTGCCTCTTCCTGCTCCAACATCCATCAGCATTCCCGGTGTTGATGCACTCAGCTCCCTGGGATGCCTGTCCAGAGCAATTCCTCATCAAATTAAGCTCCTGCCAAGCCTTTCCAAGGCCATGAGTCCTCCCCATCTCCCATGGCTCTCCAGCCAAGGCAATAATCCCGGCAGTGGGAAAACAGCCCAATTTATGCACCAGGCCCAGGAGAAAATGTACATCTCTTCCTGGAAAACAGAGGCCATCTGTGAGAATTCCAGGATTGGTGGAGAGACAGAACCTTGGAGGGTGAAGTCACCTCAGGCTGACCTGAACAAGGACTCATTTCTGTGTCCCCTCAGCCCCCTGGGGTCTCTGCTGCACAGCCCACACCTCGCTATCCCCCCAAATCCATCATCCCCAGTGCTGGCTGCTCAGACATTCCCATTCCCACTCTGAGCTCACATCCCTGTGGCTCTCCAGGGTCTGGCAAAGGCAGGTTGTTTTTGTCCCCCAACTGCAGTCAGACAATGCCAGAAAAGCTCTTCAGGAGCTGAATTTGAGATAAGCCCAGGAATTCCGGCACCAAGAGGAGATAAACTCCAGGATGGGAGCAAACTAAAGGTCCTGCCCTTCAGGGCTCTGCTAGAACGAGAAGTTCTTTGCTTTTTTCTTGGCACAGAGTCCCTGTGGGGGCAGTTCCAAGCTTTTCAAGACAAAGAGGAGTCTCTTGTCCAGCCTGCAGGGAATTAATGTGCCATCCACGGATCAAGCAAGACGAGAGAAGGGAAAACAACCCAGATCTTTTGATAGGCAAGTTCCACATCTCACTGCTGTTGGAGGATGGGAACTGGGCTGGCTTCCAGTTGTCCTCTCCACCAGGAAGGAGCTGTGGCAGATCAGCAGTGGCTGCTGGGGGGATTCACTTTGGCTGGGAGCATTTTAACCCAGCCGAATTCCAAATCTGCTACAGAAAAGGTGAACTGCGCTTTGGAAAGCTGGGGATGGGAAAAGGACTAAAGGACCACCATGAAACAGGAGTCTTAGAGAGCAGCCTTTGCTTCCAAACCCAGCAGCCACCAGATGTAGGAGCACGGAGATGATCAGTGATGGATGATGTGGTGTAATTCATTATCGAGCCTTAACGAGGACAGAGCTCAGAAAGAAGAGGAAAACACTTGAAGCAGGTCTTGAAAAGCTGCTCCACACTGAGGGATTAAAGGAGTTCATTTCTCTCCTGCTCATCAGACTGCAAGAGGTTATTTTATCTACCATCACTCCAAAAAGGAGACGTGCTACAAGAAATAAAGCAAAATTACATCCAGTGAAAAAACAAACACGGCTAATTCAGACTAAAAACACCAGATTTTTTTTTTAGCAGGAAGAGTAAACATGAATGTATTCCATCAACAGGGGATGGCTGATTCCCTACCACTTTGAATCCTTAAAACAAGAACCAGGGGTTGAGGTTTTTTTTCTGGGATTGAGAGGACGTGGAGAAGGTGGGCAGAGAAGGTGCCAATTTGAGACCATTCCCCAACCATTTGTTCTGTCCCTGTGGCCTCTCCACATTTTCTTCCTCTTCTCCATCTCATTTTTTCCAGAGATCAGGTGGAGGAGAAGGTCTCTGACCTGGCAGACAGAGGTTACCACACAAGGAGGGTGCAATAGGAACATGTAGAAAAGAGCAGCTCAAGCTCAGTCTGAAGTCCCAAAAGAGGAGATTAATCCTGTTACAATCTTGGATCAAAATGTGACATTCCCTCAAATCTGGGGATAATTGGTTCTCTGAGTGTTACTCAAATTGCTGAATACAAATCAAATCCAGAGCTGATGAAAATCACCCCCCAAAAAAGCAATGACAGTTCCTTGTCATCGTCAGCCCATAAATGGGCATTCTCCACACAGCAGACAAAGAATCTTCCCCCAAACCTTAATGAATAAACATTAAATTAGCTTTTTTTGTCACTTAGAAGCCACATTCAATGAGGATTTTCCAGCTGTGGTTTTAGGATGCTAATTTCATTACGGTAGGAACTCATCCTTTGCCTGGGAAATGAAAGCTGCAGCTTTATGAAGAGTGATGGATGTCAGAGAGCTCTTCCTAAAATTCCCTTCTCATTTTCTGAGCTTCACTGGAGGCCCAAGTGGCATTTTTTTAATCTGCACGAGATCTGCTCGGAATATCCCTGGGGTCTTCCCTTTACGAGAGACCTCGCTGGGAATGCAAACTGCAGGAACACCCCAAGGAAACCAAAAGCCTGGCCTGGAGCCACCCTACTGTTTACAGGGGGGAAGAGAAAACAAGGAGGGAGAGAAAATATGGGCTCTGGTCACAATGCCTGGTGAACTGAAAAATAGGCAGAAATCCAAGGATTTCTTGAAATGCCAGCCCGGGGGTCAGGTTGGTAAATCCCTGCTTTAGTCCCAGTCAAAATCCTTCAAATCTGGAGAGCAAAGGGCAAGTGCTCAGATTAAAAACATCTTCATGGCAATGATGAAGGGCAAAGCAAAGGGGTCTTTCCAAGGAAAAGAAATTCCCTGTTTCCCAGTTCTCTTGGAACTGGATGGTGGTTCTTGGATCATGGGTTGCTCTGTACTTAGGGACTGAGCCCTGGGATGGTTTTGGGTGTGTTTTCTCCTGATTCTCTTGTGGCCACCCATCCTCTGGAGGAGACTCCCACATGGTGTCTGCCCTTGGGATCCAGGGAATTGGAATGTGCAGGCAGCTGAGTTAATCCCAAACATGGAAAGACCAGAGCTCACACCAGCACACCCACAAAAGAGCAGAACACACCTTAAAAAGGGTAAGATTTAAAAAAATCCTCGACACCTTGGAATTCTGATGGAGGACTCGAAGCCAGCAAAAAGTTTCTTCTTTTCTCAAATGAGCAGATCCGTAAAAAAGCAGTCCCAGGAACTGAACACTTGCAGGATCCTATCAAATATCATGGAGTCTGGCAGGGGTGTTCCTCTTGCAGCTCAGGAGAGTTTGGTGATTGGAGACCCCAAATCAAGATTTTAACCCTCAGAAGCATCTCCCCAGTTTGCCTTTCTGAGGCTGCAGCTCCTCTGCCAATAACTGTGGTTGTTCCTGCCTCCCAAATCAAACTCCCAGGTTGGAAGCTGTCTGCTCCCAGTGCTTTCTCCAGCACCCTTCTCTGTCCATCCTGGCATTTCCCAAACTTGCCAGTGAAATCTGGGGTTTATCGGAGCTCTGCCTACAGGAATTTGCTCTCTGGGAACTCTACCCATCTTTTTGGTTTTCCCATCAAACACACTCCAGGATGAGCCATGCAAAACTCTGCTCCCAAGGCCTGGAGAAAGCTGAGACCCTCCCCAGGTGACTTCTGGAGGCCACCAACCATGGAGCTGTCCCCAGGCTCCAAAGGCACTTGTGCTCCCAAGGGGGACACCCTGGGCATGGAGGAATTTTGGGGGCTTACCTGGGGCAGGGCTTGCACCACCGTGTCCAGCAGAGCTCTCATGCCCGTGGCCATTTTCAGCAGTTTCAGCACTGAAATGAGGAGCAAATCCTGCTCAGCAGGGCTGGGGGATATTGCAGGGAAAATCCAAGAAGGAAATCCACGTCCAGGTCTTGCAGGGAGGGTTTAAATCTCTCTTACTGCTGTTTATACACGTGGGGAGTTCCCTGCATCCCAGTGGCAGTCCCAAGGGGAATGGATTCCCACTGCCAGAGGGCAGGGTTGTGGGATATTGGGAAGGAATTCCTCCCTGTGAAGATGGTGAGGCCCTGTCACAGTTTCCCAGAGAAGCTGTGGCTGCCCCTGTATCCCTGGAAGTGCCCAAGGCCGGGCTGGATGGGACTTGGAGCAACCTGGGATAGTGGAAGGTGTTGGGGTTGGAACTGGATGAGCTTTAAGGGCCCTTCCAACCCAAACCTCTCTGGAATTCTATGAAAATGGACAAAACCCTGCAAGAACTCCAATGTGCCCAGGCAGGAAAATGGGAGAGGGGTGGGGAGACAGCTCATCAGTGAAGAGCATCCTCCCAAGCTCTAATTGCCATTGCTTCCTACTCTGCTCTGGACCAGTATAAAAGGTCTGTGATCCCAGGCTGGAATCAGAATCCAACCGAGGATGCCACTGGAAAACCCCACGGAACCCCCAGCTTGTCTTTGAGCTGACATTTCATGTTCCCCACTGGAACTGAACCAGCAGGGCTGAAAGGACAGGGTGGCTCCTGGGGTGGCTGGAGACCCCTGGAGCAGGACACACCTCTGGCTATCCTGAGCACCCTCATGATCCGGATTATGGTGGGATTGATGGGAAGAGCAGCGTTCATCTCGATCTCCTCCAGTGTGATCCCCACAATCGACAGGAGAACTATGGCCAAGTCCAGCTGATTCCACCTACAAGGAGAGGAAGGACACACAAAATTCAAATTACACATGGATAGACATCCAAGAGGAGGGAATTTTATGTTAATAACAGGCAGCAGCAAATCCCAAATGCATCTCTTCATTGCCATCTGGGACCATGAATTTTAGGTGGTACAAAACCATCTCAGAGCCACTGGCACAGACATCATGTGAGCCACAAAATCTGGGAAGTGACTGGGAGCTGACTGGGAAGTATTTCTGACCTCAGAGCTGAGCTGGTCAGGCCTGGTGGAAAGGGAAATACTGGGAGAAAAGATGACATTTGGAATTTTGGGAGATTTCTGGAATTCCTCCTGCAAAGCACAACCAGCACTTCTTATGATTTTTAGTTCTTACACTACAAAGTCTGCACCCATAGAGAGCCAGTCCTGGGCTCTTCCTGTGTCACCACAGTGATGCTGCATCTCCCCAGCACCTGCCTCTGCAAGTGGGTCAATCCAGCCCTGAATCCCAAATCCACAGGGGTTCCAAATGCTCTCACCTGTCCTTAAAGAACCTCCGGAAGCCAAAGGCCACCAACTTGAGGAGCGCCTCGAACACAAAGACGATGGTGAACACGTAGTTGCAGTACTTGAGGGCTTCATCCAGGGACTGAAAAGAGAGATCCCAGTTAGGCCAGCCCAGTTATCCCTTCCTAGACCCCCACGGAAGGAGTGGCAGGGAGCAGGGTGAGAGAAGCACAGAAATGCCAGGAATAAAGCCAGAAAGGCTTGCAGAGCTCACTCAATCACCCAGCAGAACTCAAATAAAGGCTCAGCCCCTGAGTCAAAGAAAATCCCCCGAAGCACCAAGATTAGCTCTGCTGAAAACGCCAGGTTCAAGCTCAGTGCACAGATTGTTCAGTCTGGGCCAGACACAAAAAATTCACCCCTTCCCCATCTCCTGAAGATTCCTTGGTCTGCACTGCCCAGCCTTGGGGAGAACAAAAGCCTCGATGGATCGTTTCTTGATTCCAGCCCTGGGGACAAAGGCTTGGCTTAAAAAGCTCAGAAAAATAAATAAACCTTGGAGATGGATTAAACCTTTCCTTCTTGAAAAATGGGACATCTCCAGAGCGGGGCAGAGCGTGTCCATATTTGGTGCAACGTTCCCGCTCTCCACGGAGCCGCTCTCGGAAGTCAGGAATCCGAAATGTTTATACTTGAGGATGATGAGTGTTTATAATGGATTTCATTGGAGCTGTGGGCCAACAATAGCAAAGGAATCTTGTGGGGCCTTAAAATAGAAAACTGGGGAGGGAAGCAGCTCTTGGGACGGGGAGGGATTGGGGGACAGGAGGGAGCGAAGGGGAATTTAGTTCAGTGTAGCACAAGACTCTGTATTTCCAATAAAAAATGGGAATTATGAGCATCGAACCAGACAAAACTGGAAACAAATGCAACAGAGGAGTCTGCAAAGCACCTCTGAGGAAGCCCCAGGGCACAGGAAAACTCTTTTTGTCCCCTTTGTGTGAAGCCTGGGCTGTGCTGACCCCACACACACAATGGGGTCACCAGGACATGGCTGTGCCCTGATTTTTGGGAATGAGAGCTGAAAGTTTCTTAGGTGTTGGCAACAATCCCTATTTTTGCTCCAGGGCCTGAAATAAAATGGCAGCTTAAAAACCATGGGACAATTTCCTATTCCATCCAAAGCCCGAGCCTGACTTCTCCCATCACTTGCATTTGGATTTACAACTTTGTGTTAAGTGAACATAATACAAGTGTAAATAAGGCCTAATCTGGATAAACAACATTTCCATGGGAAACAAAGGAATTTTCCTGGTGTAAAATACACACACACACACACACGTTATCCTCTGGCTCAGCATCCAGGAGGCATTTGCAGGTTACCATGGAATGCTGGAAAAGGAATTGCTGAGCCAGAGCTTCATAAATGATAATGAAATGGAAAATTTATATCTGGACAGCCCCTATGATTTATGTCAAAGGCATTCTGAGGGGAGAATGATTTTATCATCCATTAAAAAAAGGGAGGATTGGGCTTTAAATTGGCTTGTTCAAAATCCATTGAAGAAAAGAAACGCTCTGCACGCAGTAACTCCAAGTTTATATCTGTTAATGGAATGTTCTAAAACTCCAGACTCTTTTCCAGCACGAGGCTCAGTCATGTCTGGGATCAGGAAAGGAAATATTTGGATTGGTCTTCTCCTGGTAAAAGCTTTAATTCACTCTCCATTAGCTGGGGGGGGTTTACCCAAAGCAGGGAGATGAAGGCTTTGCCTGAGGCAGGTGAATGGCAGAGCTGGGTCAGAATGCCAAGGCTTTCCAGGAACCAGGAATGGCCCAGGGGCAGTTTGATGCCAGGGGAGCTGTGCTGAGGGGCAGCTCCTACCTTGGGCTGGTTGTAGTGCTCCATGGACATGGTGATGACGTTGACGCCGATGATGAAGGTGATGAAGAGGTCGAGGTAGTGGCTGGTGCAGAGGCTGTGGATGTATCTCCGTGCCGGAGAGTAGTCGGCGTAGTAGGGCCTGCGCTGGGCTTCTGCAGGGGACACAAAGGCAAGGGGTGAGCCAGGAGGGCTGCAGGGCTGGTGGCCACCAGCAAGTGGCCTGAGGGTCATCTCCCAGCCGGGCATGGAGTGGAGAGTGGAGCTGAGCAAACTGTGGGGAGCGGCCAAGTGATTCCTGAGTGATTCCTGAGTGATTCCTGAGTGATTCCTGAGTGATTCCTGAGTGATTCCCGAGTGATTCCTGAGTGATTCCTGAGTGATTCCTGAGTGATTCCTGAGTGATTCCCGAGTGATTCTGCCTCCCGGGATGGCCCCGGTGAGGTTTTGGGATGAGCCAGCCCTGGTACCAGCCAGGTCCTTCCCTCTGTCCTCCCCTCATGGAATGGGAAGCAGGCAGGGGGAGGAGAGGGATGGACATGGGACCCAAAGCCAAGGGAAAAGCTTCAAACCCAGCAAAGCTTCAGTTGCAGGTGAGGGCAAAGCTTAGGGCAGGACTCATCTTTCCCAATCCTGCTGGTGCCAGGCATATTCCAGGTGGGAGAAGGACATGCCCCGAGCTCAGCTTGTGTGCCAGGAGGATTTTGGGGTGTTTGGAAGGCCTAAGGAAAAGCATCTGTGCCATGGCAGGGCATTCCCGAGGGTTGGGAGCACACAGGACATGACCACAAAGCACTTGGCTCTGTCAGGAAGACCAGCATAAGCTCCTCTGGCAACAGATATATAAATTTATATTTATAAAATATATAACTAAACAACATATCCAGGGCTCAGGGCATGGCTGCATCTAAAACCATCCAGAACCAAATGAATTTTCTATCTCTGCCTCTGCTCGTGGTCTCTTCTTTTTTTTCTCTTTGGAACAGGGGAATTTCTGCCTGTGACCGAATGAATTCCTGGGGCTGTTCCAAGGAGAGTGTTTGGACCCCAGGATTGCATTTACTGTGTGTGTCTGACTCAAATGAAACTGTGACCACAGGGATGGCTGTGGGCACTGGATGGAGTCAAATTCCTTTCAGACTGGAGCAATGTAAATATTCAGAGTTTACACAAGGCCAAGGCAGCATTGCTGTGGATTTTACAAGTGGAAGAGACACCGAGGTCACACCAAGCCAGAGCAGGATTGTTCTTAACAGCAAGGAGGTTTTGCAAATATTTCATCAAATTCAGCTTTAAATGCATGAGGAGCTCAGAAAAAGTTGCTTCACCTTGAAAATAAGGAGGGAAACCAGTTCAGAAGCACTCAGTGCCCTCCTGAAATCCATCTCCTGCTCCTCTCATCTTGCTAATACCTTTCAGATGGAAGGACTCTGGAAATGTGGGAGTTGTTTTTGTGGTGCAACCAATGCCAGATTAAAATCCAAAACTTTAAAATTAATTGGATAAAGAGAAGCAGAATCTGCAGCTCCCTTTCAACTACATTTTTTTTTCCCCTGGTAGTTAAAAGTACAGTGGAGGCAGTTTGAAAAACATTTCCTCCTGACCGGGGTTACCAAGGCTTATTTTTTTTCTGTTAAGGGGTGTGGAAAAATAAGATGAAAGCAACCAGAGTTGTTTTTGAATACATTTTTTTTTCTGTTGCTTTCATGTGCCTTAATCCTACGAGTCATCTTGGACTGCTGGGGCTGTCTCTGCTGCTGAGCTCAGCCTGCCTGCAAAATAATAATAAAACCATTGCAGTATAATATTTATTTGAGCCTGTACAATGTGCTTTCATGTGTGCTCAGGATCACAACATCCTTCTCTGTTTTTTTTTTCTTTGTTTTGTTTTAATTTTTTAGGAAATGTCTTCTTGGGAGTGCAAATCATCAACTCCTTGGGAGGTCTGAGAATACCCTTAATAGTTAAATGTTGTATTTATTAATGATGAGTGGTTGATTAATGGATTTCAGGGATGGGTTGGCAGCACATAAGGAAAAGAGGTTGCAGGTGGCTTTAACCACCCCCCTCACCTGCCCAAACGCCAGATTTATTCACCATTCAGCGAAAAATCGGGTGTTTATTCTACTTTATAAACTAATAACATAAGGAGAATCACAAGAAGACATTTTCCACTGTCAGGCACTGAACTGAAAACCTCCTAAATTCCCTGGCAGCAACACAGCTCCTTCTTTCCATGGCTTGGGGAGGAAAAAGCCGAGGGGGAGGCAGCCAGCCCTAAAGGTGGGTCTGCCCTACACAAAGCACAAAGGGGTCTCACAAAGGTCTCTCTCAGCACTGCCTGGGCCTGCCCAAATTCCTGCTGGGAAAACTTGGCATAGGCTCAGCCTGAGGGAGCTCCAGGCTCAGCCTGGCTCCTTCAGGATGCACACAACCCAAAGCTTAGTGGACAGGAAGGCAAGTGCCCTGGGGGGACACATCCCAGGGCAGTGGGGATGAGGTGACAGAGGTGACAATACCCACATGCAGCGGGGCCATGCTCAGGAGGACCCCATGCAGTGTCCATGCGAGGAGATGCTGCCCGTGCCAGGCCGGAGGAGGGAGCCAGGATGTGCCTGAGGAACCAGGGCTGGACTGGGAGATCCTGGGAAGGCAGAGGGGCTGCAGCAGGGTGGGAGCAGTGGGAGAGCAGCCCTGCATGGCTCTGGCAGGAGGGAGCTTCGTTCCAGAGCTCCACAGCCTCGGCTCTGGTTATTCCCAATCCCTTTGGGAAGTTTCACCTCTGTTGAGAGCTCAGCAAAGGGCTCTGGGTTCCTCTCAGTTCACGTTTTTAACTCTTAGTGGGACTTTTAAGTCCCCAGATTGTGTTGAGGGCTCACTGCACACACCCTGACTGCTGCTGGCACAACCAGAGCCGTGGGATCTGCGGGAGAACCTGGAGGACACTGCTCCGTTGGGTATGGGCACAGCAACCAGGGGCCACCTGATCCATTATTAATCCCAGCAGGCAAGCCACAACCTGTGCCTTGGTTTCTCTGGGAAAATGGTTTTTGGGATGAGACTCCCATCAGCCAAATGGCAGATTTCTGTCATCATGGAATCACAAAATGGTTTGGGTTGGAAGGGACCTAAAAGCCCATCCATTGCCACCCCTGCCATGGGCAGGGACACCTTCCACCATCCCAGATTGCTCCAAGCCCCATCCAACCTGGCCTTGGACACTTCCAGGGATCCAGGGGCAGCCACAGCTTCTCTGGGAATCTGTGCCGGGGCCTCCCCACCCTCACAGGGAACAATTCCTTCCCAATATCCCATCTATCCCTGCCCTCTGGCAGTGGGAATCCATTCCCCTTGTCCTGGCACTCCACGCTCTGTAAATGCTCTCTCTCCATCAAACACAGACAAGTTTCCCTTCAGCTGCTGGTTTGAACTGGTGGAAATACAGCAGGGAAAAAAGAAACCATCAAACAGATGCTAAAAAGGAAAATCCCAGCCTTTCCTCCCCACACTTTTAGATGCTGGCTAATGCCTGAATCTCACCTCTCTGCAGAGTATTTAAACTTTGCTTGTGGTTCTGCTGACATGAAAATTAATGAAGCACCATCCCCTGGCTTAAAAGCATTTTTAGCTGGCATTACAATCCCCAGCTCCAGCTCCTCCATTACAACGCTCTGCATGAAACATTAGAAAGCCCTAATGGGCTTATTCATGCCTGAAACAGAGCAGCTCTGTACCTGCAGCTGCCTGGAAAAACAAGCAGCAGGGTTGGATAATTCCCTGCTTGGAAACTCTGAACACTCAGGGATACAGCACCCGAAATTGTAGCTCCAGCTCAGATGGTTCTGGTGAAGACAGAGAGGGTGGTGGCACTGAGGGGAGGCTTCAACTGAAATATCACCATGTGCCACCCTCTACAGAAGGGTTTGCAGTCACTGCTGTGAAAAGCACCTCTGCTGGGGCTTAAAACAGCCTCATCCTTCCACAATTCCCAGCTCTGTCAGGAAAAGCCTCAGAGGAACAGATTTGTGCCCACTCTCCTCTCATGGAATGGAATTCGAGAAAAAGTATTTCTGAATTCTCGGGTTTTGGGGTCTTCCCAAAGGGACACCACTGGGAGTCACTCTGCTCCCAGCTACAGCCTTCCCTGCGCTGGAATTCTGTGATTTCCATCTTCTTCTGCTCTGCTTCCAGCCCCCAGTGTCACCCAGACCCCCTTGCAGCCTTTGAAGTCCAGAGCTGACCTGATACAGCAGATCCAGGAGGGCTGGATTTGGCCCTGGATCCCAAAAGCAGAGGAGATCAAGCTGATCCATGTGTTTTTAATCAAAACCTTCAATCTGGGGAGGCTGCTTGCAGCCTGTGTCTTCTGAGAAGCTCATTAAAAGGCTGAGAGCAGCAGGATGGTTAAATTACAGTTGGATAGAATGGATGGAGCAGGGACTGTGTCAGGAAAAATACTCTGGTTTATCTTGAATTTTTTTCCTGTCACATAAAGTTCACCAAGCATTTGTGCCTTTTAAACCACATCAAATGCATTTCTCAGTGTCCTCACCCCTGCCCTCTGCCCTCCCTGAGCACAGTGAACCTGCTGCCAATCACTTCAGCAAAGTAAGTGGCCCTCGGATGGGAAAGAAGAAACGTTTTGGAAAAGTCTGAGGTGGTGGCAGCAGAGGATTGTGCTGAGAGGGAGCTTCCTGCTGAAAAATCCCCCCCAAAGCAGGTGAGGAGTCCCCATCCCACCTGAGAAGGAGCTGGGTCCTGCTGCAGGGCTGTGTTCTCCATGGAGCAATCCCTCTGCCGGGCTCCAGATCCTGGATCCAGCCTGGCATTGGTACCCAGTGCCACCCAGCTGAGGTTTATCCTATTCCCAGTCCCGATCCCAGCCTGCCACAGCTCTGTGGTGCATTCCTGTGTTTTCAGGTAGGGACAAATCCCCCAGCCCTCAATCCCCAGGGGAGCAGGGGACACCACAGACAGGAGACAGGACACACAGACAAGGTGCCAGGCAGACAGCAAGCCCAGAGGGTGCATTTGTGGCCTAATTCTTGCTCCTCTCCTGGTCCATCCAACGCTGGAAACGGTGACTGAGTTAAAAGCAGGGATCTCTGTCAGCCTTCCTGCATTCCTCACTCCTCTCCCTGGGCTGACCAGGCTCTCTCCTGCTGCTCCACAGGGGTGGCACAGAGCGCTGGAACACATGGAAGCGATGGAAGGGACACATGGAAGCAGAGGAAGCTGCCAGCTGCTGTCCCCATGCAGATCCCACAGCTCCACGAGCACACACACCCCCCCACAGCCACAGCTCACATCTTTCTGAGTCTGCCACAGGTTTTTGATCAAATCCATCATCTTCTAAATCACCCAGGAGGTGCAAACCCCTCCCAATCGAAACAAAAATTAATCCCTTAAAATGGAAACAGCAACCTTCCCAACTGTGTATCAGGTATTTGTTCACAGCTCCAGTTTGGGTGCTGAGATGTACCTGCAGGTACAGCCAGAGGGTTTCAGGGAACCTTCTGGAAGCCCAGCACATGGCCAAATGTTTCACTTCTCAGCTGCTCTATTGACTTGATCCCCTTCCAGAAATCTGTCCTCCTCCCTGTGTGCTCTCCATGAAACGTTCCAGCCCTCATCTGCGCAAGGGCTGCTCTGAAATAGCTCCTTGGAGGTGGTGGATAAAGAGGGACAATGTCACAGTGTCCATCACTCTGACAGGGACTGGCTCTTCTTTGGCGTCTGAGCTGTGCAGTCACAGCCAGGCTCTGATAAGATTTATTTCCTAATGAGGAACTGAGCTGTGCCTCCATACCTGTGCCCCTGTTTGCTCTGAGGATGCTTAAAATGGCTTTATTTTTTTAATCTCATATAAACTTTGAGTTTATCTGAATGTCTTTTAGGTCAGCACTTTGGGGTAGAAGCTGCGCAGGGAGGACCCCTGGGAGCCTGTGACTGATTTCCCTGTGCTGGAAATGCTGCCTGCAGGATTTCCACCCTCAGACTCCCCAAGCAAAATGGGAAAAGGGGAAGGAAATTGCATTTGAACTCTTTGAAATCTCTGGAGAGGCTCAGTGTCTGTCTGAGCTGGATTTCATTTTAAATGAAATCACAGCACTGAACTCACAACTGGCCAAAATCACATGGGCTTGGCTCTCTCTGCAGTGTCATTAAGGCCCCGTGGGGACAACGGTGCCACCATTTAGGGCCAAGGTGTCCCCTGGCTCTAACAAAGAGCACCAGAGGAGCAGGAGAGGGGCTGTGAGGGACACAGCTCCTGCCTCAGGCCTGGATGGATGCAGGGATGGGATGGGGTTTCTCCCAGCAAAGCCTGTGCCTGCTGTGTCCTTGGAGCTGGGCTGTTTTTCCAGATGGAAATGGATGTCCATGGCTTGATGTTTGGGAGACAACCAATTTGTCACAATATTCGTTTCTTCCAGGAGGTGACACAGCCAGGCAGAGTCGCAGCACTGCTGCTGCAAACAGTGGACCAAAAGCTCAGCCTTACCCCTGACTAAGCCCAGCTTTGATCTCAGTGGCCAAGCCAGGTTTCCTCACTCCTCAAAAATGCCTGGCAGACTATCCCTACTCACTGAAACTTCTGGGAAAGCTGTGGCTGCTTTCCTGGCAGTTTTCCTGGGAATACCCACTCGATGCTAAAGGCAGCTGGTCCCTGGTGCAGCCTGCCCAGGGAAGGTGAGATAAACAGGTTTGGGGCAGGGAAGGAGCACAGGCTCAGGTGGTTTTGGGGTTTGATGGTCCCTGCTACATCCACTGAGAAGGAAACTTTGGCTAAAGGCCTTTTGTTGCACCCTAATGGCCCTGCCCCTGGCCAGTGTTCCAAGGACAAAATGAGTCCCAGGAGTGAGTCCCAGCCTGGAATGGGACAAGCATCTCTTGCCATGGACATCTCCCTGAGAGGAATTGTCCCTCCATCCCCGCTGGGGGCTGTGCTGCTGTCCCCAGGCCGTGGCTCTGCCCATGCCCCCATGCAGGGTCTGTGACATGCGGGGCCATGCTCCAGGACTCCCAAAAAGCATCACCACTCTTTTATCTAAGAAAAGAATTCCCAAATCCAACCCCACCACCATCCTCGGGTGCAGGCGGCGCGTTAAGGCGCAGGGGAGCCTCGGAGCAGCCTCCAGGCACAGGGGAAGCGTTGAAGCTGTTCACCCCTGTGTCCTTCGGTGCTGGGGACACCATGGCCTTGCAGAGTGTGACAGAAGACTGCTGGGGGAGGATTTTCTCCCCAGCCAGGTGAACAGGCGCTGCTTCCCACCAGCTCATCCAGGACAATCCTGGGGCATCGCCAGCCCGCGACTTAAGGCACCGCCAGCGAGGTCATGAAGCAACGCAACCTCCTGGACCCCAACAAAAAAACCAAAGGAAAAGGAAATCTTGCTTTGGGAGCAGGCAGGGCTCAGAAAGATTTTGGTTTGTAAGGCACTCTACCGACCAGACAGGTACATCTCCTTACTCCTGCGCTTTTTCTCCAGGCGGCGGAGCCGCTTCTCCTCCCGGCGCCGCGCCTCCTCCGCCTCCTGGTGCTGCCGGCACTTGTGGAAGTTCTCCACCACCACCCCCACGAACATGTTGAGCACGAAGAAGCTGACGATGAGCAGGAAGGAGATGAAGTAGAGCAGCATCCAAGGGTTGTGGTTCTGGATGGGCTGGGGGAGGTAAGACCAAGGGAGAAGCGGCACAGACAAGGTGGGTTAAGTCAGGCTTTTGGGCGCTCTGGAGCAATGAGTTACGTGGGGAGGAGGAGAGGACTGGGAGGAGATTTTTCCCAAAGCATTTGCCTCTCATTCACCTTCTCACTGACTACAATTCACTTTTGGTGTAAAGCCCACCCTGAACTGCCTTACAGGATTTAATTATTTTGGCATTTATTTCACACAGCTTCAGATAAATCCCAGTGGATGAGCATCATCCCACCAGCAAGATCGTTTCAGCTAAAGATAGGTTCCAGATTTTTAATTTTTCAGACGTGGGCTCCTGGTTGATATTTCTCAGTTGTTACCAGACCTTCAGAAATGGGGGAAATTAAGCCCAACGTGTTCCTGTGGCTCTGGGTGGGTCCTACTCATGGGAGACTCGACTTCCCACGGGAAATGCCATGTAACTCACAAACCAAACGCCTCTTTCACAACATTCCTGGTGGTTTCCCATCCTCAAGTACCCTCATTCTAAATCAAAACCTCATTAGACCTTGCCTGTACTACAGCCTCTGGAGAAGCAGCTCCAAAAGAATGGAAAGCTTTGGCAGCTCAATGGGTAATTGGGACCTCCAGGAGGTTCTAGAGCTCTGCTCCTTCCTGGGACTTGAAAAGCCCTGGATCCCCCAGGCCTGAGGCTTGAGAGAGCAGCACAGCTGGGCTCTGCAGGACAGGTACCTGTTGGTCAATGCCCACAGCGTCCAGCCCGTCATACATGATGTTCACCCAGCCATCCTTGGAGGAGAGGACAAACAGGGACATCAGGGCCTGGAAAAGGGACAGAAGAGGTTGGTCTTGCCTTTCAGCCCCCAGAGAAGGAACTCCCAGCTCCTCCTGTGGCCTGGCCTGCTTTTCAGCCAGAAAAAAGCAACTTATTTTCTTCATTTGCCAACAGAAACCAAGTTGGGACTGCCAAGAAACCAAGGGACTGAAAGGGGCAGTTGAGGGATTGTATCCCAAAGCAGTGGCTTTAGGACAACACTCCTAAAAACAAGGAATTGTACAGCCTTAGCAAGAGATCAAGAGTTGATCTGATCCATTTTTACTCGTTTAGGGTAAAAGACAGAGATTTCCAGATAAAGTCATAGGATGACCAAGCATGGAAAAGACCTTTAAGATCTTAGTGTGATCTTAAAGTGCAAACATTAACCCATGGACAGATGACTGCAACACTAGTTTTGGGAACTTTCTATGATGGAGGCTCCACACCCTCCTCGAGCCACACATTTTAAGTGTGCATCCATGAAAAGCTGGCACAGACAAACCCTGCAGGGAGGACTTGCCTGCCCCAAGTTGTCAAAGTTGTACTTCCTCCGGACCCATCTGTAGTGAGCGTTGGTGCAGTCAGCCTTCGTGGTGATGTTTTTGACATCAGGGCCATCACAGTAGTAGAACTTGCCTTTGAAAAGCTGCATTTGAAAACACAAATGTAAAAAAAAAAAAAACAAAACAAAACCAAAAACTAAGCAGCTTTGAAAATTCTGATTTATCTTTCATTCCCTTAGAGGAGTTCATCAGGGAGGTCTGTCTGTTCTCCTAATCCTGAGATCCTTGCTGGGAGCAGGCATCAACCCCACCCTGGATCATTTCTCCTAAAGCCTGGCTCTTCTTCCCTAACTGAAATCTTCCTTTGGAGGCATTTCAGCTGATTATTCCCACCTCAGCCCCAGCAGGTGAGAAAAGCAGCTTCCCTTTTGCAGCAGTCGCTTACAGCCAGCCACGGGGAGGGAAATACTCTACCTGGACCCCTAAAATCCCAAAGATTATGAAGAAAGCACAGCAGATGAGAACAATATTCCCAATAGGCCTCAAGGAGGAGATCAAGGTTTCCACCACCAGCTTCAGACCTGGGGCTCTGCTGATGACTCTGGAAAAAAAAACGACAAGACAAGGAAGATTTAATGGTGCTGTTATCACCCAGCTGCCTCTCCTCGGCTCTCTGAAGCTGGCACAACTCTCCTCTACCTGCAGGCAGCGCTCAGAGACAGCCAGGGACTTCTCCAGGCAAGCAGAACGTTCCCAGTCAGGTCAGATGGGATTCAAACAGTGACAGCTGGGCAGAGGGAGGAGGGGCAGGGTATCACAGAGTTCCCTCTGTGGGGTGTTTGTACCTCAGTGCAGGGGTGATCCCTGCGAGGGCTCTGACCCCAGCACAGGGACACAGGCAGGACCTTCCTTCCCCTCCCAACATGGGAACAGCAGGACTGCAGAGCACGTCTGGTGCTCCTTCTGCAGGAGTGGCCATGACAACTTTCCAAACAGAGTAATTCCAATTTGTTTCCTAATTAGTTCCTGAACTGGCTCGCAGCTAACAGGAGCCTGTGATCAACAGCTCCATAGCCAAAGGGTCGATCCCTTTGGGAAGCCAGCAGCTTCCCGGTGTGCCCTGAGGCAGGTTTTGGGTGTTATGAACACCAGGAGCGTTGCCTTCCTGGAGGAGAGCCTGGGGAATGCACTGCTCTCCCCTGGGATGTGCGAGTGGAACCAGCCCAAACCAAGCTTTCCTGGGAAGGGCCAGGTGGGAGTTCTGCCTGGGGAACATCAAAGTTGTTTTTAGGAAGGGCTTGTGCAGGGGGAGTCCTTGCAGGGAGCCACAGCTCACATGGATAATGATGCCTTGTGCCTGCCAAGCTCAGAGAAAAGAGTTTTGTGCTGCAGCATTTCCACAGGGTCTTGTTTGAGAGAAATCATGTGGAGACTGAACTGCACCTCCAAAGTGTTAGGAATGGTCCCTGGAGTCATCCTGTGCTGTGGTGAGAGGTGATGAATTCCTTTCTATTCATAGGATCTGGCCTAGTTATTCTCAAAGACCAATTCCCTCCTTCCCCCTTCCCTTTCCTGATGAACTGCCTGTGCCCTCAATTCTGTTCCCACTTATGTGGGTCACACAGGCTGACTTGTCCACGCTGTCCTGGGGACCCTGATGCCACCAGCAGAACAGAGAGGAGCCAGAAACACTGATTTACTTGTCACTAAGGTGACCCAGAGCGCAAAGAGCTGCTGTTCTTGAGGTCTAAAAGATTCCCTCTTCCTATCACTCGCACAAGCACGGCTTTGTACCAGGAAATTCACAGGTTTTTGGAGGTGACTGTCTCATTCCCCTGAAACTTCAGTAAAAAAATGGCTCATGTTTCTTGCCAAGCAGGGTGAAACCACAACAGGAGCTGATCCAAACACCCCCCCAAGCATCATCACTCTTTGTTATTGCACAATCATAACCAAAACACCAATTATCTTTACTCCCATTCCCAAATACAGGAGCTCTGCCCTCCTGTGCCTTGCTGAGGGAGGAGCTGCTTGGCAGGGATGCTTGGCAGACTTGGGAGAGTGGGGAAGATGCTGGAGCTGATCAAATCCTCAGAAGGATGCTGGAGCTGGTCAAATCCTCCTCAGCGCCTGTTCAACTGTGAATCCCTCTTTGCTGGGGAATGCCTGGGAGGTTGTGCAGCTGAAGGAGGAGCCAGAGTGATTTGGAAAGGGCTGATAAAAATGCAGTGTGGGGGAGGCTCTGACTGCACTCACAGGGGTATGACAACACCTCTCACTCCGAACTCCAGCCACTCGTATCCAAGCCGGAGAAGATGAATTGGAATTCATTTCACTGTTTCCAAACAGTTCCTCACTGAGTTTAGAGCTCCCCAAAGATGCTCCCACCCGTGTTGTATTTCAGTTTTTCGTGTTATTAAGCAAGGCTTTGTGCATTTCCCAAACTCTCTGATTTATCGGCACATACCGGAGAGGTCTCAGGGTCCGCAGGAGCCTCAGCACACGAAGGACTCCCAGGATTTTGGCTCCTCCTGCTGATGCCATGGACACAATGATGTCAATGATGGATACAAAGACCAGGACTCCATCCAGGACGTTCCAGCTGCTCTGCAGGTAGGTGCTCTCCCCAGAGAAAAAGCCAAGAGCTACCACCTGCAGCCAGGAGAAGGGAAACATTGAAATCTTCGCCCAGATCATAACTCTGTCACAGACTGGTCGTCGCCAGAATTCACTCTGGGCCACGGGATGGAGCTCTAATTACCTTAACCATCATTTCAGCCACGAAGATGGCAGTGAAGATGTAATTAGAGACACTCAGGAATATCCTTTCCTGGAAAACACAGAACAATGAAGAGAGGCAGCTTAGAAACCCAGCATTTATCTTGCAGGGTCTGGTCCTGACAGGATGAAGACCTGGATGGCAGATGGAGGAAGGAAATGCCTCTCACCGTGCTCAGGGGGTCGATGTCTGGTCTCTCCAGAGCTATGGTGATGCAGTTGAGGAAGATAAAGACCAGCACCACGTGGTCAAACATTTTGTGGGCAATGACCTTCTGGCACATGACCCGGAACCTGCAGAAAAGTGGGAAAAACAGATCCTTCAGGAGTTTGGGTCAGGAACAGGCTCCTCCCCAAGAGCCTTCTGCAGCTGTGCCACCAGCACTAGCCCAGCTGGTGAGGCAGCATCTCCCCAAGCTTTGGCCACGATTATCATTAATTATTAATTATTAATAATGCTGGCTAAACCACTGACAGCAGTGGAGTGAACCACACCAAACTGAAAAAGCTCCCTCAAAATCAGGAACTGGATTTCTAAAACTCTGAAGGATTTTTCCCGAGGGGAGACTCTCTAGGAATGCAATGTTCCATCACCTCAAACACCTGCTGGGCTGGAATTTCACTGGAACTCCTTACCTGTTCTGTGGGGAAAACAAGTAGAGGGACCAGTCCTCGTGAGTCTTGCACCAGCGGGGTTTGTAGGGCTCCAGGGCTTTGCGGATCCGGTAGCAATAACTCTGGATAAAAAAGAAGGAACTCCTTTTCTTCCTCTTTTATTTTCCTGCCTCTCCAACTTTCACAGTGTTTTTGTGAAGGAAGGGGCAGTAAATGGCTTTTCATTGTGTCCGTGAGCAGTCACAGCTTTTGGGACAGAGCTCTGCTGGCCACTGTCACATTTGTCCAAGAAAATAAGGAGGAAAGGGGTGGGAAAAGGGGAGAGATGGGCATGACAAAGCAAGGCTTCTAGGCTCAAGTAATTTTGAGGTACAGAGTTGTGCCAAACCCAAACAGACCTCAAACAACCCACAAAGGCCTCAAACAACCAAAAAGTTATGGAAAACATTCCTTTTAGGCTTTTGAGCTTTCATGACACCAAACAGCTCCTGTGAGTAGAGCCATTCACTTGTTGGTCTGCAGCTCATTTTTGGAGGCGCCCTGGGCCATTGGGACAATCCCAATCAGCCCAAAAATGAGACATTTTTGGAAAAAAAGGAAGTTTTACCTCATGGGACACCACGGCAGTGTCACAGCCCGAAAAAAGATCTCTTAAAAAAGGGATCTTTCAGGAAGCAAAGGCCCATCCCTCGGCTTGGGGATTGCCGTTCCCTACACCAGCTGCGAGCTGAGGACACGCTTCCACGCCGGATTTTCCACCGTCCTTCCCGGGAGTGGAAAAGCCCCTCAAAACACGAGCACCCGACTCCCGCAGGACTCACGTCCTCCATGTCATCCTCGTAGTCCAGGGCGTCCTCCTTGTGGCCATCCACCCTCAGGAAGAACTCCCCGGGGCCGTGGCCCATCTTGCCGTTGCAGTCGTGGAACTCTGCGGGCAGCAGGGCCGCGGGGCCGAGGCCGAGCTGGCGCACGGAGGGCACCCGGAGCAGCTCGGGCAGCTCCAGGGAGCCGCGGTAATCCAGGGATTCCGCCCGCCGGGGCAGCGAGGGCCGGCTGAGCGTGCTGGATTTGGCGTCGTCCGAGTCGTCATCCGTGCTGCCTTTTCCCTCTCCGGACAGCAGGGACTCCCGTTCTCCCGACTGGTTCTTCTTCTTGAGGCTCGGGGCCCTGCCCAGGCTGTTCCAGCTCGAGCGGCGGCTGCCCCAGTTGCTGCTGGTGCCCCAGTTGGCGCAGGGGGAGCTGCGAAGGCTGGACTGGGAGAGAAGCAGAGGTGGGACGGGTGGTTTGCAGGAGGGAGCAGAAGGATTGGGGCGTTCTGCCCGGAGTGGTGAAAGTTGCGTCGTCCCCTTCCCGTGTTTTGCACCGCTCTGATGCCAGCCTTGAGATGGGAGCAGCCAGCCAAGGCCACTTGGAACACAGCCACCAACCCTCTGCCCTGGCAAAATCAACTCTCCATAGAAAATGAACCCAAAGACACCAATAAGTGGCATTTTGCTGAACGGATGTTTTCTTTCCTCACTTGCAAGTGGTTTCAGCTCACAGCTGCCCTGCTTTCCAGAGGGAACCTGAGTCACCCAAGTGCCTGGTGGGAATTGTGCCCCTATTTCCCTTACTTTCCTTCCATTTGCTGTGTGAGGATGTGAATGTTTCTCCCACACAAATTTCAGTGCGTGTCAGTGCACTCGGGCCGGCACCAGGTAATTCCCAGGATGAGAGAGTTTAAGGTCAGCGCAGAAAAGCCAGAAGGAAAACTCCCTTTTCCCTCCATGGCTTCCTCCCAGCACAAATCAGGGCAAGCTTCCTTCCTTCTCCTCCTCCTCAGTGCCGGCTGGCTCTCCCCTGACTGCTTCATCTGCCTTGGGCTGGTGGCACTGCCGTGCTCCCTGGGAAGGGATTGGAAGGATGAACATCCTTCTCCAGCAGCTCACAATCCCATGAAAGCCCAAGGCAAACAGCAGTCATGTCTGTTTTCTTTTCAAAGGCATTAGGTTGACTAAGCAGCTTAGCAAGGGGGATGGTGGCTGTGCCTCGGCGTGAGGAGCCTTCACGGTCTGCTGCCTTGATTTGAACATGATCTCGCAGTTACGGAGCGGAGCAGTGGGACGGATGAACAGCGGCAGAAATCCACTTTGCCTGGTGCCTCTGCTCCCTGTTTGCACAGGGCTGCCCTCCCACCCCCCTGCTACCGGCACAGCTGCCAGAGCAGCAGCTCCAGCCAGATCCTGGTGCAATCCAGCAGCTCATCCCTTGTTCCCTCGATTTCCCTCCGACAGGGCTGCTGGAGCACAACCAGAGCTCAAGGGAAAACGCTTCATCCCCCCTGACACAGCATAAATTCAAGATACAACCTTAAAACACCAGGGGGGAAATAGCTGCCATCCTCACAGGAACACCTGACAGCTTCTCCAAGACATCCCAAGTGGCCAGTGTGGCTGGAAAAGATTCCTGCTCCTCCTCTGAGGGCATTGGTGGTGTCACTGCATGAACTTATGACTTCTCTAGGGCTATGTCTCTCCAGTGACATGGTTTGGCAAGGGCTTCCAGTGAGGCAGCAGGCAGGAAAAGGCTGAATCCCGGTACATCCCTGTTTTCCCTTCTCACACTCACTGTCCTTGGCTGTTCTGCTGGCACTGCCCTGCCCCAGCACGGCACACCCCAACTCTGCTCTCCTCCCGCCCTTCCACACATTTCCCACCTCCATCACCCTCCTTTTTATTTTCCAGCAACATCTGCCACAAGTGTCTCACAGGACCCTGAGCCGAGCTCAGGTGGTGCTGATAACACCAAACTCGTGGGATCAATCCCTGTAAGGGCCATTGCCCTGATCCTTGTGGCTCCCTTCCGCCCCAGAGCACCCCATGGCCTGCTCTGAGGTGAGACCCCGTGCTCTGTGTCACTGCAGGGGACTCGCTGGCCACAAGAACCTACCAAGGACTTCTGGTCGTAGCCCGTGGGGTCCAGCGAGGCGTTGCTGCCTCTCCTCGAGTCCCCGAAGGCGTGCAGGGAGTCCAGGTGTGGGGAGCACTTTGGGGTGGGCATCGGGGTGGCCGCCGTGCGCATGATGATGGGCGGGGGCATGGCCCCCCTGCCCTCCAGGTGCCCGTTGGGGGTGACAGCCAGGGAGTACATCTTCATCTCTGTGCAGGAGGGGACAGAGGACACCACGTGAGGGGGACTCTGCTCCAGGGATGGCCTCCAGGAGCTCTGCCAAATGGGCAGTGAGGTCTCCCCGGCCGCTGCATTGAAAGGCATCATAACCTCTTGAACGTCACAACCTCTTAAGGGGCCTTGGGGAACTCAGTGCCCTCCAAAGGAATCATGGAATTAAAGAATGGCTTGGCGTGGATGGGACCTTGAAGATCCTCTCAATTCCATCTCATCCTATCTCCTCATTCCATACCCCCTTTCCTGGGCAGGGATGCCACTGACTAGACCACTTTGCTCCAAGCTCCTCAGCACTTCCAAGAGGTTTCCCTCTCTGTTCCTTGGGATTTAGAGAGTGGAATTACAGTTTTGGAGCTGGCAAAGAATTTCCAGGTTGGATTCCACCTAGGAAGTTCACCTGCTGTCCGTGTCATGCAGGGCTGCACAGGGATTTTTATGACTTTGTGATGTGCCTGAAGTTCCCTCACGGGTAAGGTGTTCAGCAAACATTGAGAACAAGAAATGGAAGCTGCTTTTACACCCCCACCCATAACACATAAATCCAATGGCACAGCACCGTAGCAATCCCAAAAATCCACTATTTCAACTGCATGGGAAGAAGGGGCTGCAAAAACCAAGATTTACACTGAACCAAAGCCCTGTGGAGTCCTGTAAAAGAACCAAAGGCAGGCTTCAAACCCCAGACTAGGGCTGAACTAACTCCTGTTTTACTGGGCTGAGCGGATCCTGCTTGCATGTCAGAAATCAGCTGATGTTTCAGCATCAACCTTAGGTGGGGGAAGGATCAGCAGAGAAGCAGCTCAGGTCTGCAGGGAGAAATCCAAGGGAGTGCCTTACCCCTGCTCTGTTTGTTCCACTGGGGGTTCCTTCAATAAAATTTGCTTTACTTGGATCTGATCAGCTGCTGCTTTGTGCACAAATCCCTGATCCCAGAAATCCATGGGGACACTGTCACTCACCTCCAGGGTGGAAATTTCAGCTCAAACTTGCTAATTTGCCATCCACGTCCCTCCTGCCCCTGTGTGTGTTACACACCAAGAGCCTGGCACTGGAATTGTTAAAACCTTTTTGCTGTGGAGTCACCACCTGGCCCCTCTGGGGCTCATGGGGACACACCATCACCCCTGGGCTTGGACTGACAGCACACTCAGCCCTGTTTTCTGTTTCTGTGTCACCTGAGCAGAGGTGACAACATCTATTTCCCCCAGAAATCTCTAATTATTTGAAGCTGGTGGAGATTTGGTGCTGAGAGTTCCTTCCCAACCATTTGCAGGGGACATTTGATCACTTGGCGCTGGGGATTTGCTGCTTCATCTCCAGACTGAGCAGCTCCATCCCCTCCTTGTGACCCAGCTCTGCTTCAGCTTCCCCAACAAATGGTTCTGCCCCTTCCTCAGCTGAATTCCATCTGCTCCCCACAATCAACATTTCCCTGCCTGAAACAAATCCTGGTTTAGAAGCATTTGGAGGGATCCGAAGAGAGCCCAAGCTGGGAATCCAAGGGAGCAGGAACTAAAGAAGCTCCCATTTACCATCATTCACTGCTAAAATGTGTGATCCCATCCTGGCATCCCTCTGGCTGCAAAGTGAAGGCTGTCACCTACAATTCCATGTTTTCAGTACACCAGCACAGTGTGGGCCTTCCCTCAAATCGATTGCCAGACCCTCCTGGAACACAAATGAGCAGCAACATTTTCCATCCATCAAACCTCACCCAAATGCATTTTGTGTGGGAAACCAAAAGGAACAGATGAGAGCATGATTGATTAGAAAAGCTGCCGAGAAGTGGGGTGAGAACATCGCTGTCAGCAGAGCACTCTGTGGTAATGGTGCAGGAGGAAGGATGAGACGCAGCTAAAAATTTCTTGGGGAAGTTTAAATTAGAGAAACATCTGTCTAAAGGAAATATCAGTGCTCATTTATCTTCCCCTACACTTTGCAGAGCTGCTCTGGTGACTTGGCCATCAGATTAATTACCAAATAAACCGGATCCTCCCACTTTCTGTGGGAATATATGGGAGCAGAGTTGTAGCTCCCAGATTCCTGGGAAAATGCAGAGACAAAACCCCACCTGTTGCTCGGAGGTCTTTCAGCTTCTCAAACTCGTCCTCGAAGTTGGCAGATGTCTTGTCCTCGTCTGTGTCTGACCGGTTGGCATCTCCCTGCAGAGAGGAGGAGGGTAATTAACAGACCCAATTAATATGGATTCCTCAGCAGTTCAGACTTACTTCTGCTCCTCATGGTTGGTTTAAGCCAAATTCCCTCTGGAATGATCCCAGGCAAGTCCCTCTTCCTTGTTTTTGGTTGTTTGGGTACTGGGACAGAAAGGACGATGCTGTGGTTGTCACCATGTTCCTGCTATGTCACTGTGCTTCCTACACTGCTCCAGGAACAGCAAATCCCAGAGGAAAACATCCCAGAGCAACTGGAATTGCAGGAATGACTGAGAAAGCTGGCATGGCAGGGTTCCTTGTTTGCACTCTCCGTGATCCCAGCTGAAAGCACTTTGGGTTTGATGTCAAAGGATGCCAGAGAGTTTTAATTCTGTATCTGACAGCACTTGAAGTGTGACTTAGATCTGGAAACCCTGATTTGCTTCCTCCGTGCTGGCTGGGAACAGATTGTTTTGGGAAATCTCTTGGCAATCTGAGGCAGAGGGAATGAGGCCAGTTTGCCTGGTAGCCCTGCACCATCTCAGGACAGGAACAGCCACCCTCACCCTGCCTTTCCTCCTGGAAGTCCAGCTCATTTTCCCTTGTGTACATATCTGCTACCCAAAATGATCAGCCTGGGACAGAGGAGCCGTCCTCAGGTTCTCCTTGCTGGGGGAGGGTTTCCAGCAGAATGTCAGCAGGACTCTGGCTGGATTCCTCAGGACTGCAGAAATCCGTGCAAATTGATAGCAAATGGTTGGATTAAAGAGCTGATCCCAGAAAAAGAAGCACAGTTCCTTGCCTGGTGCCCGAACAAATCCCTGCGGCTCCTGGAGACACGGTGCTGAAGTGGCAGTGAACTTCATTTTGTCTGTGATTTATTGCAGAGCGCTGCAGCCAGGGTGACTGAAAGGCTCGAGCTCCCTGATTCATCTTCTTCTGTTTCAGAAACCACCAGTGCAGAGTGGATGAAAGATTTGCACAATTTTGGAAGGTTTGTCTGCTCTCCCAGAGCAGCTCCGGGGGAGATTTCAAAATGACATGGGAACAGTGTAAGCACAAATATGCAATTATGGCCCTGTTTGAAGTCTGGCTACTTGTGCTAAGCACAAATGTACTAAAAATGGGTTTGTGGCCATTTAAGTCTGTTCTCTTCTAGGAAAACTCCTGGCAAACTTGCTCCAGAGGCAGAGCAGGACCTGGGATCAGGCTGAGAGCCTGGGCTGTGCTTCACAGGACAATATTTAGTGTCCTTGCTGAAACCCTGCTGACGGTTCTGGGCTGAGAGCAGCTCTCAGCTGCACAAATTTCCCCGGAGTCCCTCTCCAGATAAATAAAAGAAACACCTGAGTAAATGGAGGAGAAATTCTCCTCAGAGACTCCTGTGACTGCTCACAACACCCCCTGTCAGAGGGCAAAGTCAAAGAGGTCAAAACAAGAATTCTGCCGCATTCCCAATGTAGCAATGGAGCCAGGGATGACAAAAGAAAATCTGGCTCCGCTGAGAATTCTGCCTTGGTTTGCAACCAGAGCAACCTGGTCCAGTGGAAGGTTCCCTGGCCACAGCAGGGGGTTGGAACCAGGCCTTCAAAGTCCCTTCCAACCCAAACCACTCCAGGTTTTCCTGAAATCATTCCATGATTTCTCAGCGCAAGGCTTGAGAGGAGCCCAGGCAGCTGAAACTCAGCCCTGAGAAGGGTTTTCTGTGATTCCTCTCCCCAAGAGAGCGCCAAGCCCACAGCCTGGTGTCAGCTTTGATAATAAATGGGAGTGGAGAGCAAAATGCACCCTGCAAACATCGTGCCTGTGGTCGTGGGCCTTTGGGGAGGCAGCGTTGGGGGGAATAAGCCAGGCTTGGCAAAGCGGAGCTTACACAGATTGAAATCCTGGTCCATAACAGCTCTGAAAGGAGCTATTAGGGCTGAGCAGGGAAACCACAGCCATTTGTCTGGAGGGGCAATCAGGCACTCAGAGAGCTCTGCCCAGCTCTGGCTTCACATCAGCAGGAGGTTCGAGCTCCCAGAGGGCAGGGCAGGAATGGGATCTGTTCCCTGCAAAGCTCCCTGTGGGCTGCCAGGCTGCTGAGCCTGAGAACTTCTGCCTTAAAGCATCTGAGAAATTCATGTTAGGAACCTGGAAATGGCTTTTGAACAGCCATGCTTGTGGCCTTAAACATCCCAGAAGGGACAGAGCTCCAAGGAAAGGTCTGGACTCAGAGCCAGGTCTTGTCCTGCCTGGTCCTCAGGGCTAGGACTGGCTGGGGCACGTGGAATCACAGAATATATAGTCATGTATAGCACATAGTCCTTCATTCACCTCTGGAATGATGGCATTCCACGAAAAACAGGCTGGAAAGGGGTAAATATCCCATTGTGAGCACTGCCACAAACAGGTGGCTTCACGAGGAGAAAGTCCTGCTTAGCAGCCCTGATTTCCTTTTAGGACAAGGTAACCAGCCCTTATCCAGGGAAGCCAGTTGATTTATTCTCTTCTGGATTTTAATAAAACTTTTAAATATACTAAAAGCCTGAGTTCCACCACATAGAAACACAAACCACGGGATATATGGGAGATTTGGGGAGATTAAGATTAATCCTAAATTATTTCTTCTAGATCACACGGCAGGCCATGTAGAAGATCAAAGTCCTGGTTCCTCAATCCCCATTCCACATCCAGCAGGCTTTAACTGCAAAGATTGATGCACAAGAGCTTCACGTGCCCAGCACAGATCATCTGCACCCCTTAAATTTAAATTTAGGGCTGCAGAGATTGATTCAGAAGAGCTTCAGGTCCCCAGCACAGATCACCTGCACCCCTTAAATCCACATCTCGGGCTGACTGCCTGGGTGGATGTTTTCCCTGACATGGCTCATCCCCACATGCCTGTGCCAGTTCCCTGCCCTCCCTCTGCCCAGATCTCTCACCTCTGCCTGGAATCCTTCCACCAGGATGGCCACCAGGAGGTTGAAGAGCACGTAATTGCCAAAGGTCATCAGGGCCACGAAGTAGAGGGCGGCCCAGGAGGAGGTGGAGGCCATCCCGTTGTAGAGCACCACGTTCCAGTCCTCCTGCGTGAGGATCTGCGGGCGCAGGGAAGGGGAAGAGCCTCAGTGACTGCAGCCCTCTGTGCACAGCAGCTGCACTGAAATCCTGCCATCTTCCCTCTCCTCCTGACCTTTCCTGAGCAAAACCACTCACGGGTCTCGTGAGATGAGACGGCAGAAATTGCCTTTATTTAGGTCTTTGCATGTGATTTCAGATCACCTTTAGAGATGTCCCTTATCTGGATCTTTGCACCTCTCCTGGCCAACCCTCCCCTCCCTGCAGGAAGGTCTGGCACTCCCCTGCCCAGAGAGGACTGGTTCAGATCCCAGATATCCAAATGTGAAGGATGCACTGTCCTAATCCCATTACTTCATGGAGGAATTGCCTCCTTGGATAACCATCAGCAGAACGCAGACCTGAGGCCACAGATCTTGTCTCCTTTCAGGCTGCTCTTCAGAAGGCAGCTGGAGCTGAAGGGAAGGGTAAGGGACAGGATATTTAATGAGATAAATGACATTGGGTGGCTCCAGAAACTCCTGGTTTCCTTTAGGTAAAAAAAAAAAGGGCAAAAAACCCCCCATCACTGCAAAGCCTTGCTCTGAGGGACCTTCCTCAGGGATTTCCACTCTCCAGCTTCCCTGGAGCTCAAAAATCCCAGAGGCCTTAGAAAAAATGGATGACAGCCTCATGTTCCACATTAATTCCTGCAATGACAGTGGCCTCAAACCCCCTGAACCAAGGTGGCTTTGGGGACAGCAGTGCTGCACTGAGTCATGCTGCTCAATAACCTTCCAGGGACACGGGGCTGAGCCCTCGTGCTCCGTGCCAGCTGCGTTTACCAAGGGACCGGCAGGAGAAATGCAGCAATCTGTGTTGGGAAGGGAAAAATGGGAACCTGTGAGGCTGGGGCTGATTTGTCCTCGTTCCTTTGTAAGAATTTATATCCACAGTGAAGGCTCTGAACTCATTTCCACCCTTAGCGATGCTGTGCTGAGCACCCACTTTGCCTTTACAAACTTTATTTCCACTTGTTGCGCTCAGATTCTAAAGCCAGATCCTTGAAAGGCAAAAGTCTAATCTTTATATTTAAAATACCCTTGGAATGGCAGCTGATTCCTCTGTTGTGGGACCTGCCAGGAATTTCAGGCACAAACCAGAACCTGGCTGCAGAGGAAACACAGCATTTTATGTCAAAATAAAATGACAGCACCTCCAGCTCTGATTTGTGAGGGGATGTCACTCCCAGTTACACAGAATGGTTTGCAAAGGGCATTTTTGGGGCAGTGAAGGAGATAGATCTGCAGAGTAGGAGCAGGATGGGCAGCAGAGAAGAAAATAAGGACAAATTCCCTCCTTAGACTTCCCTTTTACTGATAAGAGATACGGAAAGTGCTGATTTTGAGTAGATTCCTTCTCCATCAGGGCTTTTAGACCCAGGAACACCATCTCTGCCCTAATAATGCTACAGTGCTGCTTCACTCCAAGTTTGACACCTCCTGGAAAACTTTTGTGCCATAAAATCTCCTCATGTTCCCCCTTAAAATGTTCCCGAGGACCCAGAGCTTACCTGGAACACAGTCACAATGGCCCAGAGCAAGGAATCAAAATTCTTCCTGTCTGGAACTGTGTCTCCCGTGTCAGTTTTCAGGCTGAACTTGCATCCAAAAAGATGCATGCCAAGGATGCTGGAGTGGGGAAAGAGGGAGATGGGAGGAACATGTGGGTGAAATTTTCCACTCTCAGTGGGTTTTTTTTGACCCTGAAATTTGGTTCTCCTGCCTCGCATTTCATTCTAGTTGTCTGCACTGAAGGCAAATCCAGGCTTTCCTTTGTCTGGGAAAAGGACAAACCATGTTCCCAGCTCCCTGGTTCCCAAGCAAAGGATCCTGAGGGGCATTAGAGGGTCAAACAGACAGAAATCCTGGAGTCTGCACAACTTCCATCCCAAATCTAACACTGGTAGGCTCCAGTCAGTGAAAGGCACAGCTCAGGATCCTCTGAGAGGCAATTATCGCCTGTTTGTGTCCTTCATTCACCTCTGGGATGATGGCATTCCATGGAAAGCGGGCTGGAAAGGGGGAAATACCCCACTGTGAGCACTGCCCCCGCACAGGCGGCGTATCCCCGTCCCCACCCGCACGTTCCTTCAGCGGGACAACGCCTCGGGGAAGGGCTGCACCAGCAAGGAGTACCTGAAGATGAAGATGAAGAGCATGAGCAGCATGCAGAAGGTGGCCACGTTGTCCATGGTCTTCATGAGCACCACGAGCTGGCGGCGCAGGGCGGGCATGAACCGCACCAGCTTCAGCACGCGGAGCAGCCGGAACGTGCGGAGCACCGACAGGCCCCCGTCCGACTGCCCGATGATCTCCCAGACACTGCGGGGACACGGGGACACCCGCTAGGACCAGCTCTGCTCCAGGGGAGCTGCTTCCCTCCCGGAATTTCCCCTTTTCCTGCTCCTCTCCTGCTCCTACAAAGGCACCGTCGCTCCCCAGCTGCGCGGTCGCGCCTCTCGTGGCACAACTTATAGACTTTACTGCTGCTTTTGGTTTAAATTCCCTCCTTAATTCCCTTTTTTTTCTGGGGTTCTCCATGTCTGCACCACTACAATAATGTGGATCACAGTTTTGCCCGGGGACTATCCATTCCTGCGATACAGGAATATTAGCACAGCTCCGTTCGTTAAAACAAAGCGTTTTTCTTCTGACACCTCTTAAGGAAGTTAGGGAAACAAATACCACATAAAGTCAGTAGGATCGATAGTTTTATGTCTTCTGAGGTATTTGTCTCCCTTTAGAACATCCAGAGGGATGTTTTGGGGGGGCTTTGGTTCAATCAGGCCACACCATGACCTTTGTTGCGAGCCCTGACTGCTCCTCCCTCGTCTGACTCAAAGGGATGTGCCAAGGGCACTCTCCAGGTTTACATCTGCCTGTCCCTGGAATTCATTGTCCCAAATTATCGATTGAGAGGGGTGATCAGACAGGATCCCAGCACAGAGGTGTGGCTCCCATGGTGCAGTAAGGCTGGGACAGTGTCCCCTGGAGAGCACAGTGGAACAGGGCCCTCCCTTCCTCCCCTGCTCGCCCAATTCCAGGTGAGCTCTGATAACTTGGGATAGGGAGGACACGCTGCTGGGATAGGGAGGACACGCTGCTGGGATAGGGACTCTCACAGTACTCCTCTCCCAGGACCAGCCACGCTGCACTTCAGTGGAAAATCCACCCCCGTGCCAGATGTGTGGCATAAATAGATTTTGCTCTCCAGCTGCCAGGTCGATTTACTTTGGACGGCCCTCCCAAGGACAGGAATCCAAAATGCCAGCACAACTACAGCACATCCCAGCCCTGGAATAACACATGGAATGTCATCCCTGATCCCCGTCCCGCTCCCCAGCCTGTCTGAGCCCTCAGCAGGGAAGCCACGGTGGGGAAAGGACCAACAGTGACCTGATGACCACGATGATCCCGTCGAAGATGTTGTAGGGGTTCTTGATGTAGCCGAAGATTCCAAAGGCCAGGAGTTTCAGGAGCATCTCCAGGGCGAACATGCTGGTGAAGACGATGTTGCTGATCTCCAAGGCGTTGGTCAGCTCGTCTGGCTATGGGCAGAAAGGCAACGTGGTCAGAGAAAATGGGAAAGGCTGGAATGTTCATCCCACTGGGATTTGTGCTCCTTCTGGAAGGCCATGGAGGAAGAGAAATGTCTGAGGGAACAGCAGATAAACCTCCTGGAGAGTCTCTCTGAGCTTTACTGGGATCAGAGGATCCCAGCCCAGTTCTGGAGCAGCTGGAGAACAACTGTGCCTAATCCAAAATAATTGGATTGGGCACAGTTGTTCTCCAGCTACGCAAAGGGAAAGGGTTTGTTCACTGCTCCAAGATGGAATTATCCAGGGCACGGCTGGAATGACTTATTTGCCTGGATTCCCATGGATCAGCCTGCTTGTACTGCACTAACTCCAGCAGAACTTTATGGATGCTGCTATAGCCAAACCAGGCCCAATGGTTTGCATATGGGAATATCTGCACAGCTCTATTCATTAAAACAAAGTGTTTTTCTTCCAAAGAGAATTAGGAAAAAAATACCACTTAAAGTCAGTGAGATCAATAGTTTTATATCTCTCCAGGTATTCATCTCCCTTTGGAAATTGTCCCCAAAACCCCAAAATGGTCTTTCCTAAAAGCAGATTTAAAGTGACAGCAGCACAGCCCTGAGTGCCAGGATTCATTCAGGATCTCTGAGTTTCTCTGGGTGTACAGGATTCACCGGAGCTGAAATCCAAGATTTTTCCATGGCCCTCCTCCATCCCAGCACCACATCCCCTTAGGCTCCAACTTTGTTTCCAGACAGAGCCAGAGAGGCTCCATTCCTTTCCTGGGAAAGCCTGCCCAGTGCCCCGGCTCCCAAACGTGGCAGGGATGGATGGGAAAAGCTGGGATTGATCTGCTCACTCACTGGAGCTGCTCCTTCCAACAGCACCAGGCTGTGCAGTGAGCATTTCTCCTTCCAGGCCTGCTCCTTTGCAAGACAAAACGAGCCCTTTTCATTTCCTTTTCCTCAGTGTAATAACATTGTCTGGGAAAAAGTGTGATTTTCATATCTGACTCATCTCCTGGACTGATAATGACTTCCTTTATTCTCCATCCCTCGTTAGGGGGGTAACAACTGGCTGGTTTTGGGGATGCTGTTGCACTATTTGAGGCTCTAAGGAGAAACCACTGTAACGCTGTGGCAGTGGAACTCCACACTGCAAATCCAACCCCTGGCAGTGGAAGGAGAGGGTGAAAGAGTTAAACGGGATTCAGGAAGAGCCCACACATCCCCTCCAGCCCGTGGGCTGCTAATGAGCCATCACTCACTGCTAAATTACTCCATGTAATCGTCTGTCTGCTGCTCACCCATTTATCCAGGGGGGAGAGCACTCAGAGCTCCTGGTTCTAATCCATACACTCTAATTGCCATGGGATACCGGGAGAAGGACTGGGAAATTTTCAGTTCTTTAGTCTCCAGCCAGCACCTGAGCAGCAGGGCCCGATTCCCTCACATCAGGCAGAGCTCATCCATCCTATTCCTTTCCCTCACAATGCCAAAATAACCCGGAGAGAGGCAAAAAAAACCCACCCCAGCCAAGGCTCAGGGCTGCTCTGGGATGGAATTTAACCAGCTCTCCACAGAGACTGATCCCAAAATAGCCCTGCAGGCTCCCAGGCTGTCCCGCTCCAAGCCACAGTGGTGACAGGACACGGCGCTGGCAGCGTCCCCGAGCTCTTTGTCAGGACCTGGCACGTTCAGGGTCCCCCCGGGAAGGGTTGGATGAGGGAATTCTTGACAAGGAGCAAAGTAATTCATTAAAGTCTCGTGTCCCTGCAGGCACAGACTGAGAGCTCCTGGAACAGGGTGTTGGTGGCCAGCTGGGGAGGGCTGAGGCTGGGAAATTAAAGGCAATCATCAGGAATCACACAGAACCCCAAGGTGATTTAAATTGGAAAAGTTCTCCAAGGTCATCAAGTCCAAGCTGTGCCAAATCCCCACCTTGTCCCCAGCCTGAGCACTGAGTGCCATGTCCAGGCATTCCTTGGACACCTCCAGGGATGGGGACTCCAAACCTCCTTGGCACTTCCAATGCCTGTCAGCCCTTTCCATGGAGAAATTGCTCCTGATGTCCAACCTGAACCTCTCCTGACACACCTTGGAGCCATTCCCTCTCATCCTGTTGCTGATTGTCTGGGACAGGAGGCCACCACCACTCTCAACAGGAATCTGTAACTTGGTGGGCTTGTTCTGTTTTCCCTGCTGTTTCTGATGATTTGTTTCCTGGGAAACATGGAAAACCTGCCCACTGCTCTTCCCAGAACCTCATCCTCTGCCACAGAGCAGCAGCCTCACCCTCTAAAGGCAAACGTAGTGTGGGGTTCTCCGAGCTCCCCTTGCTGCTGCCAAGGGTCACAATTTTACCGTGAAAATTTGGCTTCCTGGTGATCATTTCAAAATCCCTGATCCTGGATTGATGTGGATATAGAAACACAGAATCACTAAGGCTGGAAAAGACCTCAAAGGTCATTGAGTCCAACATGATAAGACAATCTCAGAGTCATCACCAAAAAATTCAGTGTTGAGTCTGAAAAGCTGAACAACCCCAAAAACACCTCCAGTAAATAAAAGGAATTTGTACATCGTTATCCCCTGAAATCCCAAGTTTTCTAAGGCAAACCCAAGATTTTCCTGTGGGCTGTGAGCCCCGAGCCAATCCTGAATTTATTTCCCAATTCCCCCTGATGATTTGTGCCCTTTTTCCTTTGTCTCCAGCACGGCGACTTTCGCTTCCCACTGAAGTCCAGGAGAAAACCTGCAGTGATCCGTGAGGGGAGGGGAGAGCAGCCACGAGGGACGGGGACAGGAGAGGACAAGGAGGTGGCCTGGAACGTCAGCAGCTGTGACCAGGAGCTGACCCAGCAGATTGGAGCGCGGGAGGACGCCTGGGAGAGGTTGACAGACGGCTGACGCTGCAAAACCTCACCTCAGGGATCTTCATTATCCTTTTGGGATCGTGTCTGGAGCGAGGCAGCGCTAAAGCGATGACAGGGGCAGCTGTGAGCAGGGATGTTGGAGCAGGATCCTGCCGGGATGCCAGGCAGCACCCGGACAAGGACGGATAGCCCTGAACGGCGGCCAAGCTGTGCTGGGAGCTTGGGGATTATTGGAGTGGAAGCTGAGGAGCAGATGAGCCAAACATCCAATGCTCTGGCCTTCCAGTGTAATTACCTTCTCCTGACACCAACGGGAGCCCGGGAAATGTGGATATTTTTATTCCTTCTGAAATGGTTTATTGCCCGGAGCGCAAATTTCCCGCTTCTCTCGCTCCCTGATGAGCAAAGATCCACGAGGAGGGTCAAGGAAGGGACACTCAAGATGGATTTGGCCATTCCCCTGGAGTCAGCCACTAGGAGCCACTGTTGTTTTTTTGTCCGAATTGAAGCCAATCCCAGAGCAGGAATTTTTGCAGGAGCCTTTTTCTCCGGGCAAAACAAAGTGTTGATTTGCTGAAAACAAAGCTTTTCATGGCAAGGATTATTTTCGTCCAACTTTCTGGCTGGAAGAAAACGAAATTGCAACAACACTTCCAAATTGCTGCAATGTCTCCTTTTGACCTTCTCAGAACTGGAAACTTCAGGCTTTTGGCTCGGGAAGTGGATGTGTCACGAAATGCAGCTCGGATTGGGATGGGTAACAAAGCCTGGCAGCAAAATGAGGCACTTCCAAGAGAGTTGGTCTAAACCGGTGGATTTTGCTTTTTGACAATTTTTTCTAAGCCTTAACGACTTTGACAGGGAAAATATCCACCCAGCATTGGGCTCCAAGCTGCATCAGGGAAAAATTCCTTTTCCAAATGCAGAGAGGGAGAGCACGACCCCCCCGGCAGCTCTGGGGGTCTCCACATCTTTTGCTGCTGCCATTCTTGACCTTTATGTCAGTCCAGGATTCCAGAGCCAAAAAAAGGTGACCACATGGCATTGCAGGATCCAAAATGCTCAGGAACACCTCGGCATATGGGAGAAGATTGGCAAGGCTGGCATAAGGATCCCCCACGCTGGATGTGGAGACCAGAACAGGAATAGCCATGCTAGAAATTGTCACCAGAAACGAGCAGAGAATGGTTTAACCCCAAGTCCCACCTGGCAGGTCCCAGGGATGGCTCAAAAAAAGTTCAGATCTGAATCTAAACTTTATAATTTCAGATTCAAATCATCATCCTTGGGCTGCAGGATTTAATTCCCCACTCTTCAAGGGAAGGGCAGGAACTGTGTGGGATCAATTGGGAAGATTTCAGCATCCCTGAGTTTGAAGTAAGAGCAAGCCTTGACTGCAGGCAAAACACGTCTCCCCTCTGCCCATTTTCAAGGCCCTATTTATGCTGCAGAATATTCCAGTGATTCCAAACCATGCTTTTATAAGGGACAAACCTCAAACAGTTCATTCCAAGTTCAGATAAACAGACCAAAAAATCCTTTCCTAAATAGTTTAGGTCTGAAAACCTCAGAAGCCCAGGCCCTTCCTGAGAATCTGCCACTTCTGGTTTTAGCAAGGCGCAGCAGAGAGCACAGAGCCTTCCTGGAACCACAGAATCCAATAAAAGAGAAACCCACAATGGTCAAATTATCCAAGGCTCCTCCAAGCAGAGCACGAAGGAGTGGAATTGGCAGCCTCAGATTCTCTTTGTGCACCTGAATGACTGCAGCTCTCCAAGGACTGGGATCTCTTTTTGCCTCTTTTTTCCTCTCTCCCATCTTCTCCCTCCTCTCCTTTGATTGCTCCATCCACCAGCTGCTATTTTACATAATTTAGGCTCAATCCCAGCAGGACGACTGGGCACCTCTTTTGCTCTGAAACCCCGTAGAAATAATCACACCTGCATCCCTCAGGGTGGAAAAAACAGCTCTTCCACACCGCCTCCCTCCTGCTGAGTGACCAGGGAAGTTTCCAGAGTAAAAGATGTGTTTTCTTTCAGAAACCCCTCTCCAAAGCAGCTCAACTTTTCCCGAGGCAGGAGAGCCGAGAGTGGCAGAGCCCCGAGGAGCAGTAAACAACTCCAGAACACCGAGTCTCATAAACATCCTTTGCACTCGGGCTCTTGTTTCCCTAGTCCCGAGCCTAAAGCTGTCAATGGGACTCGGAGCACTTGTTTATGTTGGCTTTTCTGCTTTCTGTTTTGCAGCTCAGCCCCCAGGGGCTCTGACCAGGCACGGTAATGATCTGTCAATCCCCGCCTGGCTCCCGGGCACTCTGCGTTTCCTCCCCTCACCTCCGTTTTGGGCAATTATAATTTTCCAATTACCAGGTGTTCCATTGCAGCAGGGTTCACCTGTCTGCAGCTCCATGTCACGGAATTAAAATCCATAGGGAATGCAAAGAGGGACAGGAAGGGGGGAGAAGGAATCCAGGGACTTTATGGACCATCCAGTCCCACCTAGGGACACCTTCCACAATCCCAGGTTGCTCCAAGCCCCATCCAAGCTGGCCTGGGACACTCCCAGGGATGGAGCAGCCACAGTTTCTCTGGGAAACCTGTGCCAGGGCCTCCCCACCCTGCCAGGGAAAAATCTGAGCATTCCTTGGATGAGGAACAGGGAAAAAGGGAAGCTGTGACATCTCCCAGGTGGGGACTCTGTGCTCAGCTCCACGCAGAAGGCACAGGCTGCCCTCCACGCTGCAATCTGCTCGGGTTTATTTACAGCTGTGGCATTCCCATGCCTCTGAAACAGGCTGGGATAAAGGTCCTTTTTCCAGGGAGTTTCAGGAGCCAGGGGCTGGCAGCGGAAGCAGAGCTGTCAGGGGCTGTAAGTGACACCCCAGCAAAGATGAAGGCTGCGTTCTGACCTTTATTTTTCTCTCCTTCTCTGCTTGTCAAAGATCAAACGGAGCAATTCTGATATTTCTGAGGTAAGTAAACAACCCAGCAAAGCAAACGAGCAGAAACCCCCGAGCAATTGGAGACCTGGCTGCTTCCTCCTCTGCATTCCCTGCCTTCACAAGAAAACAAACCCAAAAAACCCCAGGAATAATACAAGTGGGCTTTTCAACTCCTGCATTTGAAAATATCTCCTGTGTAAACCATTTGGATGAGGTTTATTTACTACAAGATTGGACTCTTCACGTCTTAAAATCAACTTCAAACTGGTTTAGTCAATCCAGACCACAGGAATTGCCTTCCTTTATGTGATATAACTTCCTAAGAAAAGAGTTTGGGTGGTATTTTCCCAGGCTCGTGAGCACAGTTCAAAGTTATTTCTCCTCTCTGGCCTTGGAAAGGGATCAGGGATTTGAACCAGGATATCCCAGCCCTGGAAACAGAGATATTTGCTATTTTGGGGTGCCACTGCCCCGAATTTAACAGCCAGACACAACCACAACCTCTCAGAAGCACAAGTCCTGCTCAAGAAGGGTTTCTCTGTTATTAATGTCTCTCCTAAAAGTTGTGGCTTCGAAGGGTTTGTGCTTCCCTCTGGGAAAAAAAAAAGTTTTGCTGAGAGATTTCCAAATGGGCTCTGCTTCAAAGCAGGCTGGAAACAGAAGGAAAAGGAGATGTCCTCCTTGTGCCTGCTGATGGATGTTCCCTCTCCGGGTTTGGAATTAAAAATGGGGAATTTATTCTCTCAGTCACCTCTGCTCTCAGGTTTTATGCCTCCCTCTAAATGGGATCCTTCATGTGGAGAGATAACACTTTAATTGAAGATAACTGATGGTAATTTTTCCTCCTTTCAATTGACCTACTTGATCTCCTGATGCTCTGTAGAACTCCTTTTAACTCTCTGCTCCATGATTCATAATTCCATACCCAGGTGCAAAACTCTGCTCCTTCCTGGAGCTGCCAACAGGACTTTGGGGGCATGGAGGAAGCACTAAAACCCAGAGCCTGCAGATTTCAGGTTCTCCAGCAGTGACCAGATTCCAAAGTCAGACATTCCCTGGGATTTTTGTGCCAGTCCTTCAAGTTCAGGTTTGGATGTTGGGAAGGAATTCTTTCCTGTGAGGGTGAGGAGGCCCTGGCACAGATTCCCGGAGAATCTGTGGCTGCCCCTGGATCCCTGGCAGTCTCCAAGGCCAGGTTGGACACCAGCCCTTGGGGCTTGGAGCAGCCTGGGATAGGGAAAGGCATCCCTGGGGATGGTTCTGGCTGAGCTTCACTGTCCCTTCCAACCCAAACCATTCCAGGATTCTCTGTCTCCTGGCTGGGAGTGTTTTCTCCAGAATCCCTGGATGCCACATTTCCCTCACCTGCAAGAGGAGCCGCAGGGCAGAGTTTGTTCTCTGGGATAATCAACTCCTCCGTAGCTCCCTTCAGAAGCTTCCCGGGCGGGAGGTCCCGCGTGCAGGACATATTTGCAGCGTTACTTTCCCATTTCTCAGTTTCATTCGGCAAAACGCAATTTCATTTCCAGTGACAGAAATGCCAAGCAGGATTAGATCAATTGCTGCCTCCTGCAGCCTCTGGAGGGCGGGACCTGGGCAATCTGAAACGTTATCAGCAGAACTGTTTGGAAAAGCAGGCCAATCAGCTGGATTATATCCGGAAAGAGGATCACTTGGAGCGACAGATGGCTCTGAAATGAGCCTTCCAATGAAAGAAAAACCCACCCAAAGCCTAGGAAACAATGTCCCAAAGCAGGCCAGAAGTGCTCGGGTTCAGTCATTAAATGAGGAGGCACGGCAGAAAGGAAGGGGCCAGCTCTCCAAATAAGCAGGGAATGTCTCCAGCAATGCCCCAGGAGCAGCTGGGAGAACTGGAATCTGCACACTGGTCCCACCTGTCAGGGAAAAGAGGGAAAACGGGAATATGGCTGCACTGAGGCCAGGGAATGTCTCCTGTGCTGGGTGCAGGGATCACCCTCAGCAGAGCCTCAGGAGATGCTCTGGCAACTTCCCAACATTCCAGGCCCGGACCTGTTACTGGTGCCTTTTCCCTGGAAATAGCAGCAGGTTTCTCTCCACTGCCATCCCACCCTGCATGGCCTTGGCTTCTTTAAAAGCCTCTGGCCAAAACCCAGGGAATTCATCCAGCCTGAATCATTCCCATCCATATGCTGAGGAGCCCTTCACAGCACCAGCAGATCTGCCGGGCAGGACATCTCGGAGCAGGGCCTGGGCTGACTCTCATCCAGGAAATTTGGCTTCTCCCTCACCATAAAAAAAATTACATTCGCACAAGGAATTCTATCCCCACAGCTCCTGCCCACTGCAAGGCTGTTCCTGACCATGCTCTGCGCTGAAGTCAATAATTAACGGCCCCAAAATCATCAGCCCCACGCCTGAAATCAGCTTGGTTTGGCTGGTTAACCACAAAGAATTAATTTTACAAATATAATGCAGCATTCCTGCTGATTTATGGTCCTTTTTTTATATATTAGTATTTTTACATTTAGGCTGAAGATCTCTCATATTGCATTACTTAGAAAGAAGAACGAGGCTCTACCTTTTCCTTCTGGGTGTGAACTGAGTCCTGGGATATGAAGAGCTGGAATATTTAAGATTGGGATACACGTAAAACCCATGGAACATTCTACAGACCCTTGCAGGCAAAAAGGAACACAGAGACCCTGCCTGAAGGAATCTGCACAAGAAATGAGGGTTAATTATGCATTTTTCTTGGAAAAATCCTCCAGCCACATCCCACAGCTGCCCAGAGGTTCTGGATGCCCATCACAGGCGGCACCACGTCCACTGTCAGTGGCAGGACACGCACACAGAGAGAGTGAAGAACCATTTCCCAACTCTTTGATGCTGCTTTAGCAACGATTCCATGATCTGTATCCAGCTCCTGGCTCTCTGAAACACCGGGATCAAAGGCCTCCGGGTTGTCATTAGCAGGCAAACCCAATAGAAGTTGTTTACTTCACCCCAGTTAATGGCACTGGAAATATTTAATCAAAAAATGGCCACGCTCCCCCTATTACTGCCAAGATGATTCAGAAGGGGCCACTTAAATCGGGTTTGTCAAGCCATTACTCATCCCCTGCTAATGGAGCTTTATGGAGAGTCCCTTTGAATCCCAACGCACTTTTGGGATCCGCAGGCTCTGCGGAGATGAAACGCGTTGGGAAAATGTGGCAGGGGCCGCTGCTGGGAGGGAAGATGGGGATGTGCTTGGTCTGGGTTTGAAAAAGACCTTGGCTTAGTCATCTGTGCAGCCCAAGGAGAGGAGCTGGAGCGGCTGCAGGGGGAAATGGGTTCAAGGAGAGGACGATTCTTGAGGGAGCCAGCGGCTGGACCCGACCTCTGCGTGCCCAAGTGGGATGTGAAGAGATGGGAGGAAACTGGGAGAGGTTTTTTTTTGTCTTGGAAAACACAAAGCTGTGACTGCCCAGGGTGCTCCAGCCCTCAGCCAAAGCAGGGACATGGGAACCTTGAAGTTCCACGCTGTTCTTCCCAGTGAATTATTGATCCCACCTTTCAGCCACGAGCACCAGGCTAAAGCAGCAATTGAAGCCCATCCACGAGGAGCAGGAAGGAAAAGCAAAAAGACAAAAAGCTACAAAAGCAGAGGCTGTGTTTGCCAGCAGCCTCCGGCATGAGCAGCTGGCACCGGGAGTGGGCCACTCATGGAACACCCTGAGCTGGGAGGGACACACAAGGATCAGAGTCCAGCTCCTGCCCTGCACAGACACCACAAAAATCCCACCCCGGGCATCCCTGGCAGCACTGTCCAAACGCTCCTGGAGCTCTGGGGCTGTGCCCATTCCCTGGGAAGCTGTTCCAGCGCCTGACACCCTTCTTCCTTCTCTGGGGGAAGAACCTTTCCCTAAGATCCAACTGAAACATCCCTGGCACAGCTCCACCAGGGAGCAGAGCTCCCCATGGCCCTCGGGAGTAGCTCTGGACCCTTTGTGAGTGAGGAATTTAAAAATAACAACAACCACCACTGACATCCCTCCTGCTCCCCAAGGAAAGAGCAGGTTGTTCTGCCGGGGCAGGGAAGGACTCCAGAGGTCAGGAAGGAATTCCAAGGTGGAGCTGCCCTTCAGCACAGTCGGATCACCTGGACACTGCACTGAGGGAAAGCTTGGAATTACCAGGCGGGAGCATAGAGCAGCAGGAGAGCTCAGCGACTCCTGCTCCTCGTCACCTGTTTGTATCCTATAATCCTATCCCGCTATTTCACCTGGCAGAATTCCTTGATTCCAGAGTCTGGAGATGGCCCAGCGCTCCCACATTTTCACCTTGACAGAAAAGCCTCGAATTAAATTCCATGAAACCACCACCGACATTCACAGAAATCACCATGCTGACTTGGCACTGTGCTTCTCCTGTCAGATTTACTCCTAACATTGGAAGAAGAACACAAAAGTCTGGAAAACAGGATTTCCAACTGAGGAGGTGACTTTCCATTGGATTTTCCTCATTCCTTTTGCAGGAACGATGCCTCACCCCCAAGCATGCCCTGGATTTCAGTGTGGTTTTATTGTTATGGGAACAAAATTATACAGGAAAGAAAGAAATTCTGTGGTTCTAATTTGATATAATGGCATAAAATCACTGCTAAAATAATGAAATTCAGCTGTATCAGCCCTAATGACAGCAGCACTAATTAAAATGATTGCAATTCACTATTAATGAGGTTGGTGAACACCTGAGATTCTCCCCAGGCAGGAGGGGATGAATTTGGTTCTGGGGGTCGTTAGTTCAGCCTTGCTGACCTGGGCAAAGGGGGCTGTTAATGAACGTTAATTACCCACCACTAATTATGGCAGCAATAACAACACCTCTCCCATCATCCCGAGAATCCCAGGCTCTGCCAAACCCCCGCCACAGCCCACATCCAGCTGGGGAGAAGCTGGAAAAATAAACAAACAAGAATTTCACTGGATTCCCCATCCCTGGGAATGTCCAAGGCCAGGTGGGACAAGGCTTGGAGCAGCCTGGAACAGTGGAAGGTATCCCTGCCCATGGAACAAAATTTCTTTCAAGGTCCCTTCCAATGCAAACTGTTTTGGGATTATTTCATTTGCAACTTTCCCTCTTCCACAGCCCAGTCAAGTTTTCCTCACAGTTTTTCCTGGCCAGGCCGTGGCTCTGAGTGCCAGAAGTGAAGCAGCTCCCACAGGCAGAGCCACAAGGAGCAGACACAAGACCAGGGCTGCCCCAAAACTCTGCTCTGCCCACCCCCCACAGCTGCTCCGGGGCCTGGATCCACCTCCTGCTCCCAGGAAAAAGCCAAACTGATCCCTCCGGGCAGGGATGGAACAGGCAGCACAAGGTTTAACCTGCATGGAGCAGGAGTGAAAGAGAATTCAGACTGCAGCTCCTGCCTGGTGGCTTTAATAAACTCCCAAAGCCACAGCACCAACCCTGCACAAACACGGAGAGCCCCCGAGAAAGCCACAAGCTCCCAAACTCTCTTGCCCCGATGCAAACCCTCCCTGTGAGCTCCCAAACTCTCCTGCCCTGATGAAAACCCTCCCTGTGAGCTCCCAAACTCTCCTGCCCCGATACAAACCCTCCTTGTGAGCTCCCAAACTCTCCTGCCCCGATGCAAACCCTCCTTGTGAGCTCCCAAACTCTCCTGCCCCGATGCAAACCCTCCTTGTGAGCTCCCAAACTCTCCTGCCCTGATGCAAACCCTCCCTGTGAGCTCCCAAACTCTCCTGCCCCGATGCAAACCCTCCCTGTGAGCTCCCAAACTCTCCTGCCCCGATGCAAACCCTCCTTGCGGGCTCCCAAAGCGGACAAACCGCACTGAAAGCTGGCAAATTATTTTAGTTGTGGCATCCAGAGCGCATCTGAAGCAATTATTTGGGAGAAGCGTGGCTGGAGGAGGTGGCGAGGGTTGCCATGGCGATGAGCTGTCATCGCCTTGGTGACCAGGGGCCGCTGGTGCTGCTGCAGCGCCGTGACCTCTGCGCAGCTGAGCGCAGCACGGAATTTCCTCCTTCCCTGCCCACTGACGGCTTCCATCGGAGCTCAGCCCCAGCCAGCAGCTGCCTCAGGCGCTTGTGCAGGTTCGGGGAAGCATCCTCAGTTCGTGGCTGCCCGTGGTGCCCGACCCTGATTTAACCTTTCCCTCAGTCAGCTGCAAGCCAAGCCCGGCTCCAATCCTGGCTGCTCCTGAGCCTCGATCCACCGAGTAGAAAATGAAGCAGAGGAGGCTCAGCACTTCATTAGCCCGCAGATCAAAAGCAAATTAATCTGCCTGCGTTTAAAGCTTTTAAGAGAGGTCACACCGAGAGGCAGATGTGTTAACAAGGTGCAGGAGTGAGCTGGCACTTCAAAAGGCAACTTTGCGCTTTCCTCCCAGGTAAGGAATTCACCCAGATTTCTGTGGAAGAGTCAGAACTGAGTCTGTCTCCCTCCAAACCCTTTCCAGATAAAGTTTGTGTTATCATAAAAGCCTCGTCCTGAGCTCATGTGGCAGGAAATTGTTGCACCTCCGCCTTTGAGCGCTTCCACTGCTTCTCTTCCCAACTTTTACGGTCGGACACGCGTTCCTGCCTGGCTGGCAGCCCAAAACCTGACCCTGCTGAAGCATTACTGGAGTTCCTTTTCAAATCCAACCCTGCACTCTGCAACCCCCAGGTGGTTTCCATGGAGATGCTAAAAAATCGGAACGGCACCTTCGAGGGGCAGAATTGGGCACAGCAGAAACTTGGGAGAGCCGCAAAGGCCGGGAGAGAGGAGTGAGGAGGGAATTTGGGACCTGCTGGCTCTGAGCTGCAGGGAATGGGGTCCCAGTTTGGCTCCACTCACAGAATTATGGAATCACAGAATGTCCTGACTGGAAGGGATCCACAGGGATCATCCAGTCCAGCTCCTGACACCCCAACAATCCCACCCTGTGCATCCTTGGGAGCGCTGTCCAAACACTCCTGGAGCTCTGGCAGCCTTGGGGCTGTGCCCATTCCCTAGGGAGCTGTTCCAGTGCCCCACCACCCTCTGGGGAAGAGCCTTTCCCTGAGATCCAACCTAAACCCTCCCCTGGCACATTCAGACATTCTCTGGTCCCAGAGAGCAGAGAGTGGAGCTGCCCCTCGAGAGGAGGTACAGATCCTGAGGAGTCTCCCCTCAGTCTCCTCCAGGCAGATGGAGGTATGGAAAAGCCCATGGACATGGCCAAAGCTTCACATCCTGTTGACACAACTCCCTTGAGCCACACAGAGCCCAAACCTCAGTGCAGTGACCTCAAAGAGACACAGCCACATCCTCTAACAAGTCCTTCTACCCCAAGCACACTATTCCCAAGTAGTTTTGATACTTTCCAGCCCAAATTCCTCATTTAAACAAAGGCCACAAACTATTTTGTCTTAATTCAGCCTTAAAATCACCCAGCCAGGACTTCACACTTCAGACACGGCAGCAAGGAAGCACAAGGGGACAATGCCAGCATGGCAGGGGACACTGGGCAGCCTGGGGGACAGGCAGAGCATCCCTGCCTTCAGCCACGGGGATTGGGACATCTGGAGAACACACCAGAAACGTTCTGGAGCATCCTCTGCCTCCTGGCCAGTGCTCACCCCTGGGATTTGAGCACATGGCTGCAGCAAGCCTGCCCAGTGCCAGCCTGATCCTGTAACTATCAAACCAGCCCCTCAGGCTCCCCAGCCTCTGCTTTCCCTCTGTATCATACAAGGGAAAAGAATTCCACCTGGGGTCTCGAGAGTTTCCAACGAGGATATCCAATTAGAAAAGTATTCGCTGCAGATGATGATAAATCACCCTGGGCTGGAGCACCTCGGAAAAGATCTGTTCTTCAGGCGGCTGCGGTGACACAGAGCCTGCTGCAGGGCTGTTTTACAAGCTCTCCCCTGAGCCCAAACTTGTTAACCTTCATTTCCCTGCCTGTTTGCAGAGGAGTGACAGCTGCAGCCATAAATCCAGCACTCAGGTTTGGTGTCAGAGTTAAAAAATGAAATGTGGATGAAACCCTCTGCTGTTACGTGCTGACGAGCAAGGGGGAAGGGGAAAAAAAAAGAAGGAGTGGGAGGAAATCCACAGCTTTAAAATCATTTCTGAAACACAAAAGGACTCGTGCAGGTGGGGTGGGAAACATGCACCACACCGTTTGCTTCCCTTGTTACCTGTCTGGGAGTCTGAGCCTGCCTGTCCATCACTCCCTCCCAGGCTAAACTCAGCCCCAGGAACACGGACAGAGCTGTGCTCGGGAAAGGAAGGAGCTGAGGAACATCCCCGGAGATCCAACTCCCCACGCTGCAGCCAGGGAGTGGTTCCTGCTGCTCTGGGGGTGTCTGTGTGTGCTGGGAGCCTGGCAGTGGGAGGGGAGGGATGGAAATCCCGTCCTTCCAGCCTGGAAAGAGATGGCACAGCCAGGGGAAACAAGCAGAGAAATGGGAACGGTCTTCTGGCTGTCTTCCAGAAGTGTTTTGGGGTGTTCTGAGTTGTCCCCCACATCACCCCTGGCTCTAACGCTTCCAGAGGCACCCACAGCTCCGGTCCCAGCACAAACTGGGAATTCTGGCAGCGAATACCCTGCACTCCCTGCTCTGCAGCTCAGCCCCTCGTGCTCTGGCACTGGCAGCAGCGGGACCTGCCAGCACCGCAGGCACCACAGCGGCAGCGCTGCTTCGGGGACAGCGGCGATGCTGATCGCTCCTCCTGGCAGCTCCCAGGGCCCCGAGCACCGGGGAGGGCTCTGCAGCACCACGGGAGATAATTGCCCAGCAACCCACGCTCGTCCCAGCCTCTCCGGCTCCGAATCCTTTCCACACACGGCTCCCAACTCTTTGTCCTCCCCGCAGCAGCAGCGCCCGGGACGAACGATGCCCCCAGGGCGGGTGGTTTGCCCCTGAACCCTTCGGGAACGAAAGGAAAATGCGGATTCTCTCCCATGTCCCGTTCTCGCCCCGTGGTTTGATTTATCTCTGTTTATCGATCGGATTCGAGGCGGGTTGGAGCTGCCCGGGGAAGGCGGAGCTGGGGATTTGTGCTCCTGATCCCAGCACTGCTCCAGGTGGAGTTCTAGGAGCAGCCAGCACCCTCTGGCCTCCCAAACCATCCCAATCCAAAGGAAATGGGAAGCACGGAGCAATCCATGTATAGTCATGTCTAGAGGCAGGGAATTACAGGATCCATCTGTCTGCAGCAAAGCCAATTCCCTTTGGAGTATATAAAATTAACTCTTTTTTTTTTTTTTTTTTTTTTTATTTTTGTTTTTTNTTTTTTTTTTTAATGTTGCTTTCTCTTTTTTACTACACTCAAAACTTTCAGACTAGCCTGTGTGTGGGACAAGGAGAGGACAAGGACAGGGAGAGAGGAGATATTAATCTGGACAGGGATCAGGCAGGAGAGAAAACTCCTGGGAAAGTGGTCTCCTGGCCCACCCTCCCTGCTCTGAAAAGCTTTGCCACTGATGCTCCGAGGCCTTTGCACAGCGTTTTTCCCAAACTGGGAGTCAGGCTGCCTTTAGGGCTGTAAACCAGACAGAGCAAACAAAAATAGAGCTTGAAAAGAATGCAAGCAGGATGCCAAAGCTCCCTCACTTCCAAGAGTCTCTTTGCTCTCAGATCAGCCTTCTGTGCCCACCTCCCAAAGCCACTCCTGAAAAAGCATCCCCAGCTTGGAACACAAACCCCAGAAGGAGCTTTCAAGGTGACATTTCAGACTTCATTCATATTTCTGGGAAATCTCACTGTCCTGGGGGGAGAATCCTGGTTAAAAACTGAGGAAAATCTGGCTGGCAGCAGCAATGGAGCTGGTTAGGTCCCCAGGGGGAAGGAGCTCCACGGCTACCCTGAGCATCCTTAATCCACACCTGGCTTGCTTTTCCATGACTTCCCAACATTTTTCCCAGTTAAATCTGCTTTAGGGGTGCTGGCCTCTGTTCCCATTCCCACTTTTATGATGACTTGCAATAACTCAGGATCGCTAATATCAGAAAAAAACTTCCGAGATCATCAAGCCCAACCTTTGAACACCACCAACCCATGTCCTGAAATGCCACATCCACTGATTTTTCCAACACTTCCAGGGATGGTGACCCCACCACTGCCCTGGGCAGCCCCTTCTGGGGTTTAACCACTCTTCCAGTGAGGAAACCTTTCCCAATATCCCACCTCACCCGTCCGGCTGGGAGCCCCACACGGCACAGAGCACATCTTATCTCAGGGAACAAAAAATCCTAGGAAGCAAAAGCTGGATGCAGAAACATCCTTGGCTCATGGCATTCCTGTCACACCAGCAGTTGCATCCCTCCCATGTCAATCCAAACCACTCCTTGCTTCCCAAGATGCCAGAATTTTCCTGTCTCATGCCTGGTTTGGCTGTCCCAGTCTTTTATAATTCCCTCTCCGCTCTCCCTGCTTTTGTCCCTGCTTTTCCTGGAGGCACCTGGGAGGACAGGAGCTGCTGCGTGCAGGGGGTGCTGGGGGGACCTGTCTGGGGCACTGTGACATCTCTGGGGTCCCTGATCCCAGCTGGCACTGGGCAGACCCCGGAGCTGCTCCCGGAGCTCACCCTTCATCACCGCCCGCCGAGGGGCTGCCTTTGGAACGTGGAGTTTGCTGATCAAAGCCACCCTCCTCTCCCAAACCCACTCCCCGATGGAAAGCACAGAGCTGGCTGGCAGCAGGAAGGCCCAGACGCGACACAGCCCTGCTCTGTGGCTATGGGAGCTGCTTCATCACAGGTCCCCCTGTCCCCCTGCGCAAAGCTGCCACACGGTGCCCACCCTGCCTGGCCACTGCCTGGGATTTACACACATTCCTGATGGGATGCAGCTGCCAGGAGCTCTCTGCTCTCATCCTGGGGGCTGCACGCCGCTGGGTTTATTTCTGGATAAACTCAAGCAATCTGGCTGTAGCCTCCAGCTGCCAGCCCCGTGCCACCCCGGGGGTTTTTGGAGTGGGGTTTTGCACGGGGCACTGGGGATGGCTCCCTGTGGGATCCAGATGGAAAAAACACATCTGAGGGGTCCTGCACGCTGCGGGACTGAGTGCATCCCCAGTTTCCAGGCAGCAGGGAAAGCTGTCACTGTCACCTGCCTGGGAAGTTGGGATTTATATCCCAATCCCTCACCACAGAGAACAACCAATGGCACAAGTGAGGGGAAACGTGCCTGCAGTTCTGCAGGGAATATCTGGATATTCCCATGGCTAATGAGCACACCCAGAGGAACCGGCTCTGGCTGGAAGGCTCCCGCTGCTCTGGCTCTGCCCCGGCTGCTCGGGGTGTCAGCACTGGGGTGAGTTACAACCCCAGCCCTGCCGAGGTGCTGTTCCTGTCTGCTCTGAGGCCCAGGAATGGAAGGATCTCTGGGATCTCTTTCCCTTATATAGTAAAAAAAAATATCCCAAGAGAAGGAAAACAGAGCAGGGGAGGAGCCCTTAAATTGGAGAAAAGGGGGAGAGAGGAGGAAGGATGTGGTTTATCCACGACAATGATCCAATGCCAAGCAGGGACACCTGGATTTTCCCTGCCAACACTTGCCACCAATTCATGCTATGCTGCCTCTGATCCCTGATTCCTCCTAAGGTGGGAATGACACCTTCCAGGTGTAAATCTCCTTGTGGGAACTGCTGCTGGCTCTGACCAGAGGGGATCCCCAACCTGGCAGCAGGTGCCTGAAGAGAAGAGGGCCTGGATGTGCAATAAAAACATCTTGGGGCACACAAAAGATGGAAAACACCCCTTTCTTCCCAAAGTTCACTAGGAAAGGCCCTTCCCAGAGCAGAGACAGAATTCAGGTTTATCCACAAGTTGTGGAAAAAGCCGAATTTCCATCACAGATGTGTTTTCCACTGGTTCAACCAAAGCTTGGGGAAAGTTGTCTACTCACTGCTGGGACCTTAGAGAGGGAGCAGGGAAAGGAGAGCTTGGCATGCAGCTGGCACAGCCCAAACACAAACCAAAGAACTCCTGAGGGCAGGATAAGTCTCACACCATTTATACAACAACCACAAACACACTGGGATGAATTTTCACATCCCAGCCTAGGCTGGGGGAATCAGTTTTCCTCAAATCCAGCCAGTGTGTGAGTCCTTAAAATTGGATGCTGCAAAAACCTGGAGGAGCGAACAAGTTTTGCCAGCTGAAAGCGCAAATCTCAGCTCAGGGTTATATTTTATTGACTCACAACTCAAAAGGAATTTCAGCAATTTGCTTCAAACACTGCTGAAAAATTCTGCTCTGCTTTCTGAGTAAGTGCTGAGCTTTCCATGCCAAACCAATTTTTCAAGGCAAAATTGGCAAACGCTAACACAGGACGTCACCGCTGAAGCGAGCGCTCCCCTTCAATCACACAGAACGACTTTTACTCCAGAATAATAAAATGTTCTACTCAGAACCAGCTCTGCTCTCGCTCTGACAAGCCACGGACCACTGGGTGCCCCTCAAGGTCAGCTCCGACCTGCTCCAAAAGGCAGCTGCTCCCAATGAAACACGCCATGGATGAGGGATCAGAAAAGCAATTAAAAGCTCTTTGAACAGCAATAGCTCGGAACAAATACTAATTTGTACTTCTCTGCTGAGAAGAGAATATAAAATAACATTTTCTAGTGCCATTTGATGTAAATGGAGCCTTTTATGTGGAATCATTATGAGTATCAACAGCTCCTTCAGCGAATTCTTCTGGGAAGCCAAGTGGGGGGTCCTTGGATCGTTTCCCTCTGCAGGGATAATGCCAGCACCTCTCCTGGGCAAATGAAGGGCTCTGTCCTTCTCCTGGATAATCATGGAGCTGGGAATCGAGGCGGGCTGAAGGAGCAATTATTTCCTGGGAGCACTCAGCTGACTCTGGGGTAAAAAGGAATCAGTTTTCCCTGGCAGAGTGGCACTTGGAAACATCCTGGAATGGGATCCCTGTGCTAGGTACCCCAGCCCACCGGGCATGGCAGAGGTGGTGCCTTTGGAGTGCCCTCCTCCCTGCTTGGTTGCTGCAGTGCCGTGGCACATTCTCAGATCCTCTGGAGAGTTGTCAGCTGCATTGAATGCAGAACAAACTCATCCAATGTGCTTAAAATTGCCTGGAGGATTAATGCAAGGATCGCCTCCCTTCTCTGTACTTGGCTCTCCTCATCCGTGGGAGTGCTCATTGTGATGGCGATGGACAGAGTAATTAATAAATAAATAAATAAACAAACACAGCGCAGGAGGGGAAAAACCCCACAAGGATTCCAAACCAGGCAATTAACCTTTGAAATCCAAGCTGTGCTGCTGCTAACGAAGAGCCCCCTGGAACCTCCGAATTTCCAGCCATGCCCGAGGTGGAGCTGCCTGTGAACCCTGCGGATGTGCCAGGTAAGATCCAACTGCTCCCAGAGCCTGGAATGCCAAGGAAAGGCTTCCCTGATCTCCTGCCACCATTGGACTGTGCTGCCATGAAATCTCTGTGCCTCTTGAGAAAAACAGGATCAGCTCTGCAAAGCAGGTCTGGCATCTCCTCACCTCCCCCGTGAGCTGTTGTGTCCTCAGGCAGGGGACAGGATCCCAGCCTTGAGGGAATGACACGGTTTGGAACAATGGTTGGAATATGTGTTAGGAAGAGATTCTTCCCTGTGAGGGTGGGGAAGCCTTGGCACAGATTCCCAGAGAAGCTGTGGCTGCCCCTGGATCCCTGGAAGTGTCCAAGGCCAGGTGGATGAGGTTTGGAGCAGCCTGGGATGGTGGGAATGCGGTGATGTTTCAGTGACTCCACCCAGGCTCTGTGCACTGAAGGGGGTGGTGCCCTTCATCCAAGAGCAGCCATGCCAGCAGCACGGTGGCAGCTTGACATTCCCATAAAAACATGGACTGGTGTCTTGAGGGGCTCTGGGTATGAGCAGGACTCTCCTTCATCTGGAGGCAGCACCTGAAGCTGTGCCAGTACCACCTACAGCTCCTCCTGATCTCTGCTCCCTGGGACAGGATCCAGGGGATGGGATGAAGTGTCTCACAGAAGGGTTTAGGTTGGGTATGAGTGAAAGGTTCCTCCCCCAGAGGGTGCTGGGCACTGCCCAGGCTCCCCAGGGAATGGGCATGGCCCTGAGGCTGCCAGAGCTCCAGGAGCATTGGGACACCGTTGCCAGGGATGCCCAGGGTGGGATTGTTGGGATGTCTGTGCAGGGCCAGGGGCTGGGCTGGATGATCCCTGTGGGTCCCTCCAATCTCAGGAGCTTCTGTGATTCCAAAGACAAAGGAGGCCCACGAGCCCAGTGGGTTTTGCCTCCAGCCTGGCACCTTCCAACACGATTCCCTCATCCACAAGAGCTGGACAATGATGCTCCGCTGCCTCAAGAGGGCTCCGTGAGACCTCTCTGCAGAGCTCTGCCGCGTCCCAGGGTGACAGGAGCGGTAACGGCAGGACCAGCCCTGCTCCATCTCCCTCCCCATATGGCCAGAGCCCCTCAGCCTTCCCACACACACAGGGTTGGTGCCTTGGCTCTGATCACACCCAATAAAAATCTATTTTCTGAGTCCATCTATCTACAAAGCCCCTGGTGACTGCTGAGAAGTTGGAAAAGAAAAGCAAGAAGCCATCAATGAATTTTTTATAAAAGGGATTGGGCACTTCCCTACGGACGGTGAGGTTTGGGATGGGCCTCCCTGGGGCTGCTGCTCTGGGTTGTTTGCAGTTTGATACACTCAGTCAACGGCCTAAGAAAAGTGGCCAAAGTCAAGAGCAGTGAAGCTGCTGAAGCTGCTTCACCCTGGATGAATGGTGGGAAGTGTTGGTGGGACAGGGTGCCCAGAGAAGCTGTGGATGTCCAATCCCTGGAAGTGTCCAAGGCCAGGCTGGAGCAACCTGGGATAGTGGAAGGTTAAGCTGTTAGAGCAGATGAACTTTAGCATTCCAACCAAAACCATTCCAGGATTCTGTGATTCTGTTTTGCAGGGATTCAGGGCCCAGCAGACCCCTTCCCACGCTGCCACCAGCAGGCACAGAGAGCAGGCTCCCCAGGATTCCCTAAACTCCGCTCCTGGGACAGCTCGGTGGTAGCAAGGAAAACAGAGGAGAGCCACAAAGGAGCTCCTAAATCCTTAGGATTTGGGGAATGGCTTCCTGATTTGCCCTTGGGAGAAGAGAGAAGAGACGATGGCAACACCCACACCTGGTTATGGCTTGGGGGAGACACAGAACTTCCCACTTGGAATACTCTGGGAGCAGAGGTGACCAGGCAGGATCCAGAGAGCTGTGATCCCGCTGTTGTTCCTGGTGGGCTCCTGATCCCAAACAGAGCCGTTTTCCCTCCCCTCCATCCCAGCAGCCGCTGTGGCTCGGGGACACTTTGCCCAGACACCTCCTGCTGCTTGCCACACAAACCAGCCCCACCCTGCACCTCCCAGCCAATTCTCACACGAGGGGGGCTCCCAAATCGCCCCACTCTGCCCACGGATTTCTGTGCCAAATCTGGGAGCCCAGAGCCATTTTTTCTTGGATTCGGACAGTGCCTCAGCCCCTGGGACACCACTGGGAGGAGAGGGCTTGGGTGAGGTGTCACCAAGCTGGGCTCTGACACTCCACGCCTCATTATCCCAGTGTCCCAGGCACGTGCAGGAACTTTTCCAGCTTTCACTTCCAAATGCCTCCCTTTTTATTGGGCAGTGCCTGCGAGCAGAGCTGGCAGGAATCTGACGCTCGGCAGCCAAAAAGCTTCGGAATCTTTATTGCCACTGGCTTTGAGATGCCCTAAAGCCAATCTTTTACTAGGTAAAATCCAATAAAAGCCAGCCAGCTACAGCTCTCCTTTGTTAGCTGCGAGGCTGTAATTATCCCAATTCGCTTTTATGGCAGGGATTGGGGACACACTCCATGCGATCCCTGGATTTTCTCCCTGCTGCCTGCCTCAGGTTTTCCCCCAGCTCCCATCACGGCAATATCCAAGGGCTGACAAAGCTGTATCCGCCTGACAAAAGAGTATCCATGCAGAAATGAGGGATGAATGGCCTATTCAGGAGCCACTGACAAGGTGTATTTCCCAATTTTAGAACTTCTAGTGGAACAACTAAGCAGGATTCGACAGGAAGCTGACAGGGACAGCTCAATCCCTGTTGGATTTGGATGCTTTGCTGTAATTCTGATTTGTTGTTGCACAGCTGAGCTTGTTTTAGCTGAGTCCTGATTTTTTTGGGAAGGAAAATAAGTCTCAGCCTAAAATAGGGGGGGTTAAAGCACAGGAGTGGAGAGAAAATGAAGTAGCAGCACTCCAGAGGGTCGTCTGTCATGGTCCTGAGCAGTGCTTAATCCTGGGAAATGATGGAGAAGGAGCTGTAGAGCCTCTTGCCCTGCTTTTGGGTGGATTGTGCTGCTCTGCCTTTCCTTCTCATTCCTGAACGGACAGACCATGGAAGAGACGAGGAGGAGCAGGTTTAAAAATAACCCTGACCTGGTCATGACCCTGCAGGGAAGGTTTTGGGGGAGCACTGGATGCCTTTGAGCCCAGCAGAGCAGATCCTGGCCTCCTTAGGGTGCATTTCCTACACCTGACACAGAGCGGGACATGAGAAATTCTCTATCATGCTTTCAAGAGAACAATGGGAAACCCCCAGTTTTTGCAAGAAAGAAAAGCCCAGACGAACAGAACTTTGCCAGGGTGACCAAGTGGAGATGCTCAGATGTCTCAGTTCCCTCTCCCATGGCACAGCCCTTCCAGTCCCAAGTTGTCCTCAGCTTCAGCACCGCTTCCTGCCACCCCAGCACTGGAAAGAACGGCACAGTTCCTCTTCCCTCCCTCCAGACACTTCCATAAAGACCTACTCACATCCTGTGAGAGCAAATGAAAGGTTTGAAGCCTTCAGGGACACCTTAATTTCTTTTTCTTTGTAAGGCTTTTAGCACTGCCTTATAGTTTAAGTCTAATTTGAAGGTCCAAATCAAAGAAGAAATTCCCGCATGGGTTATCTCCACCACGACCATCAGACCAAAGGTATTTCCACCACAAAAATTCCTGTTCATATGAACAATTCCCGGCCAACCAGCAGCCAGGCTCTGAGCAGACACATCCAACACACACATTGCAGCTCTGCACACCCCAGCAGCACTTCCAGGTGCCCCGCACCCCAAAGGATTCTCCTGCTCCTCACAGGATCATCTCCAGCCCCATTTCCAACAATGACAATCCTCCTTCCTCCTGACATCGCTTCAGGGTCACCCCAAGCCGCTCCTCAAGGAGCACCTGAACCCCAAACGCCGAGGGCCTGCTCACTCACCTGCTCGTGGTACTCGATGCCCATGCTGAGGGTGTTGATGAGGATGGCGATCATGATCCCGCGGTTGAAGTATTTGCTCTCCACGATCCTCTTGAGTTTGGTGCCGAACGCCCTCCACAGCTTTGCCACCTTGTTCCTCTCCTTGGCTTTCTTCTTCTTCCTCCTCCTCCTGCCCCGCTGCTGCTGGAGCTGATCCCGGTGGTCGCCGTGCCGCAGGTCCTGCGTGAACTCGTAGACGCCGTTGCTGTCGGAGTCGCCGTTGCTGTCGGAGTCGCTGAGGGCGAACTCGGGGTCGTCCAGGAGGCTGGCGCAGAAGGGACAGTCCTGGAGCTCGCAGCTCAGCCGGGGGCCACCAGGGCTGGGCAGTGCCCCGGCTGTGCTCAGCCCCGACAGCCGGCTGGGCGTCCGGTGGAGACCTGTGAGGGACAAGGGCACCGTGAGCCACCACAAGACACTGCTGAGAGCCACCACGCTCTGAGAGCCATGGCAAGACACCGCTGAGAGCCACCACGCTCTGAGAGCCACCATGAGACACACCGAAAGCCACCATGCACTGACAGCCACCATGAGCCACCATGGGCCACAACATGCTGGAAGACATTGCACGGTGGAAGCAACCGCGCATCAAGAGCCACCGTGAGTGACTGTGAGCCATCGTGCACCAAAAGCCGCTGTGAGCAACCAAGGGCCTCTGAGAGGCACCACGGGCCACCTAGAGCTGCTGTGAGTTGCCGCAAGCCACTGAGAGCCGCCACATGCCAGGAGACATCATGTAGAGGGAGCCACTGTGTGCCAGGAGCAATTGTGCACCAAAAGCCACCGGGAGCCACTGCACACTGGGAGCCACCACGTGCTCCAATGAACCATGTGTCGGGTGACATCGCGCACTGGGAGCCACCAGGAGCCACCACAAGCCACCAAGAGCCAAGAGCCATTGCACACTGAGAGCCACCAAAAGCTGCTGCACACTAAGAGCCACCGTGCACTGAGAGCCACTGTGAGCCACGAGCCACCGTGCACTGAGAGCCACCACGAGCCACCGCGCAGCTCGGCACAGGGGACAGCCCTGGGTGTGCCCAGGGCAGAGCAGCTCCTGCTGCATCCTCAATAAAGGCAATCCCAGGATCGTTAAGGTTGGAAAAGACCTCCAGGGTCATCGAATCCAACCTGTGATCGATCACTGCCAGCCCATTAAATTGCGCTGGGAAGTGCCGGGTCTGCCTGGGTTCTGAACGCTCCCAGGAATGGTCCCTCCACCTGTGCCCTGGGCAGCCCATTCCAAGGTTTTAATGTCCTTTCAGGGAAGGAATTTTCCCAATATCCAACCTGAACCTCTCCTGACACAACTGGAAGTCATTCCCTCCTGTCCCTGTTCCCTGGCAGCAGAGCCCAACCTCCCCTGGCTGCCCGCTCCTGTCAGGGAGTTGTGGAGAATAGGAAGCTTCCCCCGAGCCTCCTTTTCTCCAGGCTGAGCCCCCACAACTGCTCTTGCTGGAATCATTCTCCAGTCCCTAAAAAACCCTTCCAGCCATCCATCCTCCCAAGCAGCTCTGGTTTGGCCTCATTTTCCCCTCTTGGTCCCTTTTCCCATCCTCTCCACGGAGCATGGCCCTCATTTTGTGTCCTGGGCTGAGGGAAGAGTGACCAGCCCTCCCCTCCCATTCAATTATTCCTGATTATCCCTGAGCGGGCTCCCATCATTAACGATCTCTCAGTGCTATCAAGCTGTTCCACCCAATTTAGCCACTGCTGCCATTTAGTTCCTAATGAGCAGGGAGAGGGAGAAGGGACCAAAGGTGGCTGCAGACCACGGATCACAGCTCCTAGAGTCACAGAGTCCCCTCAGTCTCCTTCAGCCTTTAATAAAGCCCAGGTGGATTCGTTGCCTGAGGCTCAGGGGGTTCTAAAATCAAACACGTGCTTTGCGGTGCTTGGAGAAATTCTGACTGTCCTGGAGCCAGGGAATGGAAGGACAGGGACAAGAGTAACTGGGATGATTTGGGTGGAACGGCAGCCAGATTTTATTTCCTCATATTTAGGAATCCAATTCGTAAGTTTCCTCATATTTAGGAACCTTATTTTTAGTCTCCTTATATTTAGGAGCCAGATATTAATGCCAGGAAAAAACCCTCCAGCATGAGCACACTACTGGGGGCACAGGATCCTTCCCTCAGAATGCCATTTAAGCACCAATTCCTTGAGATTCGGGGATATCAGGCAAAGGGACGATTTTCCCCTTCCCAGAACCATGGAAAAGACCTCTAAGGTCACCGAGCCCATTAACCCAGCACCACTAAACCACATCCAGAAGTGCCACATCCACGTGTCCCTGTCTGCAGGTGGGATGGGGACCACTTGGATCAGTTTTGGGGAGCCCAGGCTGAAAGCGGTGGCCGCTCCTGGCGTTGGAGCTTGGAGCTCACCCAGCAGGAATGCTGATTCCAGCCACAGCACCCAGCCAACACATCTCTTTGCTGAAAAACTGGGATGCAACCAGAGTCAAAACACATTTTCCTCGCCCGAACGTCACACAGATATCAGTGGCCTTCAGGATGGCCTTGGAGGACAGGCCTGGCTCCCGGGCACTGCGTCAGAGCCACCGGGAGCATCGGGAATGTTTTGCCCCTTGCACATCAGCACGGTGCTCCTGCTCAGGACCGAGCCAAGGAGGACAGGCTCAGCCCAGCCTCGGCAGCAGCACAGGGAGGGGGTTGCCAGATGGCTTTTAATGCTATCAAAGTGTTAAAAACGATATGAAAAGCCCTGGCGCCGCAGATGTCTTCAAAATACCAGAGTCTCCTTGGCTGCCTGCTAAAATAACCTCCAGCATTGCAGGGCACGGGAACACGGGGAACAGGCTGTACTCTGAGCTCTTCAAATCCACAACAAAAGAGGCAGGAGAATGCTCTCTCCCACAACTGCATCCTTCCCAGCAGACACCAACCTCGCCTCCAGCTGGGGCCGGGAGAGCCCGGGCTGTTAATGCTCCTTAATGCTCTCGATTATCACTCCTGTGCACCCCATGCATGAGTCCTGCTCTGAACAAGCTCTGCTCGGTGACTCGGGAGAGGAGAGGGAGAATTAAAGGCTCCTTGTTTTGCCCAAAAAAAGCTGAGGAAGGGTGGGGAGAGCTTGGGATTCTTCCCCAGGCTCCTTTGCTAAGTTTTAGGGATAGAGAAGCGACAGTTGGGGCTGTGCTTGGCAGGGATACACTCTGGCACTTAAAGATCATCCCAAAGCCTGGAAGTCACATCCATCACTCCTGGTGCAGAACTGACCCTGACTCAGCCCTGCTGGAGTGGTTGAGTGGGAAGAAGGGCCTGGAAAGAGCCAGATGCATGGAAGGGAAGAGCTGGGCGCTCCCAGGGTCTCCAGGTGGACCCGGCTGCCCTGAATCCCTTCCCAGCCCGTTTTCCTCAGGGGATGGATGAGCAGCCTCTCCCCACCTTCCAGCCCTTCCCCACTGTGACCGCACTTCTGGAAGAGTCAAAACAATTCCAGGAGATTTGTTTAAAGCATTTTGGCATCCTCTGGGCTGAAATGCCTCCGTGGAAAGAGGCCACTGTAATTGCATTATTAATGACAACTCAATCTAATCCCAGCTTTCAAAGAACCACCCCAGGCTACAAGAAAAATCTCCTATATCACCTCGGGGATGTCACAGTTGGGACTGAGATTTGGGCTTTTCTTCTCCTAAAAAGGACCCCAGCAGCAAGCAGGCGGATCCAAACTCTGACTTCAACAGCTCTCCCGCTCCTTTCTTTCCCAATCCCAGCCTTCTGCAGAGCCTGCGTTTTTATCTCAAGGTAAAAACCCATTCTCCCAAAACCCTTCATTAATTTGCACAGCTCAGGGAGAAGCAGCGATTTACACAAAGTCCTTGCTGAACAACAGAGCTGTTGGCAGTAACCTTGCCCCCCATGCCAAGCTCCCGAGCGTTCGGAAGCGTCTGCCCGAGGCAGTTTCTATAAACAATCCACTTTTACCCTTTTGTGTGGTCCATAAAAACAAGAAAATTAACAAAGGCGAGCCACCCAACCTCTCTGTCAAGCAACCTTTTCCCCCAAGCCAGGCTCGGTATTTTTTTCAGCACACCCATCACCAGGGTAAATATTTGTGTCCATGCACACGCAAACAAACACTTTTGGAAAACACAGGCATTGAAAAAAAACGAAATGACGAGTTTGGCTTAAAGAGATTAAAAAATAGAAGCTGGATTTTTGTGACTTTTCACTGTTTGAGGGCTTAAGAGTATTTTGCAGCTTTTAGCTCCAGACATGAGGACTGGAAAAACATTTTATAAAATAGAAATCCGAGTGTTGCGTGTAATCACTGCTCCAGTGGGTGATTTATATGCGAGGGGAGATAAAACCTCACTGACTGTGCTGGGGTGGCTGCATCTGTGCAGAGAGGATGGGAAAGAGGCACTGAAAAGTTCCCCAAAATGCACCTCAGATCAAATGGAGCCCCAAATCTGCAGGAAAGCTCAGCCCCACGTTTCTTCTGCACAGAGGGAAAGCCTGAGATGTGCAGCTCTGCTCCTGCCGTGCCCTCCACATGTCCTCTGAGCACTGAACCCGCTGCTCCTCCCTGCCAAAATGAAATTCAGAGGCTCCAGGGCCCATCAGAGCAGAACTGGAAGTGTCTGGTTTGAGTTCTTTCTGTGCCTGCCTGTTTTAAACTTCTCAGTTTGCTCTATCTTTTGCTTCTCCCACAGTCTCCACCCGCTCATCCTTTTCAAGGCACCATCTCCCAGCCCCTGGGGGTTCCCTGCTGGAGCTGGCAGCTCCAGCATTCACTGCAGGGGTAATCCCAGGGGCTGGATGGCTCTGGTTTTGGGGAGGAGCAAGAGAGGGAGCACCTCCAGGGTATCACAAAGCACACAAATCCCAATTTTGTAAGCACAGGAAAGAGGCCTCCAGCAGCAGCCTGGTAAATACAAGGATGGAGGGAGCAGAGCACCCAGCCTTAGCCTGTCCCACCTCTGGCTTCACTGCGGTCACAGCGTTCCCAACCCTCAGCGCCGCCATTAAAACCTCGATTCTTGACCCATTCCCCCTTCTCCCAGCTTTCCTAAGCAAAAAAAACCCCAAGCTTGGTTGCCCTTACCGTGCTCTCCCACCAGCTGCTGCAGCTTCCCGTAAGAATCCAGGCCCAGATTCCCCGGGCTGTTCACCACGGCCACCGGAGAGTTCCCGTTCTTCTTCCCTTTGGGCAGGGCCGCGGAGCCGCCCTTGCCGCCGGGGGAGGGCAGGATGGTGGGGTAGTTCATGCTGCCGCGGGTGGCCAGCCCGGCCAGCTTGCCACCGGCAGAGGCACCGGGAGCCCTGCAGGCCCCGGGGGGCCCCTCCACGTGGCAGTCGGCGTGGTAAACGCTGTGCACGGCCTCGGCCTGCGGAGCGGCGGGGCCCTGCGGCCCGGGAGAGGGAGGCGGGGGAAGCATCAGCTGCCCGCCGGGCTTTACCACCTGCAGCTCCAGCTCGCAGATCTCGGGGTTGGCGCGAGGCCCCCGCGGGCTCCCGTTGCTGATGTGGTAGTGGTGGTGGTGGTGGTGGTGGTGGATCAGGTGGTGGATGGAGGTGATCCTCCTCCTGCTCCGCTGGCTCGGCCCGCCGCTGCCGCTGTTGGGGTTGACTTTCTTGCGGCGTTTGCTCTGCCAGTTGTTGTAGAGGCGGATGGTCCTTCGCTTCACCTTCCTGAAGATGTGGCAGATGTACTTGAGCAGCTCCTCGTAGCAGCTGCCCGGCTCCGAGAAGCTGGCGATGGTGCTGTCGTTGGACAGGTAGCGCGCCCGCTGCTCCTGCATCAGCTGGTTCTCCCGCTGCTTGGTCTCCGAAAACTGGGTTGCTATCACCACCAGGCACAGGTTAATCATGAAGAAGGAGCCGACCTGGGGAGAACACAGGGAAAGGAGTCAGCAAGGATTGCACAGAGCAGGGGAATCCCCTCAGCGCCACACGCAGTTCTCAGCGAGCCATGGGATTTCCCAATGTGCCAAATTCCATGCTCCGCTCGCCAAATGCGGTGTCAACGTCTGCCTGAGCTGCTAAGTTTGCTCTGAACCATGATCAATTATTTTAGCAACAGTTCTCTCTACTCTCCTCCCCTCAAAGCAACGACATTTGCTACTAACACAAGGTACATGAAATGTCCATTGATTTGGACATTCACAGAATCCCAGGAAAGCTGTGTGGAGATGGTTTGTGGTGCTGCTCTCCAGTGTGGATGCTCTTGGAGGAGCAGCAAAGGTGCCTTTTCCAGCTCTGGGTGACTCGGGCAGGAGTCCCCTTCTGGCTTTTCCACATGGATCCACTTGTAGAGAATGGCTCGAGGGAGTGGAGCATAAATCTCTGTTCAAGGCCCATTGCTACAGCTCAGAAATGCCTGACTTCTCCAGGGCACTCCCACACTGCTCTGATCCAGGTTTTCCAACTGCTGGTGGGATCTGGTTTGACCTTCCAAGGCCTCCAAACCCACCCTGATGAGGACAGGGTTACCTCTAAGGACTATCCAGTCACAAAATCACTTTCAAACTCCTCCATCCCATGTCCCACTGACACCTTCGTGGTACCCTTCCCTTTGCTCCCCTCCTGCCTTAAACACTTCACTTTCCCACTTCCTGGAGGTGGTTGTGCCCCTTGGAAAAGCAGAACCTTATGGACATGGAATGGCAGCTTCTGGAGAGAGCCCCTGGCACCTGCAGTGGGTAATGTTTTGTTTGTAGGAATGCGAGACCTCAGAGAGGTGAGAATTATTACTATTATTTAAAGGGTTCAGGTGAAATTCAGAGGTTTGAGGGCTCCCCAAAGAAATGAGGCTCTCTCTGGCACAGTGGGGAGGTCAAAGGAGGAAAAGCCTGGACTTTTTGGCACAGACACAGGTGACAAGACCAAGACTGGGAGGACAAGAGGGAGGCAAAGCCCTGAATCCTGCCTGGCTCTTTCCTGTGAAAAAAACAGGGAACAGTTTCACCCCCCTCCAAGGACAAGGAAAAGGAGCATCTCCCAGGTCATACTTACTATGATGAGCAATATAAAATATATAAAATTGTAAAAAGAATGTGCATCCATCACATAATACATAATGTCCACCCATCCTTCCAGGGTTATCACCTGCAGGGAGACAGAGAAGCAAAATGTGAGGACAAAAGTCACCCAAAAAGTTCTTAAATATCAATTTTCCAATAGTGCCAGGTACCCAGCGCTCCACAGAGATCCTGGGATCCGTCCAGAACTTTAATCCCAGTTGGTTTGGGAGAGAAGGAATGTGTGGCCAAAGGAGTGGCCTGAGCTTCCTACAGGAATCTGCTACAATTAAACCCAGGAAACATTCAAATAAACCACCTGAAACATTGGCTCTGAGGCAAAGAAATTCCAAGGAGGGATTCTAATAAAAAAAAAATTAAAAAAAACCAAAATCTCCCTGCAGAGATCTGGAGTTTCTACCTAAAGCTGCTTCTTTTGTGATGTAACCCAGAAAATTCCCACGTTTTTAACTCCATTTTGTTTCCGCAAACCCAATTTCCTTGTGATTCCTCCCGGCTCAGCATCCCAACTGCACCACCACTATCAGAGTGGGAGAGCGTCTGAATGGAAGAGAGACTTTAATTAAATGCAGACTTGATTTAAGCCTCGTTTTCTCAGCCTTCCTTCCCCTAAAAAAAGCAGCTCAGGGTTTAATTAACACCACCCAGGCAGTGCGCAGAGCTCTGCCACGTAATTTACACTTTTTATTTGGATAAAACACACCCAACTTCCAGTGCTGGCTTGCTACTAGAGCTGAAATTCCATCCTGGAATTCCAATTTCCATCAGGACCCAAGCTCCTGTCTGAGCTCACTCCCAGTGACATGCCCTGCTCACCACATCTCAGTGAGCCTGTGGCAAACCCCAGAGCTGCTCCTGTCCCCGGTTTTAGTGGCATCATTCCCAATTAAAATCATGTTTGCAGGGAAGGGATTTCTGTGGGAAGGGAAGGCTCAGACGTTGTGGGTGGAAGGGGAGTTTCCATGTGGTGTGTCCCCAAAAGGTGATCCATAAACCCCTCGCTCCTGAAGCAGGGAATAAAACCTCGTGGGAAAGTCAGATCGTGAATCCATGAATTCCCTGAGGCTTTTTTTTACCCAAGGAACAGATAGAAGCTCCTGGATATGGATTGTCAGGACAGGACCACAGGCTCACACAACCATCAGCACCCACAGTTTCTCTGGGACTCAGGGCAGCTCAGGGCTGCTGGAAGGGAAACTCTGCCCCTTTGGGATTTCTCACCCCAAATTCAGAACGCTGATGTTTTCCCAGCAAGTTTTCAAAGCCTTTTTCCTGTGTGGGAGCTCCTGGAACCCGTGTGGATCCCCCCCACCGTGCAGCTGGGCGAGAAGGCAGCAGGGCTCAAAGCAGCCAAGCTGCCGTGCCAAGGAACAGATCATTTGTGAGCTGTGTCTCTGCAGCCCTGCCCGTGTCCGGGTTGTTCCAGGCTCTGACGCCTTGGCTGCTTCCACAAACTGCTCCCACCTCTCCCGTTCCTCCTCACATCCATCAGGTGTTCCTTCACATCCCCCCCTCGCTGATCAGCAGTCACACAGCAAAGCTCGGCTTCACAGAATTCCAGAGGGGTTCAGGTTGGAAAGGACTTTAAAGCCCACCCAGTGCCATGGGCAGGGACACATTCCACTATCCCAGGCTGCTCCAAGCCCTGTCCAACCTGTCCCTGGCCACTGCCAGGGATCCAGGGGCAGCCACAGCTTCTCTGGGAATTTCATTCCAGCCTCTCCCCATCCTCACAGGGAAGAATTTCTCCCCAATATCCCATCTGACCCTGCTCTCTGCCAGCTTAAAACCACTGCTCCCCGTCCTGCCACGAACTGCCCCCGAGTGGGTTTAACAAAACCCTGGAGAATTCTCCAGCCATCACTGACCCCGGAGATCAATCCATGAAGGTTTTTTATCTCCCCTTTTCCCCGTGGTGCCGTTATTCCCACGGGGCTGGGAAGGGGTTAAGCTGCCTGGGTGTTCATCCGTAAGGAACAGCCAAGCAATCAAACCCCTCCTGCCCTTTCCTGACTCTCCCTGAACACATTTATAGAGAACAAAGTCCTTTTGGGGCAGGTCCCTTGGCTGTGAGGGCTCTGCTCCACGGCTGAGCCTCCCACAGCTGCCAGAGGGAAAGCAGAGGGATCCATCGGGAGGTGACACAAGGTGACACCAAATCACTGCCACTTACCCAGGAATTATTTCCTTTGTGCTGTCCAGGTTCCCTCCCTCCCTTCTTTCTCTCTGTTTGGTGCTCCAGCTATTCCCACCAAGGGATGAAAAACCAACCCAGACACCCCAAGAATATGGGATGCACCCCTACATGGGATTTGGATTTGGCTGGAAATCCTCAAATCGAACGGATTAAACCCATTAAGCACAGAGCACAAAAAAGGAGTCACCTGAGGGCTGCTCTAGGTCTTCTGAGCCAACCCTGAGGGCCAACCAACCCTTGGAGGGATATTTTTGTTGCATGAGAGACAGCATTTCCTACAAGAATCAATCAACACCCCCCCCCACCCCGTTCCTCCCCTGGAGGGTGAAAACGCTCATCCAGCTGCCCGAATATTCCAGGTGTAATTGGAATCTGCATTATTTACTGCTCGCTTGCAAAGCAAAGAGGGCTGCAGGGGGGATAGAGAGATTGCTGGGGTTTCTCCTCCTGCTTGGGGGATTCATCCCTGGCCTCGAGGGCTGAGCGCAGCAGCACCCAGGGGAGATTCCTGGGCTGCCAGGATCCGGGAGCAGCAGCCCTCCTGGAAAAGAGGCGGCTCCCAGACATCCGCCGGCTCCTTTAATCCCAGAGCTCCGGGGAAATGCAGGACAGCACATGCACGGCCACCTGCAGGGGCTGGGCTTCTTCCAGCCTCACTCCTGCTGGATTTCAAGCGCTCCCAAGGACTTTACGAGGTCATTTTTTCCCGGATCCAAGCGCTCCCTGCACATCCCCAGCAAAGCCCTGGTGGGAATGGGAACCAGAGCACCAGGACGTGGCAACAGCTGCTGCACAAAGCACCAGCCAGAGCCTTTAGCTGCTTCTGGAACCCAAACACAGGCACTTGCCCGGGGTTTGCTGCTGCCCTGAGCACTCTGATCCCACAGGGACCTGCTGAACTTGTGGCTGCCCCACCCCTGGAGGTGTCCAAGGCCAGGCTGGATGGGCTTGGAGCAGTCCAGGGTAGTGGAAGGTGTCCCTGTCCAAACTGGATGGGCTTTAAGGTGCTTTCCAAAGCCCTCCGGGATTCCATGGACTCAGAGGGAAAAGACAGCAGCTCTCCCTGTTCTCCCAAGAAGGAGGTATTTTTTCAGCCCTGCTTTGCCTATTCCATCAAGGAGAAACGCCTTTCTCCTCTCTTCATTCCCACCCTGATTAATGCACTTCACTGCCCCTCCGAGCCCTCCGGCGACGTCTCCCAAAGCCCCGGAGCACCTTCCTTGTGCTTGGCGATCCCAGCGATCCGTTCCCAGTAATTAAACCCCGCTCGAGCCCTGCTTGTTCACCCAGAGCCCCATTAAAGAGCCTCTCCAAAGGCTCCGGTTCAAAGCCTCCAACAAACAGCAACCTACAATTACTTATCAGCGAGATAAGAGGGTGAGAACCCGCTCCTAATTCTGCTGTGATGGGAACGATGCGCAAGGCACAGGAAAATCGGCAGCTGCAGGGCCAGAGCTGGAAGATTCAATTAAAATGATTGGCAGGGTGGTGCTGGAGGTGCTGCTGGCCCTGCTCGGGCTCCACACCCAGGGGCAGAGAGGGGGAAAAGGTTTCTGCCTCGTCAGGAGAGCAGAGGTGTCCTCTCACCCCGCTCAGCTCCTGGGGGATGCTCCCTGCTCCTTCAGTTCTTCACCCCTTCCCCAGGGCCGCGATAAATCATTGCTCTCCCATTAATCCCAGTAAATCTCTCAGTCTAGTGTCCAATCCTCTCTCTCTCTCTCTCCTCGCCGCAAGATTTTAACAGCAAATCCCCTCAGGTGAACACACAGACAGGTCTGGGTTTCACTGATCCGTGGCTTGAACACTCCCCGAGCACCTCTCTCGCAGGAGCGGGATGGGAGCAGACAAAAACCCAATCAGATTTAATTTCTCCAGGTCTTCGCTGATTCTGATCCCCCTGCTCTGCTCATGCCACAGTAATTTCATCAGCTGTAATAAAGATGCTCGTCTGATTTATAGGAGAGTAATTGGGGACAGAATCAGATCTTCCAGGCAAGCTAATCAGAGTCAATCTAAAACTTCAGAGTGAAAATCACGAGGGAAATGGAGATTAAAGACTCTGGCAATTAACTCAGACCTCCTCAGTGCTCCCAGGGAGGCAGCAGGTTTACATTGGTTTTGCTGGGGTCATTTCAGAGGTTGCACAGAACGATTTCTTTTATTATGTCGAGAAGTTTTCATCCTGAACCCCCCTTCCTTTGAGCTCTGCCAAAATCTTTGCGAGTTCTTGGCTGCAGCCAGCTCCAGAGCCGGGTATTTTTTGCTTCAGTGTCAGAGAACAAAGAGAAAAAAGAATCATCCGGGGATAAAAAAAAAACCTCGTTCGAACTCCAACTTCAATTAGTCAGGGGCTGAATTCCTGGCTCTTAGAGAGCACCAATGGCTGCTGCCAGAGCTGCAGCTCCAAACCCACCTCGAGGTGCCACCAATCAATCGAGGGAAGTCGGGAAAAGCGTCGGGAAGCGAGGCTGGGGCGATGAGAACCCAGTGCAGAGCACAAAAAACTCCAGCCCGGAGCTGTCTCATGGCAAGGTTTCCCTCCTCTGATTGCTGGAGCACACTTCATTTGGAGTGACAGCCTCCTTGAGCATGGACCCCAAAGCAGCAGCTCTTCCTTATTAAAATCCTGATAAAACACAGCTCTGGCAACCAGGAATTCCTTCTGATTCCAGGACTGCAGCTGCTGGCTGAGCTCGGTGCCTGGCTGAGGCAGGAGATGCTCTGGAAATCCAGAGGAACCCACACTTGAAGCCTTTGTCTTGACTGACATATCTAATTTGCACTCAGCCACTTTTTCTTCAGCCTAAATTGAATCCTTTGGGGAGAAAAAAACGGGAATTATCTGCATCCAAATCAATTATCCTGAACCCAACAGCAACTCTGAGGAGGGCCGTGAGCGTTTGGGGTCATTTACTTTTTATCCCCTCATTCCCCTGGCCCTGCTGCGAGGGGATATTTTATTTTGGATATTTTATTTTATTCTAACTTATCAAGACGAGATCCAGTTGATGCTATAAACTGTGAGGGCAATTAATTACCCTGATGGGCTCAGGAAGTTTTAGGAGGGCCTTTAGCCTCCGTTTCTGAAAGCCTCTTATCTCTGGGTTCCGCCCTCTCGGGCAACAGCGATTTGGCTCCCAAACGCTGCCCCAGCGAATATTCCAGGGAGTATTCCACAGGCAGAGCGAGCTTGGCAGATAATCAAATCCCTATTTTTGAAGCCAACGTCACCGTTTTAATTATTTCCTCCCGAAACATCTCGTTAAGGAACGTCTGTGGCCAGAAAAGCAGGTTTGTTACACTGACTAACATCCTTCGAACAGATGCTTTTTCCTTTCACTTCGAGGCCTTGCTCCGTTTGTAATTCCTTTATAAATGGAGGTTTGCAAAGCAGGGATCTGCTCTGAAAAGCGTCCCTAAATGATGGAAGAAAGGAAATTGTCTTTCTTTCCATGTCCTGGGCTCCTGACCTGTCCAATTTATGCCCATAAATGCAATCCCTGGGCAGTGCTGGCAGTTCTGGGTGGGTTTTGAGAAGCAAAGTGGGCAAGAAAGTCTGGGATAAAGTCAGACACGTCACCAAGGCTGTTGTTCGATGCTCCAGACCTCATGGAATCGTAGCTCTGGGATCAAAAATCTCACTTTTTCTCCAAAGGAGCAAAGGAGTTGTTGCTGTTTCACACTAAATAATGCAAGGCAAAAACCCGACAGCAAAAACCTCCTGGATTTCACTCAACTGCTGCTCCAACAAATCCATCCTGGTCCATATTCCTGGGGTTTGATCTGCTGAGATAATAATCCCATGTCTCCATGGTTTGTGCCAAGGATCCTGGGCACAGGGAAGGGGTTTGACTCTTTAATTGCAGCACTGATGAGTCCATGAGCACAGAGAGCCCCAGAAACCTGGGATTTCTGGCAGGGACGAGCTGGGAGATGAAGGATCAGCTGTGAGGGAAAGGGAAGCAAAGCCAGGCTCAGATCTTTGCTTCCAGCTGAGGGAATTTTACAACTTATTCCAAATCATATTAGGGATGATCAGAATGCACAGGTTGGGAATTTGGGATACAGGAGCTGCACCTTTGGCTCAGGAGGAAGGTCACAGAGCAGATTTGGGGCCATTTCCCCGTAAGAATTATGGACTTATGGAATATCCTGAGCTGGGAGGGACCCACAAGGATCGGAGTTCAACCCTGACACCCCAACAATCCCAGCCTGTGCATCCCTGGGAGTGTTTTCCCTACACTCCTGGAGCTCTGGCAGCCTTGGGGCCGTGCCCATTCCCTGGGGAGCTACTCCAGTGCCCAGCACCCTCTGGGGGAAGAAGCTTTCCCTAAAATCCAACATAAAGCTCCCTGGCACAGCTCCAGCCCTTCCCTTGGATTGATTGTTGGTGTTCCCCAAAACCAGCAGCTCTTTCATCTCCAGTTTAGGCCAGGGCCTGCTGCAGGACCCCTCTTCCTACTCCAAACACAAGAATCCCTGATTGAATGAAACTCTCCCAAAACTCCAGATGTTTGGAAGTCCAGACTTCATCTACAGGAGGTTTAATTCCACCCAACACTCCCACAGGTTACAGAGCCACTCCTGGGATCGGGGTGGCCTCTCTGCCCTGTCCTACACGAGACAATTCCTCCCAACCTTCAAAACAAAGATTTTTCCAAAGGCAACTAATCCCTGTTGGAAGCATGCTCCGAGCTGCTTTAGAAGGGCTGGATATTTTTAGATGGGGTATTCAGCCTGAGAGCTCTTCAAATGCAGCGAGCGCTGTTTGTTTGGCTGACCAAATTAAAAAAAGCAACACCAACAGAGCTCCAACCCCGTCATTTCCAGGGAAATATTTTCGGTGATCCAAAACAGATTCGAGTTGAGTGACAAAGCAGCATCTCCAAGCAGTGGGAATGAAAAGCTCCAAACTCCTTTCTTGCCAAATTCAGCACAGAGAAGCGTTGTTGACACAGATCTCCAATTTAAAGGCTGAACCATCGGAGGAAAAAAATTCCTTCTGGTCCCAAATCCCAAATTTCTCTGCTCAATGAACACTGAAAACGCAGGTGCCCAGCCTGACAGCTCCTGAAAACACAGCCCCAGAACGACTTGGAGCTGGAAACCTCAGACCTTTTCCTTCTGTTCCAGCTTTTTGGCTCTTTCCCAAAACCTGCAGGACTGCTGGAAGTGGGAGAGCGGAGGGTGCAGCAGAAAGCAAACAAGGGGTTAACAGCACCTTAGTGGGGTGCTTGAGCCAATGGGAAAACCATTCCAGAGCTGGAATTCTGCAAGGATGTTCCAGAAATAGGAAAAAGGGTCCCCAAAATGTCCCAATTAACGTCACCTGAGGGACAGCCCAGCCAGGAAGGAGCAGCCCCAGCAGGATCCAGTGGGTTCCCACAGAGAAGCTGTGGCTGCCCCTGGATCCCTGGAAGTGTCCAAGGCCAGGTTTGGAACACCCTGGGATAGTGGAAGGTGCCCATGGCAGGGGTGGCACTGGATGAGCTTTAAAGTCCCTCCCAACCCATTCCATGGTTCTCAGAACAACTCTGCCCATTCTGTCCTGCCAGAAGGTCCCAGATCAGAAATTTGGGATTTTTGTCTCCTCCAAAAAGATCTTTTCCTGCCCGAGTGACAGCACAGGGACTGGAGCTCATGGCCGTGCTTGGTCCCAGCAGCTTTTCCTTTCCCGGGAACTCTTATCCTGCTGGGCTCTCTGCACCTCTCCTGAGCACAACCTGGCTTTTCCTGCTCCCTGACAGCAGCAAATTCCTCAGAGAATTCCCAGTGATGGCCCTGGGATGTGTTCCTTGGAGGACTCCATTGACTCCTTCCCTGGGATGTCTTCCTAAGGAGACCTCGGAGAAGCGAGAGGTGCTCAGAACTACAAACCCAGAACAGAGCTGCATCCAGGGGCACATTCCAAGAGGGTCTCTCATGAAGGAAGCCCTTAGGAAAACGCAGCTGCCTCTGGAATCCATGGGAAGAGGAGGCCATAGGAAAGGTACTCCGAAGTGCCAGACAAATCTCTCTTGGGCTGGATGAGCATTTCCTGAATTACAGGGACATTTCCTGCAATGTCCATGGAATTTTTCCTGACAGATTTGCTCTCAAAGTTCAGCCCTACCAAGCATATCCCGGAAGGACGAGGGAGGAACAACATCTTCCCTCCGTTTTCTCTTGGATCTGGGATGGTTTCTTCCTTTAACTTTCGCCAGAAGCATCGCCCCTGGAGTAAAGCATGAGCACAGGTCTCGCTTTCCTACAAACCCGATGTGAAATTATCCAGCCGATGATTCTCTTCTCTCCAAATTTCCTCCCAGCTTCCCAATCCCTTTTATTTTCTCAGGATTTGCGTGCTCAGGCCTGGCCACCCCGAGGCTGCCTGTTGGGGAGGTGGGAAGGCTTTGGTTGCTCCGCTGGGGCTGTCAGTAATTCCAATGAAATTGGACTTTACTGAGGTGGGTAATTCATCATGTGCCGTGTGACAACAATACCTGTAATTACTGCTCCGACTGCTGGGGCTGGAATTCGTGTGCAATAAAGGGATCTTCATATCATGCCAAACCTCCCAGTTAATTTAGGCTCCATCTCCTTTCATTTAGGCTGTAATAAGCTAATTAGTTCACCTAATTTGCCACTGAACGTGCCTTTGTAACGAACGCAGACACGAATTAGCCTCTTGCACAACAAACGAGGGGAAGCAAAACATGAATCATTTGCAGGATTACATAAGGAATTATCATCCTTTCCCACACCCAGGGATGCAGCCATTCCCTTTATTATTTTTAGATTTTTTCATTTGCTCCAGGTTCTCCTGTCTCTGACTTCTCCTCGGAAGGTCAATAACCCTTTCCCTGTTTTCCCACTGTCACCTGTCCCCCTCCGGGCAGTTCAGGGTCGCTGCCATGGAAAGAAATCTCCCTAACAAATCCCAGTCCTGGCAGCTAGAAGAGCTCGCCCATCCTCAGGGCACCTTTTGCTGGATGTCCTGGAGTGGGAATCTTTGGATTTTCCTGCTTTTGGTTTGGTTTATCCGTGCTGTGACCAGCATCAAACTGTGCCCTTGGGAACTTCCTTCTGGATCTCGCCTGTGGGGCTCATTCCATCCCCCTCCCTTCTGACAGCTCTTAAACCACACCAAATCATGGAATCCTGGAATGGTTTGGGTTGGAAGGGACCTTAAAGCCCATTCAGTTCCATGGGAACACCTTCCAGCATCCCAGATTGCTCCAAGCCCCATCCAACCGGGCCTTGGGCACTTCCAGGAATGCGGCAGCCTCCTCCAGGGCCTCCCCACCCTCATATTCCTTCCCATTATCCTACCTATCCCTGCCCTCTGGCAGTGGGAATCCATTCCCCTTGTCCTGGCACTCCAGACCCTTTCAGAGAGTCTCTCCCCTCTTTCCTGTCAGCTCCTGGAATGTCACCCTGGAGCCTCCTCTTTCCCAGGCTGGACAAACCATGATTCCTGGCTCATTTGGGATAAATCCTGAGGGAGGCTCTGTCCAGCAGCTTCCTGAGCCTGCTGTGGTGCCCACTGGAGCTCTGCCAACCCTCAGGGCTCGCTCCACACTAGAACTCCTGTAAAGTGCCACGGATTCATTATCCCGCAGGATAATGGCTCGGGACAATGGGCCCTGTCTCATCCCAGTAATTCAATACCAATCCCCAGGGAAGCTCCTGAGTTCCTAAATCCATCAGTCGGACTTTCTGCACCACTTACTCGGAGCCCTCATCCAACTGCTGACCTGGTGGTATCAAGCTCCAGCTATTAAATGGGATGAGAGCACAGTTCCATGGATTTATTGGCTAAATGTTCTCTGCTTCCAGCAATTGTTTGGATTTAGCACCTCCCCTCCTGCGCTGATGATTTCCTTTTCCCACACCCAGGTTGAGCCAGCACCTTGCTCCCAACAGCTGCTTCTTTACCTGGAATTAAATCATTCCCAGCTCCTAAACACGAGCTCTGACTTCCAAAAGGAATAAAGACATGAGAAGAGTTTTTGGCTGGAAATCCTCTGGAGCATTTGGATGGCCTTAGCAGCACTAAAACCAATCATCGACCTCCAGGCAGCTGCCAAAACTGTCTAAGGACACAAGATCCAACTTTTCCAGACATTGTCCTGCTCCAAGGAATCGGCTGAAGCCTCTCCTGGGGCTTCCTGGAATAGAACCGCACCTTTTAAGGATGAGGGAATTAAATGCCAAGAGGGAATGAAAATTTGCAGGCTGGAGAAAGGCTTGGGAAGGGAAAGGAGAAAGGAAGCAGGACCCCTCTGGAGAAGCTCCTGCTCCTCCTCGATGCCCTTTCCCTGCCCTGTGGTGGGAGCCAGGTGGGATCTCCTGGGAACATCCCTCGGATCCATCAAAGAGCTGGGCAAGAGTAGGGAAAGGAGAATTCCCTCTTCCCTTTATCCAGCACTAACTACCAGCCAGCAGCTCCTCTGTTCCTTACTAATTCCAAAGAATTTTCCAGGTCAGGTCTGCCTGAACATTCCAGATTTGGTTCTGAGCCTCTGGCACCAGCATGGTGATCCAAGGGCAGCTCCTGTGGATGCTCAAAGCAAACATTCCCCACTGCACAACTCCCAGGAGCAAAGTGGAAGTTATGAAGTTCCTGGGATAACATGGAACTGGAAAGGGATCCATAAATGAAACGCAGAGCTCCGGATGAGTAATTATCCATCATTAACAAAGCCAAATGGAGAGTTCTCCTGGAGGAACAGATGTCACCTGCACTTCAGGGGACTGAATCAACCACGGCATCCAGCCAGAGCCTAAGGAAGGCTTTAAAACCAGGAAGCATCCATTAAAAATGGAAAAGAACACAGGGATCATTCCAGCTGGGGCAGCCCCAGGGAATCACAGCCTCAGGACTGTGTGGATGAGGCCTGTGATGTTCCAGAGCTACAAATGCTTGGAAAATCCTTCCAAGTGTTCCAATCCTTCCTAGAGTATTTTGTCACCTGTAAAAACCTCCCCCAGTCTCAGTGAGAAGCAATTTGGTCTTTTCTGAAGAGCTTGAAATTCCCTGTGGACAGAATTTCCTCACAGGAATTCTGGCCAGGAGGGATTTTCCCCCCTTTCCAGCATTCCATGCTCACCAGGACCACCCCGTGATTTAAGGCCAGCTTCTTTGTTTTAGCATGGAATTAGGTCTTGCTTAAAAACCTCAGCACCACTTTCAGTTTCCTGAAACTACGACAAAAATCTCTGCTCTCCAAAATCCGTGGGATTTATCTGATTTGCAGAGGTGGAACTTGCCATTAATTTTTCTGCCTCAGGAATTACTTTCCCCCTTTTCTGAACTGCACTAAAAATAAAGTTTCTTCTCTCCAAATGCCCTCTTGCACCATTTATCTCCCGATTTGTTTATTCCCCATGTTCTTATTTGCAGTTTCGCACAGGGGCGAGCAAATTCCTTCCTTCTCTGGACAAATTCACCAAAACCTTCCCGAGCAAAAAAAATGCCAAACCCAACAAAAACCAGGAAAAAAAACCCCAAAAAAACAAACGTTTTGGGGAGGATCCTACCTGAAAAATAGCAATCCAGGCATATCCAATGTTATCGAAGTTGATGGCCCCGTTGTGGGGGTTCACATCCCCGGCCATGCACACGTTGTAGTACTGGTTCCAGTTGATGCAGGAATTCCTGCTGGGCTCGGGGCTGGCCAGGCTGGGGCTGTAGGAATCCATGCTCAGGGTGCACTCCACCTTGGACTCCTTCCTGCTGGGAATGTTGGAGCACCTCTGCATGCCGTTCTCCCGGTGCGAGGAGCAGATGAAGGGGTTCTCCTCTGCCTCGTCCGGCCGGTAGTAGGGGTGCAGGAAGGTCAGGTTGTACGTCCTGGAGCGGGGAGAGAGGGAAAAGGAGGAGGAGAAAATGGCTCATCCCTCGTTTCAGCAGCAGGGAAAGGTGCTGGTTGCTGTCCCTTCGGGAAGTCCCAGGCAAAATTCCAGCCCCTAAAATGAAATCCTTTCATACCCTGCGAGGCCCCAGCGATCTCCCAGTGAAAGATCAGCCTGAGGTTCCCCAAGCAAAGCAGTTAAAAGCATGAAATGAGAGGGGATGGAGGGAAAATCCCAGCAGATCAGGTTCTTCCCAAAAATCCGGGGAGCTTTTGGGTTCTCCGGAAGGATTTGAAGATAACTCTTCTGATCCAGAGCAGCTTCCCAATAAATTTGACATCCCTCGGGATGTCTCTGCTGAGGGGGCTGAGCTCCTACGAGGAGAGACCCATCTCCCATTCCCTCTGCACTTCCATAAAAAAGGAAGAGCGCACATTAACGGGAGCCACGTGCTTCCTGCAGACCTGGTGGGATCGGCCTGGATGGAGCCGATGGCTCTGTCACAGCCTGGATAAGGAGCTGCCGGAATTGTGGCATGGCAGGAGCTGCTTTCGCCCGAGTTTCGTCCCAGATCTGGCACTTTCTGGGCCGTGAGCTGTGCGTTGGTGAGAGCCTGCAGCACTCAGGGCTCCAACTGAGAAGCTGCATTGCTCCAGGGCCAACTTTATCCGCTGTTTTCTGAGCTCCAGGGATCTCGGATGCTCCATAATCACCCGGAGATAAGGGAGAGGCAACACGCGCATTATCAGAGATGTGGGCGGAAGATAACCAGGTAATTCTTCCAGCCAGGACAGCTCTATTTTTATCTCTCCCTGAATGTCCCTACCCAGTGAAGAGATTTGGCTTTAACAAGTGTTATTCCATACAATCGCTTGGAATAGCTGCCCGAAACCCTCGAGCCAAGCAGGAGTTTAAGGAGAGAGCAATTGCTGCAGAGCAGAGCTGAGGGGAAATCAGCCCTCAACAACTTCCCTGGGGAATTCGATTCTCTTCCATCATCCAGTTCCCCGAGATGGGGATGGAGGGCTCATCAGCTCCAGGAATGGGAGACAAAAGAGGAGCACATCCTGGGAATTGGGCACTGTTGGCTGGGAATTCTTTGTGTTCAGCAGCTCCTCCCTTCTCTTTGCACAACCCACGCCTCCAGACAGAACTGTAACATCACCTGCCCTCTTTCTGGGCCGCGGATCCAAGAAAAACCTGGAAGATGTTTTTCCTCCCAGACTGCCTGCAAGCCGTTTCCTTGCCCTCCCACCAGCTGGCTTCCCTGGGAGGAAATTTCCATATAAAACAGGCTGGAGAACGGGCCAAGAGCTGCAGCAGCAACATCAGACACCAACCAGCAGCGGCACACAGAAGGGGGCACCGCAGAGGATTGAAACACACCGAGGTGCAGGAAAACTTGGGAAGAGCTGGAGAATTTGGGAGAAGAAACAAGGAGCAGAGAGGAGACACCTGAGAAGCGACTTTCACTCCCAAAAGGCAAACTACAGGATCAACCCCCAATCCCTCTGGAATGGTGCTGAGGAGCCGCACGGAGTTTGCGAGGCTCTGTGCATCCCAGGGGTCACCATTTGGGAAGTTTTGGGATGAAGGACGGCTGCCTGAGGCCACGGAGCCCCGGGCTGGGGGCTAAGGAGCTGCGCAGAGAAGATCTGGGCAGGAGAAGCAGGAGAAGGGTGCGGTTTGGAGGAAAATCCCAGCGGGAAAACAAAGCCCGGCTCGGCCGGGAGGGGTGGGTGAGGCTGGGTCGGTTCTGCTGCTGCCCGACAGGTTTTATCCTCCCTTTCCTCCCCTTCTCTCGCTTTTGCAGCTGTCCCAACATAGTTTCCAAACTAAAACTTGTCCCTATGACAAAATCGGTCATTTGGGGGGCAGCTTCTGCCCAACTCTTCCCACTTCCCTGTCTGCCAGGAGCTCCATCCCACTGGGAAGGAGCCACTCCTGTGGGATGCTCCAGCACCACCCAGTGAGAGGGGAAGGGACCCAAACTGGCAGCAAACACTGCAAATTTCGGGCTTTTCGGGCTTTTTCTTAAAACTTTCCCCATAAATGGTTTTTTTTTTGGTTTTTTTTTTTTTTTTGTTTGTTTGTTTGTTTGTTTTTTCCCTGGCAAAACCAAAAAGGGGAAAGAAGGAAGGAGAGCAAGAACGAGAAACAGAAAATGCTGCAGAATGAGGGAATCCCCAACACCCCCCAAATAAATAGATGAGTTCTGCCAGGACCATCCACCTCCCAGTCTTCCTGACCTCCTTGCCAACAGGTAGAGTCAAATCACTCATTAATGCTAATGAACACACTAATTAGGAGAGCTCTAGGGGAAAGCCAGGAGAAGCCATGGCCCAGGATGGATCTGTTATCCCCTGAGAGAGGATTAACACCTCTTTCCCAGCCTTTCCCAGCCTGGCTCCCTGCACAGCCTCTGGATTTCCCTTTCTCTGTCCCTGGGACAACAGAGGGGCAGGAAAATCCATTTTTCTCCCACTCCTAATGGATCATCCTCTGCTCCATCCTCCCCCAGGGGCAGCTTTCCCGCCCCATCCATCCCATGCACACATCCCAGCCACTGGAACACCGCTGAGCACAATCCTGCCCCGGCTTTGGGGGAGCAGAGGAGGAAAGGGGGAAAGGTGGCAGGAACTCAGCGCTCAGCAGGATGAATTCCCTGTTTTCCGAGGGAATCCTGCTGAGAAATGCCAGGAGGAGCAATTAAACACCTTCCTGACAAATTCCGAGCTGCCGGAGCCTCTTCCCAGCTCGCACCAGGCACGGAGCCGAAAGCAGAGCAACCCCGAGTTAATCCAGACTGAAAATTCCCGTTGGAGGTGTCCTGAGGCAGCAGAGAAACACAAAGCACCTCCCGGCTCCCTCCCCGCCCCTGCTGCCGAGCCGCAGAGTTCCTTGAAAGTCTCCCGGACTGGAAAATGCTGCTCTGCATCCCAACGCACGCGGAGCAGCCCTGGGAGGAGAGCTGGGGCTGACCCAATTCCTTCATTTCCCCCGGGAGCAGCTCAGGAGGGTGGGAGAAAAATATCCCGGGGATGTCACCCAGGAGCTGCTGGCTCTGCTTGTCCTTCCTACCCGGGCACACCGAGCCGTCCTCCTTCCCACCAAAAATCCTTGGGGAATCCCACTGCTAGGATCTGCTGCCATCGGAGCAGGGGGATCATCCTGGCACTGCCAGGGAAGCACAGGGGAGCATCCCAGGTTTTGAAGGATCACTTTGGGCAGGGAGGAAGAGATTCTCCCATGTCCCAACGAGCAGAGACCCACTTCTAACCCATTCCTGCAGCAACCCAGCCATTCCTTCAGAATCCCGACCAGAAATCCTTACATGACCTCATTCCAGCCCTGCAACGGCGCAGCTCTCAAAGGCAGGGAGAAAGAAAAAGCAGATATTCCCAATGCGCCTCCAAAAAGTCCCCAAATTTCTGTCACAATGAGGGAAACTTAAAAATAGTTCCTTCACTCGGAGCTGCCGACTTTTGAGGGGGAATTGAAAAGGTTTCCATGGGGAAGAGGAATGACGGCAAAACTCAAAGCCAGCCCTTCCATCGGATGCCTCTGCAAAAGCTGCAGGGCAGGACTCAGCAGGGCAAAGCTGGGTTTGAAGCAGCTCTTTGTGATCCACTTACACCTCCTTTCATCCAGGAAATTTGGGGTTAGGACCCTTCCTTGCCTTGCTAGCCCCTGGATTTTGTCCCGATCCAGTTCTGGTTTCAGCTGGGAGGGTTTGGCAGCGGCACCAAGGGGAGAGCCTCCAATAATTCAGGTTTTCCCTCTCGACAGGGCTGTAAAGGAAATCGGAGCCAGGACCTTGTGCTCAGCTCCAGCCTGGCTGTCCATCCGTGCTCCAGCCCCTCCTGAAGGGCTGGGAATCCTCTGTGCCCGGGGAAATTGGGGATTTCCCATCCCTGGAAGTGTTCAAGGCCAGGTTGGAGCAGCCTGGGATAGGGGAAGGTGTCCCTGCCCATGGTAGGGGGCTGGAATGAGAATCTTTGTTTCTTCCAACCCAACCCATTCCAGGATTCCATGAGCTGTCTAACAGCAGGAAGATGGAACCCTGAAGTATTTTCCAGGTCATTCCATGCCTTTCTTCCCTTTTCATTTTGCTGCTGGGGTGTTGGTGACCACTGCAGGGCCAGAACGTGTCCGGATGCCTGGATTGAGAGAATGAGTCAGAAATGCTAAAAAAAAAATGGGAATAGATCAATCTGGATTCCCTAAAACTTCCACCCCAAGCTCCAATAAACCTGGGATAGCTGGAAATGCAGGGACTGGCTCACTGCTGGATTTCTCAGGTCTAAACTGAATGCAGACCAAACCAGCAGCGCTCGGGGTGAAGGTACCAGAGCTCCCCACATTTCTCTCACTGACACTGAGCTGGAAGAACCCTTCCCCCAGCATTCCTGCCCCATGGGCACCCCAGCAACCTCCTCTCCCCAAATCCCCCTGGAATGCTGTACCTTCAACCACAAGAAGGCACAGGACTTGGGCAGAGTCCCCCAAATTCACCGTTCCCAGCTGCCGTGGGGGGAGACCGGGATCCATCCTGGCAGGAAGGAGAAGATCCCGGACAAACTCCTTCGAACACAGCTCATCCCAAAACCTTCCCGTGCCTTCCCTGACAAGGAGCAAGGCCCGATAAGAAAATCCTGCGAGGCCTTTGATGCTGCTAATGGCCATTACGTAACTGGTGCTTAATGTCCGTGCTCAGCAAACGCTTCCCCCGGGGTTCATCCTAAAAGCTCCGCTTTGCGGAAAATCACAGAGCGTTTAAAAACCCCACTCAAGGAGGCTGAGAGGGGCTCGCCGCAGTTAGTTACAGCAACGGGGCCACCTGAGCAGGGCTGGGGTGCCAGGATTTGGGCTTGGGAATGGCAGCTCCGGGGTCAAGCTGAGCACGGAGGGTTTTGGCGAGTGGTGAATTCCTGCTGCGGGTGGCAGGAGAGGGTTTGGAGCATCGGGGTGGAATCACACCTGTGGCAGAGTCATCGATTTTCCACTCTGCTGGGATGAATAAACGCTGCCAGAGCTGGTCCAGAGGACAGGGAAAGGCTCAGGGAGCTGGAAGGCCTGGGAGTGAGCAGTGAGAGGCAGGAGCAGGACCTGAGGGATGATCCGTGCCTGTCTCGCAGACAATCCAAGTGCAGACAGCAGATGATTACCCAGGGATGGAATTACAGGCTCCATCTCCTCTCCCGGAGTTAGAGCTGCCCTGACTGGGCTGGGGCATTTCCTCACCTCTGAGCTGCTGACAGCTCTGACAGGAGCCTTTGAAAGGTTTTCCCAGGGAAATCTCCCTTTTCCGTGCTGGCTGCGCTCGGTTCTCATCCCGGTGCTGTTCTGGGGGTGCTCAGGCACATCCTCACCCCTGGGAAGGGGCAGGGGCACAACATCCCCAGCTCAAGGGGTGCCCCAAAGCCTGGGATGAGCCAGGAGCCATCCCAGCTCCAGCAGCACCTCCAGGATCCTGCTCTGAACCCAGTGGGAAGAGCCCAGGGCTGGCAGCAGGCTCCAAAGGATCAACCAGATCCGGGACTGACCCAGGGAGCTCGGGCACCAGGAACAAAGACGAGCACAGAATCCCTGCTAAAACTCCTTAAATAACCTAATTCTGAGCCTAAGAGCCTGGGCTGGGCTTAAATTGAGCTGCTGGGCCTTGGGCAGGGCTGGAGGATCCCGGGTGAGGTTTTATTATCAGAGGGTTTATTATCTGCTCCGCAGAGCTGGAGAACCCAAAGGAAAATTGGCCTCATTAAGGTTGGCTTTGATGATCCTGGAGGTGTTTTGCAGCCCTGACAGTGCCGTGGTTCCAGGTGCTGCCCGTTCCCGGTGCCTGCCCACCCCGGGAGCTGCGTCCGAATGATTGGAATGCTTTCCACATCCGGCTTCTTATCTTCAAACCCCGGCAGGGATTTATCTCTGGATTTCAGCAGCAGCTCCAACTCACCAACCCCCTGCCAGTGTGCTCGGTGACCTGAACTGTCTGGAGAACTGGGAATTTGTTCTAAATCCTCAAATTCTCCGAGTCAGGGATCTCAGGCAGAGCTGATCCACTCCCATCCTTCTCCTTCAGGTGCAGCAGGAAAACACAGACGAGCCCCTCAAACCCTCAGGAAGTCGCTGACAAATGGGGTTTTTTTCTGACAAAAAGTTCCCAGCTGGGCCCAGATCCCTGCTGAGGGCTGGGATTTTTCCAGCAGGGGCCAGAGAGGGGGAAAAACAGGCAGAGAATTTTCCATTTTGCTGTACTTACGTAGCGAAATTCCTGTCTAGGAAGCACCTGTTCCTCAGCAGCCCCGCCCAGAGCTGGACCCCCACGATCCCAAAGATGAAGAAGACGAAGAAGCAGAGGAGGAGGACATTGCCTAACATAGGCAGAGTGTCCAGCAGCAGGGTCACCAGGATCCTCATACCTGTGGGACACGGGAGAACCGGGTGAGGATGGGAGAACACACCATTCCCAGCTTGGAGAGGCACAAAAATTGGGATATTGGTGTCCTCCCCCAAAGCCTGAGGCTGAAAAGGGAGGGGAAGATGCCAAAGGTGCAGCAAGGAATGGGAGCAAACAGCAGTCTCCAGAGGGTGGATCCATGGGGGTTTCCAGGTGTTTTCTGGAGCACTCAAGGACACAAGAACTGCCAAACAATTTTTTCCTGGAGAAACACTCCCGGGAATCATCAGGCTCTGGAGGAATCATCAAAATATGGATTTGTAAACATAGCGAGCTCCTCTCGTGGATGGCAAAAATTCATGAAAATGAAAATAAAACGAATTAATAGCAATTTAAAAAAAACCCCAAAATAATTTAAGAATAAAAATAATAAGCAAATAAAAATCGAATTTAAAAATAAAAAATATTTTGAAAAGAAATGAAAATGAAAATAATTTTAAAATTTAAATAACAAATTAAAAATCTAATCAATAATTTAAAAATAAATAAAAATAAGAATAATAAAAAATGCAAATAATAAACTTAAAAATCTAAAAAATAATTTTAAAATAATTTTAAAATAAATAAAAATAAATAAAAATAAAGCAGTGAAATGGAGTTGAAAAAAAGAACACCAGTGACCACTGCTGATAAAACCCCTGTGACTCCAGCCCCTGCCAAGTGTACAAATCACAAGAATTCCATTTTTCCAGTGGTTTGGAAGGAATAATTTCTAGTAGAAATTATGTTTTTATTGGCTGGGATTCTTCTTTCTTCTCCCAGCAAACCAAGATGGAATAATCTCAGGGTGAATTTATTGTGCCTGGAAGTGACAGGCTGATAGTGCTGGCTGGATCCTGGGAAGAGCCCAGCAACCCCAGGGATAAATCTCCAGGTTGGTTCTCCCTGTTTCCCTGGATTTAATGCCAGGTTCATCTCTTGTGATCCAGCCAGAAATTTTATCTGCTTCACATCCTTGTGGAAAATCCTATTCCCAAGTCCCAGAGCTGGGAATGGCATGGATGGGATGTGCTGGAATTCCAAGGAAATCCCTTGGATGAGCTGTGCTGTCCCCATGGATGAAAGGCTGAAAAGGCAACCACAAAAATGCACCAAAATCCAGGGATGTCCCCATCCCTTCTCCACAGCTTCTGGAATATATTGGTTTGAAACAGCAAAATTCCTGAGGTTCCAAGTGGATGGAGTTGGTGTCTCCCAAACAAGTGGAGGCTGTGAAGATCTGCCCTCCAGGAATGGGGATATTTCTGGGAAAAATTTCCAGGAATCCAAATTCTGGCTCTTGCTCAGGCCTCTGGTGGTTGTATCAGCCCAGCCCAGCTGCTCCTCAGGGACCTCCACTCCAAACATGGATTGAGCTCACTGGATTCCATCCCAGAGAATATTAACCAAAAAATGGGATATTTTCTATCACCTGTCTGTTGGAAAAATGTGAAAATCCCATGGGAAGTGCAGTGAAAACAGCCTGAAAGGCTCATTCCGTGTCAGAGCTAAGGGAGACAAGCACAGAGCAATATCCCACCTAAAGCTGGAGTTGTTTGGATCCCTGGAGCTCGGAGTAAATCCTTAAATTCCCCTGGCTGCTGCCCTTAGCCCAGCTGGATCCCAGCCTGAGATTCCCACTATTCCATGGGAGCAGCATGAGGGGTTTTGTGGATTTGAAGGAATTCAGAGGGAGCCTGGAGGGCTCCGAGCGCAGCCCGTGCCAGGGTCCCTCTGCTCCACCCCATCCCAGCGAGGCCCCGGAGCCCCAAATCCCAGTGGGAAACTTCCCTGGAGCTCCAAATCCCAGAGGGAAACTCTGTGTTGTGCTTTCCAAAACCCTGGCAACAAAACCTCGTTAGGAAAACAAAGCTCCGAAGGGTTCCGTGGCCTCTCTTAGCCTCTCATTTTTTTGGTCTTGTTCTGCCCTAAGGACATCGCTGCGGAATTCGCTGGTTTTATTCCTTGTTTTCCAGAAAAATCCTGTGGAATTGGAGCTCAGAGAGAAACTCCCGAGGCTCCTGGGTGTAAACATCCATCTGTTCCCTCACATTTCCCTCAGAGGGCCTGGAATCAAACTCCTTCTGGGGGAGGTTGTTTGGCTGTCCCTGGACGTGCTGACAAGGAATCCAGGAAGAATGTGGGCCTGGATCACTCCAAGTTCTTTCCAAAANTAAAAAAAACCCCAAAATAATTTAAGAATAAAAATAATAAGCAAATAAAAATCGAATTTAAAAATAAAAAATATTTTGAAAAGAAATGNCAGAGGGCCTGGAATCAAACTCCTTCTGGGGGAGGTTGTTTGGCTGTCCCTGGACGTGCTGACAAGGAATCCAGGAAGAATGTGGGCCTGGATCACTCCAAGTTCTTTCCAAAAAATAGGAAAAATCCCTTTTTTTTGGTTTTTTTTGGTTTTTTTTTGCAAGGATCCCTATGATTTGTGTACAATGCTGCTGCATTTTAATTGGAGTGGATTTGGGTTAGAAAGGGCTGGAATTGCTGTGGAACGAGCACCTTGCACAGGGTGGCTCAGCAGCCGGCAGATTCCAGCAGGGAATTATTCCAACGGGGTGCCTCGGCTTTCAAATTGGATTTAGAAGCCAAGCAGCTGAAGCCACTTGAAAATGGATTTAGGAGCCACTTGAACTTCCCATCGAGGATGATCCCAATTTTGTTCCGCACGGAGCAAATCCTCCGCGGGGTTTTAGCAGCAAGGGAGGCTCCTGAGCAGCTAATCCCGAACATAAAGTCATGGAAAGAACTTAAATCGCTGAGGAGGGAAAATGAACCCAGCAGGGCAAGAAGATCCCTCTTGGAAGTGACCTTTTGCCTTTCCTTGGAGGAACATTGTTTACTTTACACCACGAGCAGAGCTGTTTTCCTTAGAAAAGCCACAAAAACATTGGAAAACAGCGCCGAGGGTCAATTCCCTGCTCCCGTGGCCTTTCCCAACACCCATTATGATAACGCCGAGCTCTGACTCACCATTAAGAACTAAAATAAATTAATTTACTCTCAGTAGCGGGGGAAGGAGACTACACAAAGCAGAAATCCAGGTGGGGTGGGGTTATTCCCATGGTTTTCCGGTTTCCCCAGAGCGAGCCGTGCCCGTGGTGGTGTCACTTACTCGGGACCCTGTTGATGGCCCGCAGCGGCCGCAGGACGCGCACGGTTCGGATGGCGGAGAGGCTCACGTTGTGTCCATCCAGGGAATATTCCATCATCCTGCAGGGAAAACAGGAAAGGAGTCAGGATGGGGATGTTCGGGCTCGGCATGGAACCGGGGTCAGGAAAAGCTTTGCTGCTCGCAGGCCCAGGGGTGGAAATTCACCCACTCTGGGTTTGCAGCTCCGCCTGTGGATGCAATTCCATGTGCCTGGAAGTGTCCAAGGCCAGGCTGGATGGGGTTTGGAGCACCCTGGGATAATGGAAGGTGTCCCTGCCCACAAGATGATCTTTAAGGTCCCTTCCAGCCCAGCCCATTCCATGATCCCATGAATTTTCAGAACAAAGAGCTGCACCCCAGCTTTTCTCTCCTGTGACCAAACCCAAATCTCCAAACCAACAAACAATGCACAAATGTTTTAATTCCATTTGATTNCTTTTTTTTTTTTTTTTTTTTTTTTTTTGCAAGGTTCCCTATGATTTGTGTACAATGCTGCTGCATTTTAATTGGAGTGGATTTGGGTTAGAAAGGGCTGGAATTGCTGTGGAACGAGCACCTTGCACAGGGTGGCTCAGCAGCCGGCAGATTCCAGCAGGGAATTATTCCAACGGGGTGCCTCGGCTTTCAAATTGGATTTNATCCCTATGATTTGTGTACAATGCTGCTGCATTTTAATTGGAGTGGATTTGGGTTAGAAAGGGCTGGAATTGCTGTGGAACGAGCACCTTGCACAGGGTGGCTCAGCAGCCGGCAGATTCCAGCAGGGAATTATTCCAACGGGGTGCCTCGGCTTTCAAATTGGATTTAGAAGCCAAGCAGCTGAAGCCACTTGAAAATGGATTTAGGAGCCACTTGAACTTCCCATCGAGGATGATCCCAATTTTGTTCCGCACGGAGCAAATCCTCCGCGGGGTTTTAGCAGCAAGGGAGGCTCCTGAGCAGCTAATCCCGAACATAAAGTCATGGAAAGAACTTAAATCGCTGAGGAGGGAAAATGAACCCAGCAGGGCAAGAAGATCCCTCTTGGAAGTGACCTTTTGCCTTTCCTTGGAGGAACATTGTTTACTTTACACCACGAGCAGAGCTGTTTTCCTTAGAAAAGCCACAAAAACATTGGAAAACAGCGCCGAGGGTCAATTCCCTGCTCCCGTGGCCTTTCCCAACACCCATTATGATAACGCCGAGCTCTGACTCACCATTAAGAACTAAAATAAATTAATTTACTCTCAGTAGCGGGGGAAGGAGACTACACAAAGCAGAAATCCAGGTGGGGTGGGGTTATTCCCATGGTTTTCCGGTTTCCCCAGAGCGAGCCGTGCCCGTGGTGGTGTCACTTACTCGGGACCCTGTTGATGGCCCGCAGCGGCCGCAGGACGCGCACGGTTCGGATGGCGGAGAGGCTCACGTTGTGTCCATCCAGGGAATATTCCATCATCCTGCAGGGAAAACAGGAAAGGAGTCAGGATGGGGATGTTCGGGCTCGGCATGGAACCGGGGTCAGGAAAAGCTTTGCTGCTCGCAGGCCCAGGGGTGGAAATTCACCCACTCTGGGTTTGCAGCTCCGCCTGTGGATGCAATTCCATGTGCCTGGAAGTGTCCAAGGCCAGGCTGGATGGGGTTTGGAGCACCCTGGGATAATGGAAGGTGTCCCTGCCCACAAGATGATCTTTAAGGTCCCTTCCAGCCCAGCCCATTCCATGATCCCATGAATTTTCAGAACAAAGAGCTGCACCCCAGCTTTTCTCTCCTGTGACCAAACCCAAATCTCCAAACCAACAAACAATGCACAAATGTTTTAATTCCATTTGATTATTCAGAATAAGGAATATTTTCTTCTTCATTCTTCCTCCCCATTCCCCCCAAACATTTCTGGGAAGGACCTGGAGTCAGTTTTCCTACTCTTTTCCATCCATGGGTGGCAAATGTGTGCGGAGTTGTTGTTTTAATAGGGTTACAGCCACTTAGCTTGGCTGGAATTACAATTTATGGCTTTCACTCCATGGGAACACTTGGAAATACATCCCAAATCCCTCCTGTTCCAAGAACACACCAGCATCCAAAGCATCCCTGCAAGGGAGCTGCTGGGTCCCATGGGAAAAGAGGTTTTGTTTTGGATTTCCAAAGAAACAAACATGGAAGGCCAGAGGCAAATCTGAGCTCAGCTGCTACACCCAGGCACCTGGGATGGGACAGTGGGAAGAGATTTCCAGCAGAATCTGCAGCCAGGATGGAGCAAAGTCCATCAAAAATCCACAGCCATGGGGCCGAAGAAACAGCAGGATGGATTTGGGCCATCAGCAGAGGGAATTTTGGGATCCTGCCAGCCCTGCTCCCGTTCCTCCCTGCCCACGTGTGCCAGCTCGGCGCTGCTGGAGCCTTCCTGTCCTGTTGGAAGCCTTGCCCAGCTCTCCACAGTTTAATTGGGAATATCTGCCTGTGCTGATGTTTCCTGCTCTGCTGGCCATGCCCTGGAGCTGCCTGGGGTCATCCCTGGCACTGCACTGAGGTGACTTTGCCCCATCACCCCCAGCTTGCCCTGCAGGGATCCCAATGATCCAGAGCTGTTTTAGCCATCAACTCCCAAAGAGTTTTTTTTTCCCTTGGAGCGATGAGTGAATCTTTGTAAATCAAAAGCTCCTCCATAGGAACTGGGCCAAAAACAAGGAGCAAGAGCCACTGAGGACATGGCTGAGTGGTGAAAGTGGTGGTGGGGCTGGGTTCATCCATTCCAACCTTCATCATTCCATGATTCCAAGGGCTTTAAACCCCAGCATGGCACAAAGCCAGGGTTTCCACCTGCCATGTGCTTGGGAAGGTGGAGCAGAGTACTGGGAAGCCTCAGGAAGGACCACACAGGGGGAAAACCTTGGAAATGCCTGTTCCCACCTGCAGGGAGGGGTCTGGAGCCAGTTCTGGGTGTTGGCTCCAAATTCCTTGTGGGAATTGCCAAAGTGGGGTTAGAGTCCCCAGAGTGCCAGGCCCAGCTCTGCTCCCTGGCATGGGCCCAGCCCAGCACAGCCTGGATTTATCCAGAGGCCGAGGGAGGGAATTTGAGAGTAACTGATCCCAGTGGGGAACTCCTCATGGAGTGGAAAAGGAGCAGGGAATGCTGCAGGGGAAGCTGGGTTTGTCCTCCAGGAAGCACATCCATAATTAGCAGATTAACAGGACAATTCCCACAGCCTCACTTTCCACTTGGCCCTCGGAGCAGAGTTGATAAAAGATGGATAATCCAGGATTTGGCCTAGAAAACAGAGTTCTGATCCTGGTAGTTTGGATTTCCAGGATACTCCATTTAGGATTTGAAGGGAAGACTCAGGGGGATCCTGGCCACCGAATGGATTCCAGACTGGACTCCCTCCAAGCAGTGAAATTATTGGGAACCTCCATGGAAAAGCCAAAGATTTCTTTGCAAGGCCTGTCCTGGGGTCCTGTCCTTTGATCCCACCTGTAAATCCCGAATCCCTTGGAAATGCCCCACAGAAACCCGCTGGAGATGGGAATTTTGGATGGACACTCGGTGGGTGATTCCCTACCCTGAAAAGCAGGAGCTGCAAAGCTTTGGGATGTCTTCAGCAGCTTCAAACCTTCAGCCATCAATCCAAAGCATCTCCTGGGAGCCTGGAATGTATCCAGGGGCTGGATGCACAAGGATGCCAAATGTGGGCTCCTGTCCTCAGATCCCACCTGTAAAACCCAAATCCCTTGGAAATGCCCCACGGAAATCCACTGGAGATGGGAATTTTGGGAGGACTGGCACTCAGCAGGTGATTCCCTACAGCCTGTGGGCACTGGAAGACAGGAGGCACGAAGCTTTGGGATGTCTCCCGCCATCAACAGCTTCCAAACCTTCAGCTGTCAAATCCTGGGAGCCTGGAATGTCTCCAGGGGCTGGATGCACCAGGAACATCTCAGCTCTCCTGAACACCATCCCTGACACTGGGGAAGAGCTTTCCACTCGGCTGCCGGGCAGACGGAGAGGCCGCGAGCTCCTCCGGGCTTGAAATTTTCCAGGGAACATTTCTCAGGCGAGGAAAACATGAAAGGACTCTGGGAGCAGGGAGGAACTTCAGACACGAGCGGTGCTGGAGGCAGGAGCTGTGTTTGTTTTGTAGTTTCCCTGCTCCCTTTGGAGCTGCTGCTGAGGCAAATCCGCTCCTCTGAGGAGGCAGAATGGGGCAAACAAAGCGCTGCTGATCCTTGTTTCCTTTCTTATCCAAGAAAAAAAAGACTCGGAGTAACTTCAGCACATCCATCCCCTCTCTGGAAAAAGCAGCTTTGTTATTCCAGCGGCGAGTTCTCTGCCAAAAACAGCTCCAGGGTTTAGGAGCACTGGGTTGAAGGGTGGTGGCTTCTCCTCCACCTCTTCCACTCCCAGCTCCAGCTTTTCTTTGGGAAATCAGATCCCATGTACGGCTCAAATCCACCAAAAGCAGCTGAAGATCGGCCAGGATCAGCCAGGGAAGGGGTTTTTCTTCTTCTCATCTGCAGCCTGAGTAATGCCAGACCTGCAGCGAGGTCTCCTGCTGTTTTCATCCTCCTCAAACACATTCTCGCCATGGAAGGTGGGGAAAAAGCCTTGGAAATCTCCCAAATGGCCTCACCAGCCACTTTCCCCCTCCTTCCAACAGCAAAATTCCTGCTCCAAAGCTGCCCCTGAGGATGAGCAGAGGGCTCAGCCCTTCTGCCTCCATGGGGTCTCTCAATCCTGGGTTTGGGGGATCTCTGAGGAGCTGGGGATTTTCTGCTCATCCTCAGGAGAGCTCATCCCGCATATCCAATGCCGAAAAACACCCTCAGCACATTAGTTATGGATGGCAGAATCCTGATCCGAAGTTTTCCCTGCTCTTCCCCCACCACTCCTCCCTTAGACACTGCAGCAGCTTTGTAGGAAAACATAATTAAGGAAAAAATAATTAATAATAAGAGGAGTTTTTTTTTGCCGTCACTGATGTTCCTTCCCGGGCTGGAACTGCACCCGAGTTCCGAGGAAGCTCCGCTCAGGAGAGCTCATGTTTTATTCAGAGCACTAAAGCCATCCCTAATTGCATTCCAGACAAATAACACAGAGCACAACAAAACCCCTTTAGTGCAGGGAAGACGGCACGGGCACTAATGGAAGGGGGAAAAATGCCCCAACATATTCCAGGGATGTTTTAATTAACCTCAGGCTGGTCATTAGGAACGCAGGAATTCAGGAGTCAGGCAGTAATTAAAGCTTTCCATCCTTTCCCAGGAGGTACGGAGCAGGTAGGAGAGCCTGGGGTTTCCAAAGTCATTCATTTATTGGGAAAAAAAACCCACGTTTGAGCCTTGCCAAGGTTTTACTCCGCTCGGTTATTCCCCGTGGGGGTGAGGGAAGTGGTGTCAAAAGCAACGGGATCTTCCCTGGAGCTGTTTGTTAACACATCCTGCACAAAGCAGCAGCTGGGGGAGAGGGAATTGAGCTGTAATTCCAGGAGGAATGTAAGGAAAACCGGGAGGAGTTTATGGGACGTTTGGAATTTGGGTTAACTCCTGGCCAGCTTTTCCCACCGGGATCTCAACCTTCTCAGTGGGATTTTTGGGCTGCGTTCTCTGTGTTTGCCCCATTCCTGCCACTCTCCGATGGTGGCATGGGGCAGGAACGGGGCTGAGCTGCTCTGGGCGCTGGTTTTTTTGGAGGCAACAGCACTTGGACACTCTGGATGAGCTTGGGATGTGTTGATCTGATGGAGGCAAAAGGATTGCTACAAAAACCCCACAGCTCTGCTCCATATTTAGAACCCACCCCAAACCCAGAGTGGTTTTGGGGTGGGGATTAAAAAAACCCAACTTGGGAGATTCTGCCTCCCAAGGCATTCTGAGAACCCGCCAGGACAAGGCATGGATGGGGCTCCCTGGGATTTTCCCACTCTCAGGATCAAGGGAGGAGGTGGTCACTGACCCTGCCATGACGATGAAGAAGTCCAGGCGATTCCAGGTGTCTCCAAGGTAACACTTCTGCCCGAAGATCCCCAGGGCCACCATCTTGATGACCATTTCCACGGCAAAGAAGGCGAAGATGAAGTCGTCGAATGCCTGGAGAGCAGGAGAAGAGGATTTCAGTCAGTCCTGCTGCGCTCAGGGGGAGGGAGAGATCCGAGTACTCCCACCACGGGGATATTCCACGTTCCTTTCACCAAAGTGCTGCCTACCAACCCCAAAATCAAAGCTGCGGGGTGCTGGCACCCCCTGGCACAGCTCCTGCCTCATTCCAGAGCTTGGGAAGTGCCCCCAGCTTCTGCTCATCCACTGACAGACGTGAGGATATCACAGGGCTGGAGCCCCTCTGCTCCGGAGGCAGGCTGGGAGGGCTGGGAATGTTCACCTGGGGAAGGGAAGGCTCCAGGGAAACCTCAGAGCCCCTTGCAGGGCCTAAGGGGGCTCCAGGAGAGCTGGAGAGGGACTTTTCTTTAGGAACCCACTTTCCCTTAATAAACTACACAGGAATTTTGCTCCATAATTTCAGTTCGTTTAATTGCTGGCACCCAAACATTTCCATAACGAAGTTCAGGCTTTCCCACCTCACGTTCTGGCCTCCAATCCCTCCTGCAGGCTGTGACAGGGCAGGGATAATGGGAATCTTCCAGCCCTTTCCTGCCTAAAAGCTGTCAGGAAGTGTCTAAGGCCAGGCTGGATGGGGTTTGGAGCAACCTGGGATAGGGAAGGTGTGGATAGGGGTGGAACTGAATGAGCTTTAAGGTCCCTTCCTACCAGTTTGGGATTCCATGGAGGATCCCAGTGGCCTTCCCGTATGGCTGGAACACCCTGAGGGAAGGAGAGCAGCAGCTCCATGGATCCAAAGGATCCAAAGGATCCTGGGATCCAAAGGAGCTGAGCTCATCCCAGCAGGACATCGGTGATCTGGGCCTCTTGGGAAACCCATCGCCGTGGGAAAGCTTTTCCCATGGAAAAGGAACACGATGGGCACCCCATCTCCCAGAGCAGCCCCCAAAAAGCCCAGGGACAAGAGATCCTCACCTCCAGGATGGTGCAGCGCTCCGACTGGCATTCCACGTCCTCGCAGGGCTGGAACATGCCCAGGGTGACGCAGTTGAGCAGGATCACCAGCATGCTCACGTGCTCGAACCAGGTGCCGGCAGGTTAAGGACAGCACGGCTTCGGAGGGGAGCCACGGACACATCCCAACCCTGCTCCCATCCCAACCCCTTCTCCCGGGCTATTCCCAGCTCCAGATCCCGAGGTTTAGCAGGGAATCACCCCAAGAGAGCAGGGCAAAGGAACCATTTCCAGAACGGTGCCCAGCTCCTCGCTCCCGTCCTGCTCTCCTTGTTTCCCTCTGGAGGGGTGGGAGTGAGGTTCTCTCATTCCAGCCCCATTCCCACATCTCAGGGAGGAACAGATTCCACTCTGAGATCCACATCCCAATGGGAATGAGGTTCTCTCATTCCAACCCCATTCCCACATCTCAGGGAGGAACAGATTCCGCATCCTGATGGGTGAAGGGAAAACAGAGCCAAGCTGGTGGGGCCGAGGATGGGAATGTTGGGATTCCCATCCAGAGTGCACGAAAAAGAAGGAAAGGGCTCCCAGTTGGATGTCTCCAGTCTCCAAAAAAAACCCCATATTCCTTTACAGGATCCACCAGTGCTCAATTAACTGATAATTAATTGATCTAAGTAGGAAGTGGTGATTGGCATCAGTGCAAAATAGGCCCAAAGTTGCTGTTTGCAATTAAAAATCCCACAAAAAAGAAAGAATAATTCCACAAATTGAGCAGGAACGAGAGAACTGTTCCCAGGGAAAATAATTGAAAACATCTGGATGGGAATAAACCTTTTTTGCTTCCAAAGCCACACCTGGGGGAGGCAGAGAGAAGTGCAGACACGGAATTATTTCTGATAACAGCAATCCTGCTTTGGGAACCTGGATAAAAACCCTTCCGTGTTTATCCCTTAGAAATGTTTTATCTGGGATTTTATCAGTTCAGGATAAGATTTATTGCAGCAGAAGATTGCAGGGCTTCAGTCTCAAACTGGTTTTGCACATTCTTATTTATCCAAGGGAAAAAAAAGTGTAAAATCAGTGGAGTCAAATCCTGCAGATCCCTAAAACCCAATCCCAACCCAGCTCTTGTCTTAGGGGAGCTTTAATTGGAAAATTCCGAGCTGGGAAAACCTTGGAGCTGGGAACGAACAGGCAGACTTGGAAACCCACTTGTCTAAAACAGAAATAAATGTCTGAAATCTCAAAAATAAATGAAATAAAATTCCAGGCGCCCCCGGAGTGAAGCAGGAGAAGCTCCCGATGGGATTTTTCCATCAGGAAAATTTCCAGGCTGAAATTCCAATGTTGGTTCCATTTCTCCTGCCCTTCAATGATTTCTTCCTGATTTTTCCCATCTTTAGGAGCTGTTTGGATGCTCTTCCTTCTTCCCTGTCTGGAAGCACAGGGACAATCCAGCCCCAAATCAGACCCAAAAAACCCCAACCGTGGCCATATCCCATTCCCGATATTTACATGGAGTGGTGGGATCCATGTGGAATTCCCTATAAACATGGCTCCTGTGCTATTCCCAAGCCTCCTGTGCCATCCCCAGGGCTCCTGCAGTTGCATATATTTTCTTTATTATACTTCCAGATTTTTTTCCCCTTTGAAGTCCCCAAAATCGGAGCCTGTGGATTTGGAACTGTTCAAAGGCTCTGCAGAGCTCCCCGGACCTTTGATCAGGTGCTCTGCTCATCCCATCTCCAAAAAATTCCTTTTTTTCCATCTTCTAACTGATCTAAAAGTGCTTTTTATGGCTAAACAATCACCAGCAGGAGAAGATTTGTCCCTGGAGTGGAAATCAATGCCTTAATTCCTTAAAAAACAGGCAGAGCTATCCCCATCCCTGTGACTCCAGAGCTGGAATTTGGGGGCTTTTAGGATGGCAGAGGAGTTGTTTGGATGAAGGGAAAGGAAAGGAAAGGAAAGGAAAGGTTGTGCTGCCTTTGCAGAAAAGGTGGAAAAAGTGGAGGAAAATCCACTGTGGGAAGGGTTTTGCTTTAGATGGAGAATGGAGCAGAGGAGGGAAGAAGCTCCCACTCAGGGCTCAGATTCCCAGGGATGCTCCTGTCCTCCCTCAGCTCCTCCTGCCCCAATTCCCCTCCTGCACCTCCAGCTCCCTCCCCGGCATTCAGCTCCTGCCCTGTTTAGTTCCCATCGGATTAATGCCGGGGAAATCCCTAACTGGAGAGTGGGATTACTCCTAATGGGGCCGAGCCTCCCTCCCGGCAGAAACTGAAGGGAATTTCAGTTCACTGCCCCTTTCTTACCCCTGGATCTGCAGGAGCCCCAAACTGGGATTGAACCCCTGATTTCCTGCTTTTCCAGAGCCCCCAAAAGCCATCCAGGCTCCGGCAGCCCCATAGAGATGTCCCAAAAAAAAAACCCTGGGTGAGGGGGGTGATGCTGCTCGCCAGGGTGGGATTATGGAGCACAATTCCTAGAGCTTGGAGCGGCTCGGAACATCCATCAGGGATGAAAAATCCAGTTCTGGTAGGATGGGAAAAAACCCGGAGGAGAGAAAGTGAGGAAAAGGTGAAAGAAGTCCTGGAAGAGCACAAAGAGCAAGGATGTGACCGAAAGCCAGAATTCCCATAGAACATCCTTGTGGATGTTCCCACAACGATTTTCCAGCTGTTTTCCAGCCGGGAGGTCAAGGGAGGTGAGGGATGGCACAAATCCCGCTGGCACCGGGATCCTCCCGGGATCCTGGCGGCGAATCCCCTAAAACCGTGACTCCGCAAAACCGGGAACTCGGCAGTTACCATGGCAACTCCCAACTCCTTGGAAAGGGAGCGATCCAGAGGGGGGGATCCGCCAGAACGGCTGGAGGCAGGCAGGACTGCAAAGGGTTTGCTCGGTATTCCCTTCTCCGGCAGAAATCCCAGGGAAAAGACATCTCGGGAACACCTGGGAGCAAGCTCAAATTCCCAGATTCCCTTTGGGAAGGAGCAGCAGAGCCCAGGGACTGCTCCCGCTTGCTTTGAGGGATCGACAGCGGCTCTTAAACTAAATCCTAGTCCCGAGTTTAACAGCGGCGCCACAAAACCCAGGCTCTGCCCGCAGATGTTGGCCCCACCTGGTGCCAGCTCCGTTCCTGATGCCGAGCCGAGAGTTCCCCTGGAAGCTCGGAGCGTCATCCCTGAGGTGAAAAGGGCATTCCCTGTCGGGATCCGGCTTTGGGAGGGATTTGTCTCCTCCAGCTCAGCACGTGGCTGGAGCAGATGTTGGAAAACGAGGCAGGAATGTGTGGCTGCTTCGGATCCACTTCCAGCCCGGAGCTGGGAATGCTGCCAGCTCCCCCTTCCCGCTGCCCCTTCCCGAAATTTGGGGCCAGACAGTGCCTGCTTCACCTTCTCCTCAACTGCGGCTGCAAAATCCTTCTCTGCGACCCTGGGAAGGATCATTGTGAACGTTTCCCCTTTTTTCCCCCTTTTTCCCTCACCTTTCCTCCCCTTTTCCACCCCTTTCCCCTATTTTCCCCCTTTCTCTCCCATTTCTGCCTTTTCCCCCTTCCCCCCCTTTTTGCCATATTTTTCTCCCTTTTTTTCACTTTTTCCTTTTTTCCCCCTTTTTCTCCTTTTCTTCCCCTTCTCCCCACCTTTCCCCTCTTTTCCCCTCTATTTTCCCATTTTTGTTCCTTTTGTCCATTTCCCCTCCCTTCCCTCCCAAATCACCCCAATCCCACTGCTCTCCTGGAATGCTCTGGAATTCCCAGGATCTCTGTGTGTGTGTGTTTAGTGCATTACATCTCAAACCACACAAACCAAAATTCCCTTGGATGTTCCTCCTGGCAGCATTGGTTTTTCCTTGGAATTAGAACCTGGATTTGTGGCTTTGGGTTTTTCCTCAGCCTCGGGTGCAGCAGGGATGGATCCATAATAACCTGGATCCCAGCAAATCCCAGGGGTTAAAATAATGGGTTAAGTCTCCAAAATCCCCTGAGTGGCTTAAAAATAATAGGATTATGGGAAAATGGGAAAACAGTGCCATGATCTTCTTCTGCTCCGTTCCTGGGTGTCAGGCTTGTGGCTCCTGACTCTCTCCAACACGGAATGAGAATTTGGGAATTTTTAAATGAAGCTGAGGTAAATCCCTCTGGGAATTTGAGCAGTGTGTCCTTCATCCCAAGGCGTGCAGGGTTTGTTCCTGGTTAAAAAAAAAAAAGCCCTGCTGGAGGTTTGGATACCTGGAAAAGTATTCCCTGGGATTCCCATGTTCTTCCTCTTTCCCTCAGGCTGAGATCAGGATGGCTGAATCCACCCAGGAGCTGTGACACATCCCTGAGCTGTCACAGCGTAATCCCAACATAAACACATTCCCACACATCCAGAGATGTTCCCTGTGCCTTTCTATCCTGGGAATTACCAGCCTGGCAGCTGTGGGATCCCAGACAGTCTCGGGATCTTTTCTGGCTTCCCTGCATGAGGAATGCACTCCCCTGCCCCTCAGCCCAAATGCTCCTTCATCCTCTCCCTGTGCTTCTCCTCCCTCTGGATTTATTCCCTTTTATCCTGGATGACAAACCCTGAGTGCCAAAGGAAATGAAGCCCAGGCAGAAACAGCACAGCCGAGATAATGATGGATCCCTGCATCCAACCAGCCCCAAAAATAGGGAATTGTTCCTGAATCTCTGAGTGGATACAGGAATTTGGGATAAATCCCCGGCAGGCAGGAGTAGCAGCAGTGAATCCCCGGATTCCTTGCTGGAGCTGGATCTTTGGCAGGTTCCAAGAAGGATAAATGAATATAGGGAAGGTGGGGATTGGGGTGGTTTTATAGCCAACCTCTGGAAGTTATGGGATATGGAGCATCCAGCCAGAATCCCCCAGGCCAGCTGTGCATGGATCACACCTGGATTTAACTCTGTCACCAGGAGAAGTCCATGGACTGTCCCACCCCTCTGCTCCGCAGCCTGGAAATGTCCCACCAGCAGCATTTTGGATGCCTGGATATCTCCAAACTCCATGGAAAACACCCTCTTTGCAGCCTCTGGGAATGCAGGGCCTCTCCCCTGGGAGTTTCCTCATGCAGAGCCCTCCTGGAATTCTCTCCCACCAACCCAGGGACTGGAATCTCACCTCAAAATGGGATGCCCAGCAGCTCTGGGATCAGGATGCTGCAGTGGGAAGAGGGAGAAGTCCTTGGAAGTGACTTGTGCAGCCACCTGCGACCCCAGAGCTGTCTTGGGCAGCCACACCAGACTCTGGAAACCAGGAAAAGCTCCCACCAGCCCAGATTTTTCCCTCTGCCATCTCTTCCTTCAGGCTCCCACTGGAACAACCCCAAAATAAATACAAAAAGCACCTCAAGGTGCAGCTGGCAGGGAGGAAGGAGGAGCGCTGGCCTCCCTTTGGATGAGGGAAAGGATGTGGAGTTTCTGACCCAGACTTGGAGGGACTTGGAAAGCAACTGTGGAAAAACCCAGTGGGAAGCAGGGAGAAGAGAGGGATACACCTCCCACTCAGGGCCTGATCCTTGTGTCCCACTGCTCCAGGGGGCTCGGAGCAGGACAGGCTGGGGAGCCCAGCACAAGGAGGGGAATCTGGGACAGAGAGATGGGATTTCCTGGAGATGGGATTTCCTGGAGATGGGATTTCCTTCCCAGCTTTCCTGCACTGCAATTCCCAAATCTCCGTGCTGCTGGACATCCCATCAGGCGCTGGCACCTGCATGAGGTCAGTCAGGCCATGAATCACCCCAATCCCCACCGAGGCTCCTTTTTCCCCATCTAAAATCCATCATCCCGGCAGCTCCTCCCCAGTGAGCACCAGTAAGGCCCAGTGGCTGCTCCCAGAGCTGCTCCCTGACCTGGCCCCATCAATTCCCACTCTGGGCTAACATGTGGAATTCTCCAGACCCTCCCCAAAAGGTGTGGAGTGGATCTGAGCTCTATTCCAATGCTCATTCCAAGGGAGGCTCACACAGAGCTGAGCTCCAAAAGGAGCAGATTTGTAAACCAACCACCTGAACAAAAGACTCCCAAAGCTTGGGATTAATGGAAAAATTATTGGGCTGCTTTTTCCCCCCTTTTTTCTTTTCACACAGCAAGAAAAGAAAGCTCCAGGAAAATCCCCCTGCAGTGTCTGCAACCCAAACAAGCGATGCTGTGGTGGCATGTGAGGAGCGGGAGCTGCAGAGAGGTGGCAAAATCCCTTTTTCCCAACATTTCCCTGAGCTCTCCTACCTCAGATCCCTCAGAATCACCAGGATTCCCTGGCAGGAGGTTCCTGTCCCCGGCAGGGATCCCAGCGTTGTCACAGGAGGAAATTTGGAGCTGGAATCCAGGAGGAGTTTGGGAGAAGCTTCTCCCTCTCCTTCCTCCCACTAATTAAGGCCCTGCTCGTTAGGAGGTGGCTCAGGGAGCTGCAGCTGGCATGGAGCTGCAAAACCCCAAAACATCATTTATAAATAGTTAAAAAATTCCAGGGATGTTTGCCCTGGAGAGAGACAGGTACCTGGATGAGCCAGGCTTTAAATAGGGATGGAAATCCGATGGATTTGTCCCATCCTCCCGTGGTTTTGCCTCCTGAAGGTGCTGCAAGGAACAGAGTCTTGCTCCAAGCACTGATGAGTATTTTGATGTTGAGCTGCAACCCTGTGGCATTTCGGGTTTAGTCCTGGCTCAAGCACATCTGGAAACCCAGCCAGAGCTGGCCCTGATCCAGCAGAGCCCTTAAACCAACCTTTTCCTGAGGATTTCACCTGGGTTTGGAGCGGGCAGGGCTGGAAATGGAAGGTGAGGATGCCGTGGGGCAGGAGAGGAATTCCCGGGAAGCAAAGAAGGGCAGGAATTGGTGGAGAAATTGAATTTCCCAAGTTCTGCCAGGGCACTTTTCGTTATCTCCATTTCCTCCTTCTGAAAAACACTACCAGGAGATGATTTCCAAGAGGGAATCACTCCCAGCTTTTAGCTGGAATTGGGGGATTCTGTGGCAAAGAGACTTTGCAGGAAGAACAACCCAAACCTGGTGGTTTTTCTCACTCAATAACAGAGCGAAGCTAAAACAAGGCTGGGAATCAAAGCTCCAGGAATCCCAGGACTCGCAGAGCTCCAGGCAGGTTCCAGGCTGAGCAATAAACACGAGCTCGAATCAGCAATTCCCACCTCAGGCTGAACTTTCTGGAGCTGTGTGTGCCAAACTCCTTTTCTTGGATATAAATCCAGACATAAGTCAGGTATAAATTCATTTCCAAGCACAGCCAGGCTGGGGAAAATTGGAGCAGCCACTGGGATGAAGCCTCCAGGGCTGGGAAAAAGGCTTAGTGCTGCTCCTTGGGGAGAACGCATCTCATGGATTTAATTCCAACATACCCCATGTCATTAAGTGTGCATAATAAATCCAGGGAATACCTCACCCCACTTCTCGAGGGTAATTTCGGGAGGTTTGAGCTCCAAGGTTTGGAGCCCGCAGCAGAGACAGAGCCTGAGTTTTCCTCCTGGAATTCCCACCTGACCTCCAGCCCTGAGTGCTGCGTCTGAGCTGCCCCAGGAGCTCTCCCCAGCCTGGATTCTCCCAAAATCGAGGCCATTTGGAAGTGCAGACACCAGCACACTTCAGGCTCTTTGGAACTTTTCCGTGTGTGGCTCCTCTGGGATTTTCCAGGAGCTCTGGCTCATCCAACCTGGATGAGGCGGAGCTGCAGAGCTCTGCCCCATGAAAGCCCTGAAGGGCCCCAAACTCATTTAGCAGCGTTAATTGCGGCCCTAATGAGCGTGGATCCTGTCCTCACTGGGGTTTCGAGGTCACTGCTGTCCCTACAGATTCCAGGTCGGGTATTCCAGACTGGTTCTGGATCCAGGAGAAGTCTCTGGAGATGCAGGATGGAACAAGACAATTCCTGCCTATCCCACTGCTCCACGGCATCCAACACTGAATCCAACCAGGAGATTCCCGTGTCCTTCTCCATGCCCTGAACAAGGAATGCTCACAGCCTCCTCCTTTCCTGGTTTGAACAGCAGGACTGGACTTTTCCATGTTTCCCATTGCAAATTCCAGTTTGTGACCTCCTGCACATCTCAAGGGCTTCAATCCCCAGCCTGGCTGTGTCCAGCTCAGAGAATCCCAGGATGGTTTGGGTTGGAAAAGCTCATCCAGCGCCACCCCCTGCAGTGGGCAGGGACAACTTCCACTATCCCAGGTTTCTCCAAGCCCATCCAGGCCTTGGATTGATCCATTCAAACTGACCCATCCTCCTCCAGCTTCCTACCACACCCATGACATCCATAAACCCATTTCCCACCACAAATCCATCAGAAAATTCCCAGACCTCAAGCAAAACCCAAACCCTACAATAACAGTGTCACCACCAACAGGAAAATCAGGAATCCCTCAGCACTCCAGGAGGATTTGCCACTGTTTTTTCCAGCTGTGAGTTAGATCCCAAAATCCACTTTTTTCCACCCAGGATGCTGCAGTGGCTTTAACACCAAGCTTGGCATGACTCGATCCCTGCCATGACCTGGGATGCTTCAAATGCTTCCCATTTGATCCCAGCTGGAATTTTCCAGATTGTCCCTCTCTGACTGTGCCAGACAACTTCGCCAGCAATGAAAATGTTTTGCTGTCTCCAGATTGAGTAAAAATGACCCTCAATTCCCTTCCCAATTAGCTGAGGGCTGGAATGTGCAGCTAATTGGGCCTCTCTTGCCTCCAACGATCTCTGGGAAGCAGCTCAGTCCCATGGAAGCACCAGGCAGCACAGCCAGCATGGGATAATGGGGCAGCTCATCCCAGAGGGGTCTGACAGGGAAGGGGAAAAGGGATTTGGGGGGAAAAATGGGAGACAAAAAGATGGCAAAGGCTGGAAATTCCTTGGATGCTCCAGCTGTAAGGCAGCTGGAAGAGGAGATGGAATTTGGAAGGAAAAAAAAACAACAAAAAAACAGGGAGAAAAAAGAACATTTCCTCATGGATTAGAACCTGTTAACGGCAACAGAACTAAATTCAGGAATTAGAGCTTTGTTTCCCAAGAAACCCTTGGAAAATACAGGTAGGGCCAGCCTCAAGCAACCACTGGGGAGTCCCTGGGTGTCCCCTGGGTGTCCCCTGGGTGTCCCCTGGGTGTCCCCTGGGTGGCTCAGTGCCAGCCCAGCAGGTGCCACCCGCGCTGCTCCCAGGCACCCGCCGGCAGCACCGGCTCTTCCTTCCCTGCCTGTCAGCTCCGCTTTCCTCCCTGGCTGATGAATAATGGGAATAAAATCCAGGAAAAAAAAAAAAAAACAAGCAGTGACAGTCAATTACTGCCTGTGATGAACCAGCCTGGAGCAGCTCCTGCTCCGAGCGCCGCTGGATGCTCCCGTTAAACAAATCCGTCCCTCCGGAGCGCGGGGTGGACGTGTAAACAGGGAAACAAAGGAGCTGCTGATTGATCTCCCTGTTTTCCTACGGAATCGCAGCTTCCTAAATGTTAATGAGTCCAGGGCACAGCACTGCCAGCTGGATTTGTAGGGGAGCCTGGATTATGGAATGTGAGCGTGGATGTCCTCAGCGGGGGTGGTGGGGGGAAGGAGCTGCTCCAAGGGCCACGCAAAAGGCAGGAAATGGGACAACTCCTCGGGATGGACCCAAAGTGAGGGATTTTGGCAAAGCAGCGCTTGGGCCTGGTGGCTGTGGCTTGTTGGAATGGGATTTTATGGGATATTGGGACAAATTTGTCCAGAGAAGCTGTGGCTGCTCCGTCCCTGGAATGTCTGAGGTCAGGTTGGAGCAACCTGGGATCGTGGAAGTGTCCCTGCCTAGGGCAGGGGTGGGACTGGATGAGTTTTAGAGTCCCTTCCAACCCAACTCATTCCAGGATTTTCTGAAGGCCTCAAAAGCCCCAATAATAAATTGGACAAAAGCCCAGACTCCAAAACCCTCTCTGCATTGGATTTTTGGGATTTCTCTAATCCATCTGAGGGTCAGCCATGACCTAAGTGAGGAGCACGGTGGGAATTCCTGCTTCCCTGTCTCCACCCCCACTCCTGGATGGATGAGTTTGGCAAATCCCATTTGAGGTTTTCCATCCTGGCACAATCCCACCCTGCTGAGAGAGAGCCACGCCCTGGCACCTGCAAGGCAAAAACATTCCCAACTTCCTGGGGGGCCAGAGAGCTGGGAAGGGATCCCTGGGAATGCCGAGAGAGGAGCATCCCTCTCCTCTCCCTCAATCCCATGGAGGCAGAGCTGCCTCCAAATCCCATTATCCCTGCAAATCTCCATTATCCCATGCAAATGTGCCTGTTCCAGCTCCACCAAAGTGGCAGGAAATGAGGATTTGATGGAAGTGCGTTTGCAGCAGAGCGGGGACAGCAAGGGCCAGCGCAGATACAGATCCTCTTCCCATCTCCTGCGCCTCACTGGAGCTCAGCTGCATCCACAGATCTCCCTTTTCCATCTTTCCCCAGGATGGTTTGTTCGGGGGAGCTCAGGAGATGCCAATTAAACCTGAACGCTGCCTGTGCTTCCAGAGAGCGCAGAGCCTGCGGAGAGGGAAGGACAGCGGGAGGACAAACTGCTCCAGTTCTGGATGGCAGCCTTGGAGATCACCTTGGCCCATTCTCCCCACCAGGACGGAGCTGTTTTAATTAAAATCCGGGAAGATGTGGCTGCACCATCGAATTTTGGCTCCGAGCTTTTCCCCAGGGATTTGTTGCCCTGAAACCTCCAAGAGCAGCTCAAGTTCTCAGTAAAACTCAAGTCCAGTTTGCCTTTAGGACAAGCCTGAGTGCCAGACTCACCAAATCAGAGAATTCTCCATACGGGGCCCAAAGCTGAGCTTTGCCCCTGGAGGTTCGGAGCAGAAATCGCTGCCGAGGGAAACACGGAGCCCTCCCGCAGCTCCCATCGATCCTTTGGGAATATTCATATTAATAATTAACCAAGTCCCTTTGCCTTATCTCTCCTCATCCCTGTCTGGCAGCTTTGAGAGGGGCTGTGAGTGACAGGAAACGGGGACATCTGGGGACAGTGTTGGAATAGAGAGATAAAAGCATCCCGCTCCTTCCTTTCTCCAGCTCCTGATTTATTCTGTTCCCACATTTATTCTGTTCCCACATTTATTCTGTTCTCACATCTCCTTGCAGCTGTTTTGCCACAGCAAAGTTGCCTCCTGCCCAAAACACAGAAAAACGAATCGGGACTAAAAACCCTTTGAAGGATCAAAAACAAAGGAAAAATCAAGGAAAAATCCGAGTTTTTTTTTTCCCTCACGAGTGGTCCCAACACATTAAATCTCAGATGGAGGCCACGGTGGAGAGGGAATATTTGGATATTGGGAAGGTTGTGCCAGAGGAGATGTGGCTGCTGTGGGGTGGCCAGGGAAGAGCTCTTTGTTGGCTTAGTCTCACTTAAAGATATAGCTTGAAAGAGCAAAGCCAGACTTAAACTAAATCACCAGAAGGTAAATCAGGCAGATCAGGGGTCTGCTGTGCCTGCGGAAATGAGGAATTCCGAGCCCGCTCTCCCTCTTTCCCAGCTCTGGAAAACACAGAGCCCACCCTGATTCAAAAAAAATCCATCCCTGGAAGCGTCCCCAGCCAGGTTGGAGCACCCTGGGATGGTGGGAGGTGTCCACCAAAATCACGAGGTGATTTTTAAAGTCCCTCCCCACCCAAACCATTCATGGAAAAACTTCCACTTTGTCCAAAACTGGTTGCAAAAACCCCAAAGAAACCCCATAAAATCCCTCATGTGGGGGTGGGACAGGAGTTAGACCTCAGAGAAACCCCCCAAGCACACAGGTCTGGGCGTAGCAATCCCAAAGTCAGAGCACTCCCACCCTCCTGATTTCTGGGATTAAAGTGGGATTGCCCCATCACGGTGAGAAGAAAGCCTGGTGCCCTCTGAAGGAATCCCAGGAATATCTGCACGGAGCTCGTGCGTACGGAGCCGTTCTCCTAAAAATACTGGGAGTGTTTTGACACCGAGCGGTGCCAGAATTCCCCCAGGCCCAGGCAAGCAGATGCTCCATTCCTTTTCCAGGTCTTCTCCAAGAGCCGGGCTGGGAGCTTGGGGGTGGAGATGAAGCTCTAAAATAACGTTTTGCAAACTCCTGGGGAGGCTCTTGGCAGAAAAAGAGGGAATTCTGGAAGTGTCTCCGCAATCCCAAGTGAACGGCGAGAGGAGGGTTTCCCCCATTACCTCACCAATAAATCTGGATCAGCACAGCTCCTTCCATGCCCACATCCCAGCTGGAGATGAATTCCCGACGGGCACCTCCCTTGGGAGGAAGGAAAAGGATCATCCCATTCCAGCTTCTCCAAGGGCAGGGACACCTTCCACTATCCCAGCTTGCTCCAAGCCCTGTCCAACCTTGGACACTTGCAGGGATGGAGCAGCCACAGCTTCTCTGGGAATCTGTGCCAGGGCCTCCTTCATCCCATAAAAACAAGGATATGAAAAAATTCCTCCTTTTCACCAGCTCCTCAGAGATGCCTTCGTGAGCTGACAGCAGAGTGACAAAGTTGCCAGCGCTGAAGTCACTGGTAAATTAATTTTCCCTGCTTCTGGAAGAGGGAATCCAATGGAATCAGCCTTCCCTTCAGGAAGCACTAATTGCCGTGGAAGTGACAATCCATGACTGAAAGGGCAGCAACACCCAGGGAAGCAGAGGTGGCTTCGCTTCCATGCCAGCACCATCACATCCCATTATCCCTGACAGCTCCCCAGGACACCCTGGATTACAGAGGAGCTGCCCCACAATCACAGACCTGGAGCTGAAGGTGTTCCACAAAAATTCCCTTCAATTTTGGGAGCTGGTGACAAACGTGACAGTGAGACACTTTCAGGTGGGAGTTGTGTCTCCCTTCCCAAACTGCCTGGGAGCTTTGGGAATGCAGAGTCCTGATCCCAATCCTGGGACACCCCAATCCACTCTCCCAGTCAATCACTCTCCTTTTTTTTTTTTGAGGGATTGGCAAGATTGGGGGAAAAGAGACCTGGAAAATGACAGGTTTTTAGATCCACGAGGAATCTGGACTTGCAGAGCTTTGGGAAGGTATCAGAGCAATGTGGAATTTATGGAGCAGACACAATAAACCCAATCTTGCGATTTCCTCCCACCGGAGGGGAATTCTGGCTCGGGGCTTTCCTTGCCTGGGAACTGTGACTTTTTGGGAGCTCTGTTACAAAGAGTGGCAATTAAATAACTCCTTTTTCCCAAGGCCTTCCTTTCCCTGCTGTATTCCCAGGATTCTGGCACATCCCTGTGGCTCAGCACCTCCCAGCCCCTCGGAGCTGCCAATGGGTTTATCCCACAGCTCCCTCTGGGAATCTCCTTTCCCAGGGATTATCTGCTGGTTAAGCACAAAGGAATCGGGACATGATGAGTGATTGGCACAAGATCACACAGGGAACTCATTATTCCTGCAGGATCCAGTGTTTTCCAGATGGGAGCACGTGCAGGAGGGCGATGGAGGGATGCAGTTCCAGGGGGATACAATTCCAAGAATTTGGCATTTGTGACAATCCAGGTGACCCCACTCCGCCTCCCATCACATCCACCCACACTGAGCTCTAGGCAAGGAAATTCTGGGATGCAGAGAGCAGCGCAAGCAGGGAATTCGGACAGCTTTGGATCCAGGGATGAGGCAAAACCGATGGGAAAAGGCTCTGCTTTTCCACCCTGGAATTACGGAGCACCTGGACTCCAGGGAGAACAGGGGCTTGAACTAAGGTCTGCCCAACCCAACCAACAAATTCCTTCTTTTCCGGCCCACAGCCTTGCTCTGGGCTAAATCCAATATTCTTTGGGAAGTGGAATTGCCTGGTGTCGTCACAGCCTGCCCTGGTTTAATCACGTTAAAAGCCACGGAGATGGAATTATTCAGGATTAGGGATGAATGAGGCTTTTAAAGCCCGACTCCAACCCTCCCAATCTGCTTACACAAAAATCCTTCCAATCAGGAGAAGTCCAATTGCTGCTCCCAAATGCACTTTAAACCAATCCAGCTTCCAAAGGCAGAACTGTTGGGAACACGGGAAAGCTGGAGGAGAGAGGACTCTTCCCAATCCAGAGCATTCCCAATCCTAGGACACAGAGCAGGTAATTTAGGTCAAGGCTTAAGACATCAAACCATTGCTACAAAGCCTGGGATTTGACGATCTTTGGGACTTAGCAAGCAAGGGATAAAGCAGCACAAGTTTAAATACTTCCAGGGATATTCCTCTTCCATGGAAAGCTACACCCTGGGCAGTCTGCTAATATGGCATACTTCATCCCTTCTAGGGGCTGTTCCCTGGGAACGGGGAATTTGAGGCTGGTGGGGAATTTGGGAAGGTGAGAGCCACACCTGCAGCACCAAAACCATCTCACCTCAGCTCTCGTCTTTCCCTGGAATTCCAATTAATCAGGAATCCAACCTGCACAGTTTGGCTTTTCCTGGATTTCCAAACGACTCAAACAGAGCAGGCCCTTCCCTGAATCCTGGGAGAGACAGAAGAGAGAAGGAAGGGAGGAAAAAACCCATCCTCGTGTGTGGGCTGTTAATTCAGATCCCGGAAAAATATCAGGGGGTTAAAGGAAAAATGTCATCGCTCCAAAGGGCCTCCCGGGGAGGAGCGTGGGAGGAAAATGCTGCTCCTTCCATCTGCTTTGAGCACGGAGCTGGAGCCGGCTCCTGCTGCAGATCCTGGCGGATCCGTGCCCTGCCTGGAGCTCGGAGCTGTTCCAGGAAGTTTCTTTGGGAGCTGCCATTCCAAGGGATGTTTGCTGCCGTGAGCACGAGTGCAGGGAATGCTGAGGAGGCTCCTTCAGGCCCCTCCTGAAACTTGGGAAGAGCTGTCCCTGCTGAGGATGAGGCAAGCCAGGGGTGTCCACGCAGAGGATTCCCATCAAAAAGCAGCAGTTTGGGTTGGGAGGGACTTAAAGCTCATCCACTCCCAACCCCAAGACCTTCTGCTACCCCAGGGTGCTCCAGCCTGGCCTCAGACACTTCCAGGGACCATGGGGAAGCCACAGCTTCTCTGGAAATCTGTGCCAGGGCCTCTCCACCCTCCCAGCCAGGAATTCCTTCCCAGTATCCAATTCAAATCTTCCCTCCTTGAGTTTAAAACAATCACCCCTTGTCCTGCCTGGAATCCAACTCCTGCCCCTCACAGGGAATTTTACAGTTTGGATCTAATGCTTCCCCAGCCACTCCTTGTGTGGGCATCACTCCCATGGAATTGGCTGCTCCAAATCCAGCCACTCTCCCACAGGGAGGAGAAGGATGGAAAAACAAAGGGAGCAAACTCCAAGCCTGGAGCTCACCCTTCAGAGACACCTTCCAAAAGCTCCCCAGAGTTTGCTGTTCCGAGATCCTGGTCATTCCTCCATCACCAGGATTCCTGCAGCTCTCCAAAGGTGGTTTCACACCAAAGGAAGGAGGAACCCACTGGAGTGCCCCAAGCTCTGGCTTTGTCACTGTCACCATCCCAGGAATGCTGCTCTCCATGGGATCCTCGGAGTTTTCCCCCCTTCTGCTGCCTGCTGGAGCTGGCCCAATCAACTCCAGCCTTTCCCAAACTCCCCCCATGGCTGGCACAGGCTCAGCCATTCCAGTGACATTTACTCCCACGAGGATTTCGAGATCAGCTCGACATTTGGGATGATTCCTCCCAAAAACATTCCGGTGCCTGCTCACTCCAAAGGGTCCCTGTTCAGCTGAGCTCTTCAGCACGAGCGCAGTGTTTTAGGCTCTGGCCTAGCGGGCAGAGCCCAGGATAAGCTCAGTCTGTCTGAATCCCACCCTGGCTGCTGGGTGGGGTTGATTGGTTATCAGACAGCAAAGCTTTGCTTCCCAGAATCCCAGAATGGTTTGGGTTGGAAGGGACCATAAAGCCCATCCAGTCCCAGCCAGGAATACAGGGGAAATTTGGTGGATGAGTGGGATGTCAGGGCAGGAGGGAGAGGAACTCCTGGATGGGCTTTAAGGTCCCTTCTAACCCAAACCATTCCCTGATCCCACACTGCTGCAGTGCACACGTCCCAAAATCCCATCCCCATCCCAGGGATCTTTCTGGGCTCCTGACACAATTTAAATGACAGAGCAAGAGGTTTCCATCATCACATTCTGAAGCAGAACAGCACCAAACCAGCGAAATCTGGGTTTGCAGGAAGCAAAACCCAATGGAAACTCCCTGGGGGAAAAGCCAGGTCCGGGTGGCTTCCAGCTGGGAGCCAAAACCCCGCAGTGGGAACAAGACTCCAAGCTGGATCTGGATGACCCTTCAGGTCCCTTCCAACCCAAACCAGTCCATGATTCGAATTCCTACTCTGTTTATCCCAGGATTTGGGATGCTCTGGGGGCAGTGGGCACAGGAGTGGCGTGGATGTATCGAGGTTGGAGGCTCGGATCAATTACCGACAGCTTCCCAATGATTCCCGACAGAAAAGGACAGGGATTCCCAGCAAAATCCCAGCTGCTGGGGTGGGACACTCGACTCACACAGCACAGCCTGGGAATCACCAGCCCCGGCCCCTCCACGAGTTCCTTTCATCTGCTGCAAACAAAAAGGTCTAAAATCCCAAATAAAGCTGTTTCATGCCCAACCTGCTGCCAGAAACCCATTATTGGAATTCTCTGCCTTCCCGTCCCTCTGTGCCCGCCGGTTCCAGCCGAGTGAACAAAAGAAAATCCCAATAAAATCCAAGGAGTGAGCCTGAGATGGAAATGGGCCCTTTCAAATCACGAGGGCTTTGAGCCCCACAGAGAGGCACAATGGGATGGCCTGGATTCCTCCCCCGGCTCCTTTCTTCCCTCTGGCTTCCCGGATCGAGAAAGGGAAGAGAAACCCTCCCGTGAAAACCTTCCCCAGCTTTCCCTGGGAGCAGAAGGACAAAGGAATGGATGGAGGAGGAGGAGGAGGAGAAGGAGAGCAGCGCAGGCAGGGAGCTGCAGCGAGCCCAGACTGCCGCGGGCTGAGCACGGAGTTCATTTGTTGCCCCTTTTGCTGGAAAACCTCTGGCGTTTTTCCCGCTGTGTCAGTCATTCCTCGGGGTGGGGAATGCTGGAGGTGACCCCACGTTCACTCGGAGCAGCAGCCGGGGGAACCCGGCCCCATCCTTGGCAGCCGGGGCCAGGCTTAACTTACACGGCAAATCCCAAGGGTTCCCCCCTGCGAATTCCCCGATCCTGATGGATACTTGATCCCTGGGACGTGTCGGAGCTAAAAATACCCCCTGGCTGTGAAAAAGCCAGGAGTAGCCGAGTTAAAAGCCTCGGGGATGGGGCTCTCCCGGTAATGAGGTGGCCGGATGTGGGGTTTGGTGTTTCTCCCACACACCTCGCCATTCCCAGCTCCCGCCGTTGCCAAGGGAACGCTGCTGAGGCGCTTCCCAAGTACCTGGCAGCTGCCAGATTGGAAAGGGCAACCTGGGAACGTGGGCGAGGCTCCGCAGGTCCTGCCGAGGGGCTGTGGGTGGGAGCTGCACCTGAGCATCCTCGGGGTTATCCCGGAGTGAGGCACCCTCAAATCATCCCAAAAACCGCTGCGGGGTGAGGCTGGCAGCCTTGGGAACCTTGGGTTCTCCTCTTGGATTCTCCTTTCTGGTTCAGTTAAACCACGGGGCCACCCTGCTCCAACCTCTCCCGGTGAGGAATGAGCTGCCCGCAGGCCATGGGAAGCGAAAAAAAAAGTGTTTCTCTGGAATACTCGGCTTGGAAAATTAAAAGGGAGCCAGGGAAGGCTTTGCTTGAACCTTGCCAAGCTCTGGAAATTCGGGATAGCTCTTCCAGTGCTTCTTCAAGGAGCAGCCTCTGGAAGCAAATGAACCAACAAAGGGAAGAGAGTCCTGCTCAGGCTTCTCCTCCTCTGTGCCGTGGCTTTATCCCAGAGGATGAGGAGCCTGTGGGGTTTGGAAAACCTCAGGGGAAAGGATTCCTTAGGGAAATCCAGCTTTTTGCCAGGAAAAGCCAAACCTGGGCTGTGAGAGCTGCAGGAGCTGTTAAGCGGCAAGGAGTGAGTGCGTGGCTGGGATGCCCTCAGGCACGGAAAACCAGGAAATCCCATCAAAACAAATCCCCAGCAACTGCAAACTGGGCTTCTCCCGGGAAGGGAAGGAGGGAGGGAGGGAAGCAGGTGATCCATCAGCCTCAGGGGGAACAGCAGGAAAACCAGCACCGGCCCAGGGAGCGCGAGGATCTGTCAGGGTTTGAGCCTGAGGAGATCAGTCCTGTTTTCCCGGCCCTTCCCTAATCCCACAGCTCCAAAAAGGCTCCTTTGGAAAGCCTGGTGATCAGTCTCCCGCAGACGTGAGGAACACCGGGAGCAGGGATCATAAAGAGCCACCTGGAGCCGTGAACTCGGCGCTCCCTCCGGAGCCGCGCCCGGCACTCGGCTCTCCCGACCCACAGCTGTTCCACCGGCTCGGGAGCAGCTTATCCCAGCCATAAAGCATGGAAAAAAAAGCCGGGAGTCATATCTCTGCTGCCTTCTCATCCCTGCCGCTCCACGAACAGCTGAGAAACAGCTGAGTAATTGCCGGGAGCAGGGATGGAGGAGGGGAGCCACGGAGCGGGGAAGCCCTGGAAGATGATCTGGGAGAGGGAATCCGGCCCATGGAGGCTGGATCCTGCTCCTGGAGGATGGATCTCCCCAAATTCTGAGTTGGGAGAAGCGAATTCAGGCTGGACTCCTGCGTTGTTATACCAGGATAGCACATGACTCTGGAAGTGGCCATGGAATGATGGAATTCTGGGATGAGGGTGCTCCAGGTGGGATAAACAGAACCCTTTCTACTCCGTGGTCTCCTCTTAATGCCACCCAAATTATCCCTTCCATGCTCAAAACAGACCGAGAAGACCCATCCCAAATCCTGCAGGAACCTCCTCGAGGCTCCAGAGGCCGGAGCCACCCATCCAGAGGGTGGAGAATCCATCTGGTTGGGTGGGAAGGGTTGGCAAAATTTAAGCCATCCCAAAATTCCTCAGGGAATCCTGACACGAAACTTTTGGAAAAACAATCCCGTCCCAAAAAGCGAGGCCTGAAAATCAGCTGTGGTTTGGATCGTGCCCAGCTCCAGCTTTTAATGAGAATATTTATCCCATCCGACAGGAACACCTCCCACTGGATCAGGTTATTCCAAGATCAATCCCACACGGCCTTATTTCATCCCAAATAATTCCATGTATCCCACCAAGAATGGGTTCTCAGTTTCTCTGGTGGTCACAGCCCATTCAGAAGCACCTTCAGCTCCTCCTCATGTCCCACACACACAACCCAGAAATTTTTCCAGAAATTTTAAATAAAACAAATTCCCTGCCACCACTTTGCCAAGATGTCACCTGTGAGAAGCTCTGGCTCTCTGCTCCCAACAAGAATCAGGGAATCTCCTGAGTTGGGATCCCAGGGATCAACAAATCCAACTCCTGGTCCTGCCCAGGACAATCCTAATCCCGCATCCCAACCCTGTCCTTTAGGGAGATGGAACGGGACTTTCCATTTCCAGCTCATCCCTGCTCATCCTCACTGGGATAGTCCAGGTGGGAAATGCCACTGGACACCCTGGAATGCTCCAGAAAATCACAGCTGGTGGGATCAGTGGAAAATGTACTGGAGAGGGACCCAGCACAGAAAGGTGGAAGCAACTGGGAAAACACAAGGGGGATCCAAGGAAAAGTTGAGGGAGAGGAGCAGCAGGTTCATGCCATGAACTTGAGCATGCCCAGAATTCCAAGTGGGAACACAAGCCTTGCTTAGAAATTCTGTGTGGAGGGGAAGTGGATTTGCAGCCCAATCCCGGAGGAAAATGTGGCTCTCGGAGAGCTGCTGCGCTGTTTAAACTCCCTCTGACATTTACTCTCTCTAATGTCAGCTCTCCCAATCCAAACATTCCAACGGAATTATTTCCCAACCTTTCCTTTGCCTTCCCTGATGAAGGTTAACTGCTCCCTCTGCTCCGGCCCAACCACACGTGAGCCGTGTGGAATGAGGTGGGAATTCCAAGGGAAGCAGCTCCCAGCACTTCAGGTGCAGACACCAACCTTTCCTCCGAGGAGAGCTGGATTTGAGGCACAGAANTCCTCCGAGGAGAGCTGGATTTGGGGCACACAAAAAGCTGGGAAAAAGTTTGGAATGGGCGGGACAGGTGTGGGAGAGCCTGAGGTGGAAACTTTGGGAATGCTGGAAGGAGGGAGGGATGCAGGAAGGAGTTGCCCTGCACAATCTGGGATCATTGAGGTGAACTGATCCCTCTGCTCCAGAGCCGTGTGGAATGAGGTGGGAATTCCAAGGGAAGCAGCTCCCAGCACTTCAGGTGCAGACACCAACCTTTCCTCCGAGGAGAGCTGGATTTGGGGCACACAAAAAGCTGGGAAAAAGTTTGGAATGGGCGGGACAGGTGTGGGAGAGCCTGAGGTGGAAACTTTGGGAATGCTGGAAGGAGGGAGGGATGCAGGAAGGAGTTGCCCTGCACAATCTGGGATCATTGAGGTGAACTGATCCCTCTGCTCCAGAGCCGTGTGGAATGAGGTGGGAATTCCAAGGGAAGCAGCTCCCAGCACTTCAGGTGCAGACACCAACCTTTCCTCCGAGGAGAGCTGGATTTGAGGCACAGAAAAAGCTGGGAAAAGTGGCCCAGAAGGGTTTGGAAAGGGTGGGACAAGGTTGGGGAGAGCCCGAGCTGGAAACTTTGGGAATGCTGGAAGGAGGGAGGGATGCGGGAGGAGCTGCTCTGGGAGCACAGGGAACAGATGGCCTTTCCATGGATAACGCTTCATCATCAGGGTTATTTAAAGGAACTGCCCAAATGCAGCTCCCCAGCCTTGGAAAATCGTGTTTTCCAGGAATAGCAATGGATGAAAGGGATGGAAGCTCCTGGCAGCCCTTGCCAAGGAGATGTCATCAGCTGAGGTAGCTCTGGGAGGAGATATCCCAGGAATATTCCAGAATCATGGCTCTGGAGGGATGATGGAAAGGGACTTTTACCAGGGTCAGGAGAGGAGGGAATGAACTTAAATCGATTTAAATTGGATTTGAGGAAGGAATTCTTTCCTGGGAGGGTGGGAAAGGGCTGGGATGGAATTCCCAGAGAAGCTGTGGCTGCCCCTGGATCCCTGGCAGTGTCCAAGGCCAGGCTGGACAGGGCTTGGAGCAGCCTGGGGTGGTGGGAAGTGTCCCTGCCCATGGAATGGGAATGGATGAGCTTCAAGGTCCCTTCCCACCCAAAGCATTCCATGGCTCCGTGATTCCATAAAATCCCATGGTTCAGGGAACCCCCAGATCCTCTGTGGCTTTGTGGAAGTGTCCAAAGAGAAAAGCCAGGAGCAAGCCAGAGTCATCCCAGCATTCCCAGAGTAAGGAAGATCCCAATCCACAAGGATGGAACAGCAGCCTTGGACACTTCCAGGGATCCAGGAGCAGCCATAGCTTCTCTGGGAATCTGTGCCAGGACCTCCCCTCCTAGCCAGGAATTCCCCAAAATCCCATAAATCTACCCTGCCTTCACCACTGCTGGTTCATCATCCCTCCTATGTTTTTGTTAAACCAGGAATTTTGGGAATGGATTTGACCGATTCCGTCCCCTCGGAAGCAGCAGAGGTTTGTCCCTATGGATTTGTCCCTTTGGATGGCTGCAGATCTGGAATTCTCCCCTCCAGCCCAGCCTGGCTAATTACTGCACCCCTCTAATTACACCTTGAAGGTTATCCCTCATTCAAGTGTAATTCGTAGGGCATTAATTAAGTATTAATTAATCGCCGATTATTTATTTATTTAACTATTAATGAATTATTTAATTGATGAATTAACAATTAACCAGCCAGGCCGACCAGCACTAATTGTTATTCTCAGGCACCACCCCAAGCCCCTGCTCAGCAGGATTCCAACAAAAGTGAATTTTTCCATTAAAATCCACTCCATGGAGGAGAAAGGGCAGGGAAGAGGGATAAGCCCAGCCTGGATGTGCCTTGGGAAGAGTTTAAGTGGGAAAAGACGTTCCCAAGCTTGGGATTGGAATGGGGGTCATGGAATGGCACATCCAGGATGTTGCTCCTGCTGCTGGCAAAGGAGCTCCGACTGCCCAGGAAAATCCGAAAATGGGGGGAAAATGGGGAAAATCCACCTGGAGGCCAAAGGGGTGGGAAGGGCTGGGATTCTGTGGTATCCCAAGGCCCCTCTGGATCCTGGCCGGCGGCTCCGGCGGGAATTCCTGCTGTTAGGGAAGGGACTGTGATGAGTCACCCTCCAGCCAAAGTCCTGCCGGGAGGCAAGGGGGGGCCCGGCAGGGAGATTTCCAAACATGGCAATGTTTATTTGGAATTCGGGCTGAAGGAGAGATTCTGCGAGATCCAGAGGGAAGATTGGCTGGGGATGAAGCCCGCTGGCTACTGGATACCGCCAGCAATCCAGGGAAAAAAAAACTGGGATTGCTGCAAAGCCCAGAGCACACGGGGACAGAAACAACTCCGGCAGAGCTTTCCCTCTCTGAGAAATCCCAGAATCCTTGAGGCTGGAAAAGCCCTCCAGGATCATTGATCCCACCTTGATCTCCCAGAGCAGAGAGTGCCACATCCAGGCATTCCATGGGCACCTCCAGGAGTGGGAAATGCTCCAGAAGGAGCCACCAGGAGTGGGAATTTCCCAGGTTGGCCCATTCCGAGGGGATTCTTTCCCATGTTTAGCCAGGCCAGATGTTGGGAATTACCTCCACAGCTGGCCCTGAGCACGTCCCAGGATTCCTGACCGGAGCTCCTGTCATTCCCATCCCACCATGAAGCTCCCAAGCTCAGTGGCAAATCCTGGCTCCAAGAGATGGAAAAACACAGGTGGGATAATCAGAGCAGGGAGCAAATCGCAACAGCAACCTCAGCATCATTCCCTATGGAACAACAACATTCCCTATGGACCAGGCATCCTGGCTGCCAGCAGGGAGCAGGACAGGGAGAAGGGATGGAACATGCAGGAAAGTGGAAATACACCAAGGGAATGAGGACTGCAGTTTCCTTCTCTGCTGAGAGAAACTCCTCAGGCCTAAAATCTCTTCTGGTGTATCCCAAAATGCAGGGAAATCCCGTGGGAATTGCAGGGTGGGAAGATCAGGGTTATTTGAGGCTCATCTTAAGTTAAGGACTGAGCCATTCCAGTAGGAATTCCCAGGTGGGCAGAGCTGGGAATATCCATGGGGGCAAGGAAGCAGCAATGAGCTCCCCCAGTCAAACCAGAGCATCCCAAAAGGAGGCAGAAGGAGGATGGAAACTCCTGGAATAATCCTGTATTCCCACATGAGTCCATCCACTGCTTCCCGGGAGCAGCAGAACCTGGAGCTTCCCAGAACAGCAGCTCCTGGAGCATGGCAGAGCTGCTTCCTGGGATCTGGAAATGGCATCCTGCAAGGAGCAGCCTCAGTGCAATCACATCCCGATCCCTCTAATTAATCCTGATCCACCCAGCCAGGAATTCACTGCTGATTGGGCATAATTAACATGGATAACGAACCTGGGCTGGAGCTGCAGCCTCGAGGTGATGCTGAAGGAGATGAGCAGCTGCTATTCCAACTACTGGGAATGCAGGAAAAGCAGGAAAAGTCCAGGGTGAGGGCAGTGCTTGGCTGTCATGGGGATCTCCCAGCTCCAAGGGTGGGAATCTCCTGGCTCCAAGCGATCCCACAGCACTGGGAACAGAGCAGAGGCTCCCAGGCATTGCCTTTAAGGCCAACGTGGGATTTTGGAGATTCCCAGGACAGATTCCCTATCCAGTCCCAGCACCCCTCCTCACATCCCCCTCAGCTAATTCCCTGCTCTGCCAAGCAGAATCTCCCCCACTTTGTTATCCATGGATTTCCCACACACTGGGAGCTCTCTGCTGCTTTCCCAAATCCTATTTTAAGTTACAAATGGATCTGGCTCCTTCTCCAGGTGGGAACAACGGGGATTGTGGGAGAGCCCACAGGGAGTGACCCACGTCCCTGTGTCCAGGCGCCCCTGGATGGGAGCAGAGCGGGATCACTCCAGGATTTGCAGCAGCAAAAGGGCAGCAGATTGGAAAAAAATCACCTCCGGAATGGTTTGGGTTGGAAGAGACCTTAAAGCTCATCCAATTCCATGGGCAGAGACACCTCCCACTATCCCAGAGCGCTCCAAGCCCCGTCCAGCCTGGCCCGGGACACTTCCAGGGATGGGGAATGCACAGTTTCTCTGGGAATCTGTGCCAGAGCTCCCCTCCCAGCCTCATACAGAACCCGCGGCACCCCAGGCGGATCCGAACAGGGACACACGCTCAGATTCCCTGGATTCAGAGGTGGCCACGGCCCTTCCCATCCAAGATCCGCGACAGGGCTCGGGGAAGCCCCGGCAGGAGCTCGGTGACTCCAGACGTGCTCTGGGATGGGCTTTGCTGCCTCCCGCCCAGGAATTCCCACCCCGGCAGCATTCCATGGTCTCTCCCTGAGCCAGGGGAGCTGGGATCCAGCTGCTCCCACTCCCACGCTGGGGTGTGGACGGTGGGAATCCCGCTGGGTTGGAATGGCATTCCCAGCGGGAGGAGAGGGACACATTCCTGCCGTCGGTCCCGAAGCTCCTGCGGCGCAGCTGTCCCTGCCCCAGCTCCCATCGCTGCGATTCCCGGCTGGAATCACGCACACAGCCAGGCCCTTTGGATGCTCCTCAGGCAGCAGGGATCGCACCCCGCCCAGCCCTCGGCTGCCGAGCATTCCCGCTGCTCGCACACTTCGGGATGGCTCCATATTTTCCCGTAGGATGGGACGCAGCTGGAGACCCCCGGCACGCAGAATTCCCCGCGCTCCAGCCCTTCCAAGACTTTTCCAGGCTGTGGAAAAGGGGAGCGGAGCGCCCTGGCCGTGCTGGGCTCGCTCTGCTCATCCCCCCCCGGCCCCCAGCACATTCCTTTTGGGACACCCATGGAGCGGCGATTCCCGGGATGGAGGAGGGGTCAGGGGCACCAGCTGAGCCCTGGCAGCCGGCCAGGAGCCATCCCGGCACTTCCCACATAAAAGGAAAAATTCCAGGAGTGGGGGGGAAGCCGAACCCCCTCTGACAGCGCGACCTTGAGATTTTCCCTGGCGCAGCCAAGGATTAAAGCGCCCGCTCGGATTTCTGCGCCTGGGACAATTCCAGAGGCTCCAGGCTGTGCCAGAGGGTGGGAATGTCTGGGCAGGTGGCGGCGGTGCCAAGAAAAGCCTCGTCCCGATCCCATTCCAAAGGTGCTGCCTCCACCCAAGCCAAGGGATCCCTTTGGGTTTGCACCCCGCGATCCCATTCCAGAGGGTGCTGCCCCACCAAGGGATCCTTTTGGATTTGCATCCCATGGTTTCACCGAATCCGGGTGCTCCGCAGGGTTAGGAAAAGCCTTTCCCTATGGAAAGAGGATGGAGCAGGGAGAGAGGCTTCCCTGGGGCTGGGCTGCAGGAATTCCCACCTTTACTTAGGAAAATCGTATCCAGGAATTTCCCTCCCAGCGCAGCTTTTGCTGCTGGATGAGCTCTCCCCGGTCCTGCCAGGATGTTCCTGCTGAGCTTGGAGCAGCTCCTGGGGTTTTGCCTCTGGAAGTGCCAGCGCCACCTGGAATGTCCCAGCGGGCAAAAACTGCACTGGGAGGTGCCTTTCCCAAACTCTCCCTCCCTACAGCACCTCAGAATTCTATGGAATTCTCCAGCATGGAATTTCCTGGGCCCTGTTTCAAAAGTCGAACTAGAAAAGCCATTTCAGATCTCTTGGGATTCTCTGATCCAAGCCTGCTTTTCCCTCTGACTCCTGGAAAAAAGCAGGACCCAGCTGGTATTGGGTAAATCCCTTCTCCTGTCTCCATGCAGAGATCACTCCTTAATTCCCAGTAAATAATAGGGAATTCTGCAGGTGGGAGCCACCCCTGTGCTTAAACCCAGCTTTGTTTAACCTCATCCAGAAAATCCATGAGGCTCCCTAGAATTTTCAGGGTTGAACACAGGGACAGCCAGGAACCATCCTGCTCCTGCCTTGCCTTCCAATCTCCCTTTGGAGCAACATTTCCAACTGGGAGCAACTAGGAAAAGGCAAATCCAATGGGAGAAGGAGCTGAGTATCCAGAGGTTTATCCCAGGCCTTTCCCACATCATTCCCACTTCACACCTCTCTCTTCCCAATCCTTATTTTACCAGCAGAAATGGGAAATGAAGGAAAAGCAGCAGCTCTGACAACTCTGCTGGGCTGGAAAATGAGGATGCTCCACGAGCCAGAGGGTTTGGAATATTTTTCCTTTTACCAAAAGGAAGATTTCTTCTCTTGGAAATGGATTTAAAAATAGACCCCATTCCCCATTAATTCCACAAAGTGGGATCCTTCCAAGTGTTGCCTTATAAGTCCCTATTTTCCAGAAGTTTATGGCTTGGGAATGAACAGAGGCTCCCAGCTGGATTAGTTTCCTTTTTTCCCAATTCCTTCCTTAACCAGTTTTAAGCTGTGCAGGAGGAAAAACAGGGAATTTGCTGCTTCCTCCACTTTCCAGGGATTCCACCATGTCCCAGTCCATCCCAGTATTCCCAGTGGTGGGACATGGACACTCCCTGCACCCCCAAAATCCAATTATCGGAATTTCCATAAATTATTGTTTAAAAAATTCCCTAAGAGGGTGATAAAAAAATGATTTTTCCAGCATCTTCCCAGCACTTCCCAGATTTCCAGGGCTTCTTTCCACTTGGAAAGGAAAACTAGAGGACATCAAAATCCTTGGACACCAAAGGATTTTCTGACATCCAAAATCGCTGGCTTTGGGGTTTTTTTCCAGGACAGAAATGCTGGATCAGGGATTTTCCCTCCTCTGGATGCCAACTCAAAGGGATAAAGCTGACACGAATTCCATATTTATGGCTCTGAGCAGCTGGAGACAAATTCCCTGGATCCAGCCCCGGTTTGAACTCCTGGAGAGTCTGGAAGTGCTGGGAATGGGCATTAATTGTCACCAAATCATTCCCAAAGCAACCCTGGATCATGGAGGTGCTGGAATTGTCCCAGTCCTGCCCCACAAAACAGCTCCAAACTGCTCCTCCCTCCTAAAGATGGGAGTCCCTGGAGGATTTGGGAATCCAGGCCTGGATTTGGGAAGCAAAGGAGCCTTTCTGCTGTTTTCCAACCCCTTTGGACATGCTGGGATGGGAGATCAGCCATGGAATTGTTGGATGCCCTTGGGGACAGCGGGAATGCTGGGAGGAGGACACAGGGCTGGCACCAACAGCCCTTGGAGTGCCAAAATCCAGGGAAATCCCAGCAGCCTGAGCCTGGATGAGGCAGGGAGGCTCAGGAAGTTTTGGCATTGAATTCTGGGAGATGTGGCAGAGCTGCATTCCCGACCTCTGCTCCATGGAAAAGTGGGATTGGGGATCCCTGGGATGTCCCCAAAGCCCTGAGCAGCCCAGGTTATGCTGATCCCAACCTTTGATCCCAACCGGAGCTGCATCCAAATATTCCATGCTCTTTTCCCTCTCCCTTCCCCCTCCTCAGCCTTCAATCCCACAGGATCTCAGATGATTCCCAGATCCCAGTAGGAATAAAGCTGGATTTTGGTCGTGGCCAAATCCTCAAATCCCAATGTGTTTCAAACTCTCCCTTCAGCATCCCATTCCCAGTGATCCCATCCCTTCTCCCTGAAGGAGAGATTATTCCCAGGAAAAATAACATGGAAAAGCAGCAGAGGAGCAATTCCCACCTGCTGAGCACCTGGTTTATCTTGGAAAATGCAAAAATCCATGATTTTCCAGCAAACACTGGGAATGTGCTGGCAGTGGCTTCATGTCTAATGCGAAGTGACATCAGGAATGTTTTCCAACAGCAAAATATTCCTTGTTTTCCAACTGGGACAAAGCCTGGCCTCGTTTCAGTCCTGCTCCAAGCTGGCTGTGACCAGGGTTTGAACTCCTGGGAAAAGCAGAGCAGGGAAAGGCAGGAGAGGGGATGGAAGGAGAAAGGGTGAAGGAAAAATCAGGGGGAATTGCCACAGGTGAGCAGTGACAAGGGATTTTCTGGGACTTCATGGACACAGACTGGGAAAAGCAGCATGGAAAAGCAGGGATCCCACATCACCCACAGCTCCAGGGCTGGTTTCCAGGGATAAATATTCCTATTCCTGGAAAAACATCCAAACCTCCACAGCCAAAATCTGACTTTACCAAAGTTTGAAACCAATTGAATCCAATTCCAAAATAATTCCAATTCCCCAAGAGCAAATTATCCCCAAGGAAAACCAGGATCAGTGGGAAGCTCCAATACCAAAGCCCAGGGAGCTCCATGCATTCTGGAGTGGGGATATCCATAGCATCCGAATCAAAATATTCCCAAAATCCTGAATTCACATGGGAGACAGGAGCCAGCCTGGGATGAGCTGAGGATCCCAAAGCCTCTCCCAGCTCCAAACAGATCCCTCGAGCCAACAGAATTCCAACTTTTCCCAAAGTCAGACTGCAGGATGCGTAGGAGAGGATGAGCCAATAAAACTGTTATTAGAAAATGCTTTTCCTTTTCTAAACTGGCCAGAAAATTCCTGAGAATTCTACTAAAATTGAACTTTGGGATCAAACTCCCAACTTTTAAGCAATGAATTCTTGTCAGTGCCCCCTCCTGGGATCTTGGAAGGATTTGGGAAGTGATCCAAGGTTCCTGGAGAATGGGATGCTGCATGTCCAGGGGATATGGATGGGGCTTCTCTGCCAGAGGGAAAGTTTGGATGGAATATTGGGAAGAAATTCCTGCCTGTGAGGGCAGGGAGACACCAGATTCCCAGAGAAGCTGTGGCTGCCCCATCACTGGAATTTTCCAAGGCCAGGTTGGGCAGAGCTTGGAGCAACCTGGGGTAGTGGGAGGTGTTGAGAATGAGCTTCAAGGCCCCTTCCCACCCAAACAATTCCATGATTCCATGAATTCTCCAGTACCAGACAATACCAAACTCCACATCCTCATCCCTGACGGATCAGCCTGACTTTCCTGTTGCTCCAGAGGAAATGATCCCATTATTTGGGCAGCTCCCAACACCCTGAAAATGTCAATTCCCATTTCCTTCCCACTATTTCTAAGTCTGGGATACTCCAAGGATCAATAGCTCTGGGATGCAGAGGAAGTTGCTCCAGGTCAAATATCCAATAATTATTGGATAACTCGGCCCCTGCTGGCTCCAGTGTGGGTGGGTTGCCAAGTTCTGCCGGCACAAAATTCCATTTCCAGAGGGAAAAAAATCTCTCCCCAGGATGTGGATTTATGGTTGGAGTGAGATATTTCCATCCTGGGAAGACAGGGACAGGAAAGATGGAAAAGCTTTTGTTTCCCCACTTCACTTCCTGCTTTTCCTCCTCTCCCTTAGGACACGAGCAGCTGATATCCATGGATACAAGACTGTCATATCCACGGTCAAATCCTGTCCTAATGATCCCAGATCCACCATCCCAGCCCAGGAGGTGACCCCATTGAACTGGGAAGTTTGTGATGGCACCGTTGATCCCTAATTCCAGATGGGTTTGGGATGCAAGGACCTTTAAGCTCATCCAGTTCCAACTCCAACAATTCCCACTATCCCAGGCTGCTCAAAGCCCCATCCAACCTGGCCTTGGACACTGCCAGGGATCCAGGGGCAGCCACAGCTTCTCTGGGAATCTGTGCCAGTTTTCCTCATGGATCAGCCCTTCCCTGCTCCCACACTCGTGGAGCAGAGGGAATATTCCTCTTTTTCCCCTGCTGTGCTTCCTTTGTGATCCAACTACAGAAAATCAGGGAATTCTGGGTGCACCATCCAACTCTGCCAGCAGAAATTCTGAATTTAATCCCTGCAGGTGCTGGATTTTGGATTGCACAAAATCCAGTGGATCCATGGAGAGATCCCTGCAATTACCAGAGGTGGGAGCAGAGCTTTGTGCACCCACCAAAAAAAATGGGAAAAGTGGGATCAACTCCTAAAAATGCCTGTGGCTGCTCTAACCCCAGCAGCTCCTGCATTCCAGAGGTTCCTTCCTTTCAGCTTTCCAACACAGCCACAGCGACTTCCAAGCAAATTCCAGGTGGGAGTTTTACATGACAAAAGTGCTGCTTGGGATTCCGAATTCCTAATGGCTCCTAATTCCAGCTGGAGGCTGTTCTGGGAGCTTGGAGCTGCAGAAGTCCTGGGATGCTGCCACTGTTTAGATTGGAGCCCTGCTGGGAAGTTTCTCCTGGAAAAGCCCCATATATGGATTAGGGAGAACCAAAGGCAAGGAAGGAGCAGGATTTGGGATTCCTCAGCCAGGGAATGGGGCTGGATGTGTCCAGGAGCAGGGAAGAGCCTGGAATGGGGCACTGGGGCAAACTGGAGGAGAAGCAGGAGATGAATGAGGGCAATTCCCTGTTTTTTCCCAGCAAATCCGTCCTGGGATGTCTCCATGTCCTGAGTGACCTCCAAGTGGGGAGGGAGACCTGAAATTTCCTGCTGGAGTGGGGAATAGCTGGGACCGATTCCCAGGGAAGCTGTGGCTGCCCCAGGATCTCTGGAAGTGTCTGAGGCCAGCTGGGCAATCCGGGATAGTGATGAGTTTTAAGGTCCCTTCCCACTGAAACCATTCCAGGATTCTCCAAGTGCTCCATTGAAAACTTAGAGGGTTCCAATGGGATTGGAAACGTGTCCTTCCCCAATTCCCACTTGGATAGTCAGTCGCTAAAAATTCAGCCTGGCAAAAATGCCAGGATTGTGCCACAGCTTGGATGAAATTCCCAAAAATCTCCTTTTCTTGCCACTTGGAATCCATCCCCTCGGATAAAATCCTATGTCCCCATCTCCAAACACCACTCTTAAACGTCAAAACCTGGGATGTGCAATTCCCTGGATAATGAAGTGGGTGATTCCCTCTCTGTTTTCCCTCCCTCAGGTCAGTTCTCCAACATTGGATGCTTCCCTTTTTACAAAGCCTTTTAATGGGAATTTTTCATGGGAAACGAGCAGGAAAAGTGGGGATAAACTCCCTACTCCCATGGTGCAGGAGTTCAGGGCCAAACCCTGCGCTGCAAATCCACAGCACAACTCCATCCCTATGGAAGAAAAAACTCTGGGATGCCTCCAGATGCTCGGGACACATCCCTGGATCTGTTTGCTTTGGCAGGAATTGTTGAGTCTCCATTCCCTAATCCACCCTCAGATTGAGGCTGCTCCACATTCCTGCCAGAAACAGCCTTGCTGTGGAATTGAGGAGGAGCTCAAACACTTCCAAGTGCTTGGGCTCCTGGAGGAAAAGGAAAAGAAGGAAAAATGCGAATGATTCCAGGTAAAATCCATCCCTGGCAAAAATACAGGGATTTGCACCAAGGAAGATCCCTGTAAGGAATCCTGCTCATCCTAAAGGACACTGGGGCTGAGTCACCAAAACCCACCCCAGGTGTTCCCAGGCCTTCATGGAATCATCCTGGAATGATTTCAGTTGGAAAGGCCTTCAAGTTCATCCATCCCACCTCTTCCATGGGCAGGGACACCTCCCACTATCCCAGATTGCTCCAAACCCCATCCCACCTCGGAAAACTATGGGAATAAACCCCCCAAGCTCCCTCCAGACCATTCCCAGGATTAACAGCTTCTCCCTCCTCCCAGATCCTGATAACAAAGCTGCTGAAATTCCAAAGTTTTCTACATTTCCCTTTGATCCCGGGATCCACAAATAGCCCTGGCATTTCCAGCGGCACATCCTGCCTGTGGAAATTGGATTGCAAAGGAAAATTGGCTGGAGCCCTCATTGAATTCCCGTTGTTATCCATCTTTCCTGATGTCCTTCCCTCCAAACCCCGCCCGAACTCCAGGTGGAGACACGGAGTGAAGTCATTAAGAAAGATTTCCTGACAAACCTCGGGAACACCAAAGGGTTCCGGGCATTTTTCCCTTTCCATCAGATGAGCCCTGACATCTCCACGCTCTTCCCAAACTTTTCCTTGGAGTCAGTCCCACTTCTTCCCTGCCTGGCAGAGAGAAAGGCCAAGGTTTGTGCAGAGTCACCTGGTTTGATCCAGGATTTATCAGATTCTGGAGGAATTTTGCTCAAAGAGGGAAAAATTTAAACTTTCCTGGAATTCTTTTCCCTTTAAAAGCTTCCTCCCGCTCGGGAAGGGGGAATGGCTTTAAACTGGAAGGGAGAAGGTTTAGAGGATTTGGGAAGGAATTCCTGGCTGGGAGGGTGGGGACACCCCATAGGAAAATTCCCAGAGAAGCTGTGGCTCCCCCTGGATCCCTGGAAGTGTCCAAGGATGGACTTTGGAGCAACCTGGAATAGTGGGAGGTGTCCCTGCCCAGGGAATGGGAATGGAGGAGCTTCAAGGTTCCTTCCAACCCAGCCCATTCCAGGATCTGGGAATTGAACAGGAGTTTTCCCAGGGATCTCTGTTAAACCCTCTTTGGTCTCTCCAAGCCCTCAGTGCTGTCCCTTTATTCCCAGCCACAATCCCAGATCCCATTTCCACCTCCCCCTCTTTCCAAAATCCCTGACCACAGACATGAGCCTCTCCCAGCAAAACCAAATCCCTGGATTCTGGCAGAGTTTCCTGCCGTGATCATCCCAACATTTCTTTCCATGAATCCTCTTCACACCCACATTATCCTGGTATTTCTCCCATTGATTCCCTCGGACAATTCCCTCAGCCACTCCCAGAGGCTCCATGGATCCCTTTTCATCTTCCCATTAAAAGCCAGGAGGGGTTTCCAGGAGTGCAAAATTCCATTAACTGACACAAAATGAGGATCATGGAATGTTCTGGATCTGCTCCTGACCCCCAGGATCAGCTGGAAAGGGCGAGGGTTGATCCAGAGCATCCAAGATGGGATTTGCTTCCTTTGTTTCTCACGCCCATGTAGAGATTTTAATTATCCCCATGGAGTAATTAGTGTGGCCAGTGTCCCTGTGCCAAGCCAAATCCATGGATTTCTTATTTTCCTTATCCCAGCATCAGCCTTCCCTGCTGGAAGGGAGGATGGAGCATGCAGCCACAAAACTCCGGGAACAGAGGAAAAAGAACAAACATCACCAAACCTGACAAGGAAATTGAGATTAAAAATTTAAAAATAGTGTGGATTTTTTTCCATGAAACACATGGATAAAAAAAGGACTTTTGGGAGTCCAAATCAACACGTGGGAAGGGCTGGAAGCTGCCCAGGATGTTTGGAGTCGATGCTGACGCGTGGGATGAGTGACATTGGCTTGGGGACATGGAACGGGATCGAGTGATCCCAAGAATCCATTGGGAATCGATGAGGCTGAACAGCACTGCCACATTCCCAGAGCACCACACGGGGAGCAGGAGTGCTGGGAATATCCCCCACTAATTCCTCTGAATGCTCTTTTTTCCCCTCCGTTTAGGGTGGAAAAGCTGTCTTTTCTGGGAGCCTGATGGGATCATTCCCTCTAAATCAGCAGGAGTGGGAAATCGGAATCCATGCAGTTCATGGAAAAGCTTCTCCAGGATGGGGTGGAGCCAGGAAGCTCCACTGGCTCCCCTGATTTTTTAGGAATTTGGGTTTCTGATCCTCGGCCGAGAATGCTGGGAGAAGGATGGGGGCAGGGAGCAATTCCTGGATTGATATGGAATTCCTGTGAAATCAAGGGGAAAGGACAAATTTAATCAAAATGTTTCTCATTGTTCCATTTTGCATTTCCAGCCTGGCTTTGAGGCGTCCTGAGTTTTAATTCCAAATCCTGAAAAGAGAAAAAAGCTTTAAAACCCACCCACACGGAATGCAATTGCTCCGGGAAAAAGAGGGATTAGAGCCGGAGGCACACGGGTATGGATTATTCCATCCCTTGGCAAATGGAAAATAAATCATCCCATTGGAGCAAGAGCCACGAGGGCAAGGGAGAGCAGGAAGGGGCAGAAAAATGGGAATGTGGTTCCTGCTCATTCCAGGGCATCCTTGGGATGGGGTGGATCAGCTTCCGCAGAATCAAGCACCATCAGAAAAAAAAAAGGGGATTTAAAAGGGGGAAAAAAAAAGGGAACAACCAACAAATTAAATGGAAAAATCCAACAATGGATAATTAGCACATGGAAAAGCAAAGCTGCAATTTAGGTGTCTCCAAAGGGAAATCCCAACAAGTGGCTCCGCGGATTTATTTTCCCTTTTCCCTTTGATCTCGCTGGCTGGGAGGAGAATTCCTACAAAACTGGAGCAACCGAGAGCAGGAAAAACCCAGCACGGAGACAGTCAGGGTCTCCCCCTCTGCTGAGCCCTCCTCCTGCCCCCGGGACTCATTAAACAGGGAAGATCCCACGGGATCCAGAGGTTCTGGCAGTGAACACTGAGAGATGTTTTCCAGAGCAAATGTTGGGCCATAAATAATGGATCAGGAACGGGGCTGGAATGAATGGATTTATCCCCTCTGGAGCTCTGGAGATGTGGAGTCAGGGGGGGCTGGGATTTCAATGGAGGCTAAGTAATCCAAGATTTTTTTAGGAATAACCTTATTTTTTAGGCTTTTCCTTTTCAGGATCTTGCCGGGGCTCCTTTCCTGGTGTCTGATCCATTCCCATGGAATGTGGACAGACCTGCCACCAGCAGCTCTTCCCTTCGAGGTGACATCCAGCCCCGTGTCCGTGATTCCTTTGGAATTATTTCCCCCTTAATTAACCAAAATTCAATCCCAACCCCAAATCCAAACTATTTCAGTGGAGAGGAGAAAGGATGGGAAAGAGGGAAGTGCTTTTCCAGGGAAACCTCGGATCAGGCAGACTTTGAGCCACCCTCATTTTGCCACCAGACTTTCACTGAGTAGGAGCTCATGGATCCCATGGATCTCATGCCATGTCCCATGTCACAACTCTAACTTGGATTCAAGGACATTCCCAGCTGGAGTCTGTGGGAATGAGGTTTTGGGATAAAAGAGGAGACACCTCTTGTTTTCCAGCGTTCCCTGTCATTCCCTCTGCTCCTCGTGACCTTCCATGGAGGACAGGCACAGATACAAGAAGAGCTCCCTAAATTCCATTAACTTCCCAAAATTCCCCCCGCTCTTCAGTCCAGGCAGGCTGAATTCCCAAATAATGAAATCTCCTGTCAGGATGATGTGATCCAAAGTGACATTGGAGAAAGAAAGGGGGGAGGAAAAATCAGGATTAAAACAGGAGCGATGGAGAAATGGGTTGTCCTGGCAACTGGCAATTCCTTCCCAGCATTCCCAGATTATTTCATGGAATGAACGTTTAATTAAATTGATAAAAGGTGGAATTTAGCTGAGGGTGACCACTTAAGCTTCGGCTGGAAAAATTTCCTTCTCCAATAATAGGAATAGCACAGAAGGATTTAATCACAGCCTGGATTTGCTGGAAAAGCAATAATTCTATGGTTTTTTAATGGAGCCAAGGAGTTTTATTTTCCCTTTAAAGAATCCGAGAGGAAATAGGGAATAAAGCCTGAATCAGCCCCTCGGATTAGGAAGGAGCAGCTGTGAACAGTCTCTCCCATGGAATGATCTAATTCCAGGGTAATTATCCCGGATTTCTACCACGCCGCTAAAATCCCAACATCAGCATTTTCGGGATTGACAGGCTGGGAATTCACGCCAAAGAGCCAAGTGGGAACCTGCAGTGCTGCCCAGCTTCTGCTCCAAGGTCAAGGATGTCGGAACATCCTTGGAAAAGCTGCCAGGATTCATAAATCTCCCTCAAATCTGACCTTTCCTCTCCAGGCACCGCCTGGAATCTGGCACGGAACGGACACGGAAAACGGCGAGACCACACTGGTGGGGAGGGGGGTTCCAGGCATAATTTTGGGAAAAGAGAAGCACCAGGTTGGGTTGTAAATCCCTAAAAATCCTCCTGCTGTTGGAATAGCGCTGATCGTCCCAGGATCCCAGCGTGGATCAAGCCGGAGCCTCTGGAAAAGCTCTGGAAAGGCTTTGGAGCATCTTTTCAGTGCTTGAACTCCAGGACCTCTGGAGATAAACAGTCTAAATTAAGCATCCAAACATTCCAGGCTCCCTAGCAAAGCCATCCGTTTGGGAGAAGCCCTTGGAAAACAAGGAATCCACCGGACACGGCCACGGGATGGCAAAACATTGGAAAGTGATTCCGAGCGAGCTTTCCTGGGATTGAAACAGAAACAAACTCAACTTTCCTTGGAAAAGCAGCTCCTCCGAGTGCTGCTCATGCAAATAAATCCATTTGGATCCTGCACACGCCGGATGGGGAAGAGGGAAGAGCTCAGACCGGGAGGCAGGAATTTGATGGAATATTTATCATCCAAAAGCGACGGAAAAGCAACAGGGAGAAGGGAAAGAGGATTTTTAGAGAGGAATGAGCAGTTCGGAGGGAGAACTCCAGGAATGACAAAATCCTGTCCGAGAATGGGAATAAGGAATGGGAATGGGGAGGGAGGGATGTGGAGGGGAGGGATCTGCCCCTTCTTCTTACGGCTGGGGCCAGGTTCCATGGAGTTCGGAGAAATCATGGAATGTTTGGGTGGGAAGGGACTTAAATCCCATCCAGTTCCAAATCCAACACCTTCCACTATCGCAGGTTTTTCCAAACTTTATCCTTGGATTCTTCCAGGGATCCAGGGGCAGCCACAGCTTCTCTGGGAATTCCATTCCAGCCGCTCCTCACCCTCCCAGGGAGGAATTCCTTCCCAAAATCCCATCTAACCCTGATCTCTGACAGCAGGAAGCCATTCCCTGTGTCCTGTCCCTCCATCCCTTATCCCAAACCCCTCTCCAGCTCTCCCAGAGCCCCTTTAGACCCTGAGATCTCCCTGGAGTTTTCCCTTCTCCAGCTGAGAACATCCCAAACGTTCGATCAGGTCAAGGGGAGGGCGAGGAAGAGGAGGCAGCAAACAGCACATGGGAGGTGAGGGCTGGATTTGGGATGAAAAACTCCCCCAAAAAGGGATTGGAGTTGGGAATTTTTGGTCCAAGTATTCCCAAAAAACTCTCTGGAGTAGCAGAAGGGAGCCCCCTTTTCCCACTAGAAATTCCCGGGATGATGGAAAAAGGAGCTTTTTGTGCCCTTCCAAGGCGGTGGCCCCGGAGCCACCCAGGGATCGGTGACATCCGTTGCCATGGGAACGATATTCCCAGGAAACGCGGCTCGAGTGGAGAGGAAACCCCAGAGATCCATTAGCAACAGGTTCCCATGGCAACGGCTCCAAACTCATTAATAATTCCTCCTTCCCTGCTCCCCATCCCAAAAAAAACCCTAAAACAACTTTACTTGGGCATGGGGAGGGGAAAATCCTCTGGGAATTTCATGGATGGAATGCACTGGAGCACTTTTATAACAATTGGGATTCCTCTCCAAGCCTGGCCTGGGACCCTGGGAATGCTCTGGGATTAAAGGGATGCTCTGGGACACCAGGAATGCAAGGGATGCTCTGGGACACCAGGAATGCTCTGCTCCAGGACAGGACTCCCAGGCAGTTCCATTCCTGCAGATCAAAGGAATCACGGAACACCAGGGATGCTCTTCCCATCCATTCCCCTCCCCCCAGCTGATAATCCATGGATTTTCCTGCTCACCACTTTTCCTGGACTTCTGCAAACCCCGGACAAAGCTGGGAAGGAGCACAGGGAATGTTGTCCCGGGACAACAACTCCAATTTCCAGAGCCTTGGAATGGGATCTGGGAAACCAGGATCCTGCTCACCACATCCCCACATATCCCCTTTTAGCCACCAGAAAGTGGGAAGGAGCCTGGATCCATCCCCTGCCACATTCCCAGGTTTTATTTAATGCTGGAGCTCTCCGAACTCAGAGCTCCAAAGCTTTTCCTGATGCTTGGAAGCCCAAATTTCATAATCCAGCCCCGGCTGGGGAATTCCAAACAGTTTATTTTCCCCTCCCATGAGGAATTCCTATAAAACTGCTGAAAAATTCCACTTAAAAATCATTTTCACGGAGCTGTGCCAGGGATTGCCATAAATCAGGGAAAAACGACCTCGGGAATTGTTTCAGAGCCTAAAAATAATTCCAAGCAGGAATTTTCTCTTCATGCTTGAACTAAGGAATTCCCAAGGATGTATTGAGATTTTTCTCTAATTAAGGCAAAAGGAAACCTCAAAAAATGGGAATTTAGGGACACAAATGGAGCAGTTGGTGAGGAATGGATGATTCCTGCTCATTTTCCTGGTGGGATCACAGCAGGCTTTGGAAATTCCCAGTTTCCTTCCTTTGGGGCAGCCAAAGGGAAGGACATGCACAGGGAACAGATTCCACATCCTAAATTTGATCCGAATCTTCCCAATATTCCAGCAGAGGAATGCAACAGCCTCAGGCCAAAGGTTTATCCACCTCTTTTCCTTGGAAAAATAAATACACAGAAGGTAAAGAACATAAATCCAGTGGAAAATCAAGTAACAACTTCCCCTGGATTCAGCCACTCCTGGGATCTCAGATCCAAAGGTCAAGAGAAGAAATTGAATGGAATTCAAATTCCCAACTTTACAAAAGCAGCACCAGATTCCTGCTGGAATGGAATTCTCTGGAATAGAATCCGGCTGGTCAATGAAATTTTTCCAAGCAATGGCACCAGAGACATTTAATCCATAACAGATGAGTCCTGATCGTGCTCCAATCCCACCAGGAATATCAGTGCCCATGGAGCAGGGAATCCATGGAAAAACACAATAGCCAGAGGGTTTTCCCAGCCAGAAAAGGTTGGAAAAAGTTTTCCAGCCTAAACACCGGCAGGAGAAACAGGAGGAAGGTGGACAGTGCCTAGATTCCAAGCAGTAATCCCAAAAATCATCACTAGGAAACTGGGATACCTGGATGAGATCCAAAGGATTTGGGTCTAGAGGTGAATATTCCATGATCCATATTCCAAAGGCTGGGAGGAGCTGCTGGCTCCAGTCTGGGCCAGTTTGTGACCTGGGATAAAGCAATTCCAGCCATTCCAAAGGGAAAGCACTCAAAGCATTCCTTTGGCAGGGAATTCACTCATTCCTGCCATTATCCCAAACTTCTCCAGCCCCATGCAAACAGCACCCGGGAATTCATGGATCTGTCAGGCTGGAATCACACAGACCAGGATGGAAATCTGAGCACTGAGGGCCATCCCAGATAATTCCACATTTGTCCAGGGTTCTTCCAACCTGCTGAGATCCCATTCCCGGGAATATTTATGGACTGGTGACAACAACTTCCATGGGAAGACCAAGTTTTCCCAACTCTTTCCCACATCCAGACTAAAGGAGCTCAGGATGGGCTCCCAGTGAAAAAACAGAGCTTTGGGAAAGCTTTTGGCTTCCTGACCCTCTGGAAAGGGCAGCACATGCCAGCATTCCAGAGAAAACAACCGTGTGGGATGCGCCAGCCGGATTGAGCTCATCCCTCTTGGCAGCCCCGCCCCCGGAGCCTTTTTAGGGATGCTGGTCCAGGCGTTCCCAGGCAGACAGAATCCCAGGATGTCTGGAGCAGCAGGAATTGTGGCTGCTTGGCACTGGATCACTCCAGGAGCCATCAGAAGGTGCAGAAAACCTGGATAACATCCAGCAGGAGCCGGGATCAGGACATGCTGCGGGGCCAAGCGCATTCCTTGATGTCTCCCTGTTCCCAAGTCTCCCTGATTCTTGAGTATTCCTGATCCTGAGTCTCCTTCTTCCCAAGATCCCTGTTCCCAACTCCCTGATTCCTGAGTCTCCCCGTTTCTGAGTCTCCCTTTTTCCTGAGTCTTCCTGTTCCTAACTCCCTGATTCCCAAGTCTCTCTAATTCCTGAGTCCCCATCCCTCAGGCAGACAAGGAGCAATCCCTTTGGGATGGGATGGGATGTCCAGGAGATCTGCAGCAAGGGAGAACAACTCCAGGCTCCCTTGCCAGGATTCGCTCCCTCTGCCTGCTCCTGGATTCACCCATCCCTTATCCCAAATGCTCCTCCACATCCCGACCTTGATTCCCGTGCCAAGGACAAGGCAGGATTCAGGGATAAGGGAATTCCTGAAGGCTCTGGGAAGGAGCTCAGAGGGAAAGTGGGAACAGAACAGGCTCAGCTCCACCCCAGCCATCCCAAACCAATCCCAGTGGAAGTGCATTATCCAGGGAACGTTCCAGCACCCCCAGGAGAATCCCTGCATTTTGCTAAGCCTGGTTTTAGGCCCAGTCTACAAAAATAAATCCTACTTTGGGCTGGGAATGTTCTATCCCAACACTTCCTTTCCCTCACACTGATTCCTGTTTGGAATCTGCCAAGGAAAAAAAAATTCCAGCGATCCCAGGTTGTTTTCCTTGGATTCTGGAGCTATTTATAACAAACCCTGCCAGGGAGCACAGGAAGAACTGAGGAGGGCGCAAAGCTCAGCCTAAAATCCATCCCCTGCCCAAAGCCTGGCTCAAACCAGGCTCTGCTTCCATCAGGCTTCCCAGGAAATGCGGAGTTAAGCCTGGCTTAACCTTGGGCCTGAAGTGACTCTGGTAGGGATGATCCTGCTTTGTTTGCCCTCAGCTCTGTCCCAAGGGAAGCTGGAGATGGATTTGGGATCTCCAGCAGGTCAGGATTTGGGATCACCCGGCAGGTTGGGATAAAGCAGCCCCATCCCACCTGAGCTCAGCTCCACGGAGCTGGCAGCCCTTGGAATGTGCCCTTTCCCATCCTAATCCCAAAGAATTCCTGTTTGTGGTAGCAAATCCCAGATTTTGCTTTGCCTCCCGTCCTTCCCTCGCTGTCATTCCCAAAGAAAGTTGTCAGCTCCTCCTTCTCTCCAGATCCTCGGAGACAGGAGCAGAATTCCATGCAGACACCGGTGTTCTCATCCCAAATCTCCCAGGAATTCCTGGGACAGCAGGAAAATCCAAACAAACAGGCAGAGAGGATCAAGGAGTTTGGGTACAACAAGCTCCACACGAATCCCACGGGATGCTCTTCCCAAAACATCCCTGTCTGTCACATCCATCTGACATCCCTAAAGTGAGGCTCCATCCCTCGGGAATGTGACTGATAGCCCAAAAATCCACACTGCGACTTCTGGTTCCAGCAAGATCTCCCAAGATTTTTAATATCCAGGCAAATCCTCCCGGCCAGGATGGAGGGAAGGGATTGGGAGCAGTGACCCAGCTGGAATTCCCGCCCGGAATAGCTGCACACGCACAGAGCCATCCCATTCCTCTGGAATTTCAGGGGAAAATGGCCAAATACTGGGAGCATTGTGAGCACACACAATTCCCATCTGTCCACGGAAAGAGGGAAAATGAGATCCCAGAGCTGAGTGTTTCATCCGCTGCCAAATCCCTGCGCCTGCTGCAGTGCCCAGACCGGAATTTCATTTGGGGGAAAAAAGAGGGAAAATTGTCTTTTCCAGCTGCGTTTTGTCAAAGTTCCCCGGGGAAAAGTTCCGGAGTGACCACTCCCAGATTTCTAGGGAGGTTGGGAAGAGCCCTGGACACGGAGCTGAGCAGCCTCCAATTCCCTTCCCTCGCTGCTTTCAGGAAGAGGATTGGGAATTCTCCTGGAATTCGCTCCAAGGTGGGATCGTGGAGTAACCCTGGAGAAACTTCCCTCCTATCCCAGGCAGTGAAATATTCCCTCCAAAGGATCTTTTCCTTCCAATCCCAAGGATTAAGGGATTGGCCCTGAGCAGCAGCTGCTGCCTTAAGAATTAAGGGTAAAATCCGAGCTTCCAACATCTGTGTAAATATCCGGAACATATTCCCTGCATGAGGAATTCCAGCCTTGGAATGCTGGGCAGGCACTCCAGGGGATGGAATCTGGAGGGATAAAAGGAAAACTCGCCTGGGAGGCTTTGGATGGGCATCCCTGGGACTCCTCCCAAATTCATGGCAGCCCAAGGAGATCCCAGAGCAGGGAAACCCAGGGAAAATGCTGAGTGGGCAGCAGGAATTCCTGTCTGCAGCAGGAATTGGGAAACAGATCCCAAATCCATGCAAACGCAGGGAGAAAATCCTGATTCCCAGTTCAGTGACTTCAAACAGGAGCGATCCCAGTTGTTCCAATGGAATTATGCCACACTTGGTGCTTGGAGCTGGGAAAAGTCAGGATTTGGCTCCCAAGGGATCAGCCTGAGCCCCCAGACGAAAACGAAGGAAAAGCTGAGCTTAAATCTAGTAAGAATCAATCTAATCCCATTTTTTCCATTAAAAAATTCCCTAAAATCCAGCAAAACATCCCAGAGAAGCGGGATGGGATCTCACTGTCCAAACTCCATCCCTAGGGATGGGCTGGAGCCTCAGGTCTGCTGCATTTCCCAGCACATTTCGGCTCCTGGGATCCACTGCTCCACATTTCCAAGGAGTTTGCCATCCCAACACACCTGGACTCTTCCCACTTCCAGAGGGAGTCCTGGGACTCTCAGGACAGAGGCAGGAATCTTTTCCTTCCCTCCTACCGGGTATTTCCACAGGCTGCTCCATGTTTTCCCGGCAATGTTACTCCTGGGAGGTGCCAACCGAGGATTGGGATGAAGATTCCCAATGCATTTGGCAGGAGAGGGGTGGGATCAGTGTGAGTTAAAGCCGAGCTTTGCTGCTGAAGCTCTTCCAACCTTATCCAAGAGAAATCAGCTGAAGGAGCTCAGCCACAGTCACTTCCAGCCACAAAATTCCCACATCCTCAATTCCCACCACAGAGAACTCTTGGGGAACGATTCCTGCCAGTGCCAGGCCAACAGCTCAGCCCAGCAGGAGGAAGAAGAGGAAAGAGCTGAGTTCAAAGCACAGGAGCTGCTCCAAAATCCCTTTTTTCCAGCATCCAGGCTCTCGGGAATGCTGGGATGAGCGCCCAGGATGGCACTGGGGATGTTAGGCCTGGCTTAAGCAGCGAGGAGCATTTTAGGCAGGGGAATTGAAAGAATTAAGCCCAGCTTTGCTGCGAGCAGAGACTTCACCCAGCAAGAGCAGAGCCAAGAGATCAGCTGGGATCAAAGAGCTCCATTTTCCAGAGAAAATAAATTGGGAAAGGGATTTTTCCTGCCTAAAGCCCTCAAATTCCAGCCCTTTAGGAATCACTGAAGAACCAAAGTTGGGCCAGCCTCAACAAAGCCAGGCTTGGAAGCAGATTCCCAGTGACAGCCTATCTTCCCAGTTTTCCAGAGAGAAAACCCCTTGGAGATGTCCCGGGATGGATTCAAAGCTTCCCTGCACTTCAGAGCCCGGAACAGCTCCGGGATCACATCCACGACCCAAAAACCCAGGAGAAGCTTCCAACCCCTCCTGAGGCACGGGGACAATCCAGGGATTCACCATTTCCTCGACAAAGCAGCAGCAATCCCAAATATTCAAGGAAACCCCACCTGACACTCCAGGTTTCCATGGATCCCCTCGGGAAAAGGCAGGGAATGACCCCGAGGGGTGGCCAAGCCCAGATCCTGCTGCGCCATCCGACGGGAACCAAACGCCACCCACGGCCCTCCAGAAATAAACCCACGTAGGAGATCCAGGCCCTGAGGAAAACAAGGAAGTTTGCTCCCAGTTTTGTGTGGGTTTGGGAAAACAAAAAACGGGGAATTCAAAGCACAGCAGGGAAACAGAGGGAAAATCCACCCAGATTTGAGGGAGAATCTGATTTTGGTCACTGCTTGTATCCCGAAAAAATGATGTTTGGGCTGTTTGCTTGCTGTGATCCGTGATTTTGGGGTGGGAATTGGGATTGGAGGTGACCCTGGAGCTCTGCAAGAGATTCCTGAGCTCAGCAAATCCCAGGAATGACACTGCATGGCCTGGAAAAGTGACCCAGAGTCTCCTCCTTGGATTAATTTAACTAACGCCCTCCTAATTAGCGCTCCCACCCCGCCAAAATCAACCCCTGCCAGAGCTTTTCCTTGAGAATTCCCAAGTTGGATTATTCATTAACCCAAACCTCTGGAAGCAGAGGGAGAGCAGGATCCTTCCCAGGATCCTTTCCAGGTTGTTCTGGGCATTCCCAAAGGTTGTTAGAAACCCTGAAGTGCCGCTCCTCCCTCTGCCCACTCCCTGTGTTCCTGCTGATGCCTCCGGCTGGGAATGCTCCCTGGGAATGCTCCTGGCTCCGTAAGCTGATCCCTCCCCACCTGTCCCCTCCAGAACCCGGCTCCAGCTTTTTTTAGCCATTCCTAAGCCTCCCAGTGACCCCTTCCTGGGTAAGCTCCACTCAAACCATGTTTTTCGGGAAGATTCCCACCTGCTCCGGGCCACAGGGCTGGGATAGCTCCGATTCCCAGAAATGTCTGGAGTGGCTGGGTGGCCCTCGGAAAGTTTGGGTTGGAAAGGGAGCTCCCCACGGGATGTACTGGATGGAAGCAGTTGGAATTTTGGGTGCTGAGGTGCAGAATGCCACATCTGAAGGCAGCTCCATTCCCGGAGAATCCCACGGGATCGGCCACAAGGAGCTGCTGGGAATTGGACCCTGGAGCTGGAATTCCCACACTGGGAAACACAGGGAGAGGTGGGATATGGGAATTGGAGGGTGCAGAGCGAGACCTTTCCCTCTTCCCACAAAATAAATCCCGGTGGGAGCAAGGAGAACTTCCCAAAAAACCCCATCCCACGAGGGCACCTCGGGAAGCTCCTTGGATTTAAGAGCCTCCCAGTCCCATCCCTCCCTTCCACAAATCCTAAGGCAATCCCAACCTTCGTTTTCCTGCTTCATGGATTTGTGCTTCGGGAAGAGCAGGAAGAGTCTCCCAACCCACACAGCCAGGAACCTTCCCTCTGCAGGATCTCTTCCCTCTGGGAAAAACTCCTGGGAATTTCAGCCCTCACTGCACTGATCCAGCCATGCTCCTCCTCAGATCCCCTCACCCAGCTGCTTCCCCAGTGTTCCACTCCACAAGCTTTTTCCCAAGATCCCTGTTTCCAGCTGCCTCTTGACCAACACACCCCTGGCACCTGAGTGAGACACAGATCCCGCTCTGAGGTGGCTCCAAAAATCCCAACCAGCTCTTCCCAAAAAATTTAATGGAAGGATTAGATTGTGGAGGCTGGGAAAATGGGAATAAATCCCAGGACGGAGCTCGTGCTTCCTGCTGCGACACCTCAGGAGCTCTGCTCTGCTGCAATCCAAGCACGCCAGCACTGAAATCCAGGGAATTCTATGGAATTCCTGCTTCACTGTTAACAATCCATCCCCATTTCCAGCTGGTGTTTTGTTGGATGGGGAAGTTTGGGAAAGGAGGGTGCTCTGCTGGGAATTCCCAAAGGGAAAATCCAAGTCCAGCCTGAGCTCCGGCAGCAGGAGTGCACCTGAACCCTCTCCCAACAAACCTGTCTTGGAATTCTCCTCCTGCCAGAGGCACCAATTTTGGGAATGCCGACCCCAAAGACTCCCCCAAATCCAAAGGAAATTACTTTTCCCTCCCACAGACTCACAGAGTTTTCCAACACAAGCACCTGGATTAGGGAATAAATCCATCCTGACTCTCTCACAGCTGTGACAGGAACAGGGTGCCCTTCTAGGGCCGGCTCCATCCCTTTTTTCTTATGGAATTATCATTCCATGGAATATTTAAGTATCAACTCCTTGTTTACTCCTCCTTCCCACCCTCACGCATCCAAGATCCCCCCTCGGGGCTGGAAATCCCAACTGCCAAATTCCATATTTTGTGCAAACCTCCAGCAAACAAAAGAAAACCCAAATCCATAAAAATTGTGGGGTTTTCCCTCTGGTTATTCCTCCAGCTCCCAGCCCGAGGCAGCATTCCTGGGAGGATTGTACAATTCCCGGTGTTGCTGCTGGGGAGAACGAGGAATTTCTATGGGGAACTGAAGCAGATCAATAATCGCCCTATTAATAAATAATGGGATTAATAGCGGGAGAGAGGGATTGGGGGCAGGGAAAAGCAGGAATTCTCCGCACAATGCCTAAAAGCTCACTTCCCAAAGATTCTCGCCACACACCGACAACTCCCGCTCGCAGCCAGCATTCCGGGGAAAATTCCATCTCCTGGATGTCACGACCGAGAGGAAAACGCCGCTGGATTATTATTTAACATTCATAAAGCGAGTAAAGGACACCGGGAACGGGGCGGATTTAGAGGATTCACTGTTCCCGTCCTTCCCTGCAACTTGCAGGAGAACAAAAGCGGAGGGGACTTTTCGGGAATGGAGGCATGTGCCTTTCCCAGAGCAACTCCAGCTCCCATTTTTCCACGTCGGGAGAGCTCCCGTGCACCGCCGGCTCTTACATAAACACAGAGGGACTGAACCCCCTCCCCCCGGCACCCCACGAGGTCGCCTTTGGAATTCCGCCGAATCCCAGCTCGGAGTGGAGTTTCGGGATTTTTCCCGCTGGGAATACCGAGGGGCTCCGCAGCCCCCGAGCGGCTCCGTGCTGCCCGTCCCGGCACTCGCGCGGTGCCGCTGCGGGACCTTGGCGCGTCCCTAAAAGGGGGGACACGGGGGCCACATTCCCAGCGCGTCCCTAAAAGGGGGGGACACATTCCCAGCGCGTCCCTAAAAGGGGGGGACACATTCCCAGCGCGTCCCTAAAAGGGGGGGACACGGGAGCCACATTCCCAGCGCGTCCCGCTGCCACCAGTCCCCCTCGTCCCCCTCTCCGGGCCGGGATTGGGGACACGCCGAGGACACGCCGGGCACCGCGGGCTCTCGGAGCGCAGCCGGAACCCGGGGAAGCGCAGCTCCGCCGCGATGCTCCGGTCACGGGGAGGGTCCCGGAGGGTATCCCGGTGTCCCGAGGGGTATCCCGGTGTTCCCGAGGGAAAGGATATGGATTACAGACCAGCCTGAGGCACCAGCTGCGCGGGCGGGTGGTTTGCTTGAGGCAGAAGAAGGCGGTGGGTGCCAGCGCCGGGTACGGCACCTGCTCCTCCTCCTCGGAGCCCAGCTCGGCGGGCGGCTCTCGGCCGGGGGAGCCGCTGCTCGAGCCGGAG